>CM044907.1:63315739-63757463 GCA_024500145.1 Gentiana dahurica var. dahurica
GGAGTTTTTTTAGATAAAGTGATTGAAGTAATGATTAGAAAGTTAAAATGTTTTTTTGAAATTTGTGTAGATTATGATTTGATTGATGAAATAAAGTAGTATAATAAATAAAATAATGGTAAAAAATTTTATAAAGTTGATAAAGTGAAATGATAAGAGATAATTTAATATTTTTTTATTTGTAGTTGAAAAAATGATAGGCAAGAGAATTATAAGATTTGATGGGTGATGTGATACAAAAAAACCCTCTAAAAAAACTCCACCCAAAACAAACAAAGGCTAAATGGTTTGGATATCTATATTTACAAATATACCTAGTTCCCAAGACTAATACATAATACAAATGTTATTAGTTTGAAGGGTAAAACAACAAAGACTTATCCAAGGTTAAACTATGACAAGCACTATTCAGACTAAGCGAGTGACGTAGGTTTTGATATTCCTTCTCGAACTTCTATTTCTTCTCTTAAAGGAGATTCAAAAAAAGATGGAATATGAAGACGTGTTTCCAGAACGAACATGATACGGGTCGAGAAGAAGGATCTGGTGTGGGTACGCGTACCCACACGAGGCCGACAGCATACTAAATATGAAATTTCCAATCCCAAAAGTAGGTTGATGAAAATGAAAATGATCCCCCAAAAATATGCAAAGAAAAGATTACAACCTTGATAATCACAGTCCTTCACGGCCTCCTCAACCATATATATCGCTGAAGTATATAAAACCTTAATTATCTACCTCTTCATTTTTTGGGGAGAGATGGTAATTCAACATATAAACAAGTCATCATTCTCAACTTTAATGTCTTCCAAACATGAACATAAACAAGACAAAAATGAATGACATTGTTTAAGAATATATTTTCCTAAGATTGTTACTATTTATCCACCGGATCGGATCCCAAACAAAAACAATCTAAATCTGTTGTAGTCCTTTACTCCCTTGATGATCAATGACATGATGGAAATCTTCATAAGAGATAGATATGCAGAGAAATTCTTGTTCCCAACAGAAATCTCTGCAATGAAATTTCTTCCCCATGTTTTTATATAGTTTTTGCCAACCATTCTTGTTGTATAAAACCGTACATGCTTTTTGCAACAATGTCCTACATCTGCATCACATGCAGCAAGCACAACTATTTCAGTTGCGGTTTTGGAAATAACGATAAGACGACATGTTATGAGATTACAACCCCAAAACAAAAAAGGTTACCTTAAACATGACAATGTCATTACAGGTACAAGCTAAGGCGGTATCCCTAATGTTTCTTCTCAATCCTTGCCTGTTTTGTAGACAGTATATGCCAACAATAAAGGAATTGCAAAGCTATAAAGAGGGAAATCAAGAATCGGGTTCATCTCATACGCCTTTACAAGCGCTCTGCAGTTCTGCACGTGGAACCAAAAAAAAAACAGGCTATTGAAAAAGGAGTCAAAAAAGGCAAAATGAAAAAGAAGTAGGAGTTATGAAGCTTGCCTTGAAATGTGTCAAACATATTGTCAAAGAAGCCACCAGGAGAATCTTCCTCATCCACCGAATTCTGGAAACGGGTTTTGACCTGCTATTTCTACTTTGACCATATGATCCAGATCTCTCTGTTACATGATCGTCTTCTTTCTTCCCCGAAAGCAAAAGAAGATTATCGTGATATATACTCTTTTCAATACAAAATGCTCCAATAACTAACAATGAAGGCAAAACTACAATAAATAAATGGGCTAGAACAACCACCATTACATCAGGAAATCCAAGAAAATCCATTTCTCCCATTTTATCGCGTTTTAAAACCCAACCTCTAGAGCTCATGTATCCCTTTTCCTTGTCATCAGTAAAAACTTGACCACGAAGCCATGGGCATAGTGCAAGGTAAAACAAGTAAGAGACTATAGAACACCACACCGTTGGAAGTTTGTACAACTCTGTGAAAATCCACGCCGTGCAATTTAAAAGCCCTTTGTTGGCACGGTAGTGTTTGTAGCTGTACTGTTTTTTTGAGATAGTTAAGAAAAGCTTGGGAATGATGATTGTTGTCAAAGTAAGGCAATAGAATAAGGATAATATGGGATAATACAGGTCAGACCATTGACAACCCATTACAAAGAATTCTTTCCATGTCCATGAGAACTTAGCTTGGAAACCCCTAAGAGAAAAGGGCCTCCGTTCACTTAAAGTAGATCGACCCATGGCATCAACGGCCTCTACTTGAAACCAGTATCTCACGGGAGATGGATCATCAAATGCTTTATAATTCCAAGGGACGGAGTAGAGATCTCCACGAGATGAGAAAGTTTCAAGCTTTACCATAGTTGATTCCATGACGGTATCGAGATTGCCAAAACTTGAGTCATAGATTCTAGCAACAACAGATACAATAGGAGATGCAGAGAAAACCAAAGCTCTAACGGTCTTTTCAATAGAAGGGTCCGATGAACGACACTTCTCTTTTCGGTAAGCGGTATCTGAGAAGCGTGAGTCTAGAGGAAATGTAGGCAATATGATAGTCTTCTTAGCCCCTAACTGAAAGTCAACATCAACAAATGATAAGTGACCTCTATCAACAGCCAAAATGCGGAAAAATCTACCTTTTCTCCAGTCACCCATTTCCAACTCCCAAAATTCTTGTGATTTAGGTGATCTTTCGGAACAGTTGTTGATTTCCTGCAAAGGAATGCTAAATGCATCTAACTGAACTGACTCATGATGATGATGACTTGATGCATGATGTCGTTTTAAATTGGTTCCGAACTTTGTATGCAAATGGCCACATAGGTAAGCTGTCAAGGAGCTTTTCAAAAATATATCCTTTAAAGTCTTTCCAGAAGAAGTGGCTGCAGAGAATGAGAGAGGAAAGTGACCGAAAGCAATCTTGGTAATCGGGTTCACAGAATGAAAATCCTGACGTGAAAGTGCAGAGCTTATTTGATCGAGTAATTGATCATTTGGATGACCAAATAAATTAGTTGGCCCACGTAATCCTGAGGACGTAGTGCTGTCGATCCCAACAAAAAGAAGATCTCTTTCACCAGTCTGAAGAATGAATTCACGAAGGAAAGAATGAGAAGATAGAAATCAATACCAGAACAGAAGCTAACAATGTCTGCAATGAACTTGGTCTCATAGTTTTAACTAGCGGATCCAAAGAGGTAATAAGCTAACAAGAGTTCCAATTAGTAGTCAACTATTACTATTAAGAAAACAAGATGGGACATTGTCTTGAATTCGTAAAGAATCAGAAACTGAATGGCCTAGAATAATAGCAAAACCTGGATCATGACATCATTGACTTGCTCACTTCGGTTGAGTTGCCCATTGAGGCTATACGTTGAAAAGAAATCAGATGAGCCACCCAAGGATGATACTCCGAAATTATCATGATTTCCCCTAAGATCATAAAAGATGCTCTTGTTAAGCCTACTTCTCCTCACAACATTTTCCATGACGTCCTGGTATTCAACCCACTCTCTTTCATCTTGCTTCATTGTTAATAAATCTTTGCTTTTCCCATCTATTAAAGAGTATGAAAAGTATGAGAAACAACATGGAGATAAGTACAGTTAAAGGTCATGATTAACAAATAAATGAGTTTGACACTGAGCTCAGGTAAGAACCAAAGATGGCGTAACAAGTCAACAAAATCTAGGACTGATTAAAAGAACATAGAAAGCTCCAACAACTTATCGATGATTCATTTAGACAATGCTGAGTACCGAATGTATAATGCCAGCTCCTCTCTGAAGGCATCAAATAAATCATATTCTTACACAGTCCATGCCTTAAACCAACAAATAGATTTTCAAATCAAACTCATCTGATTTTATAAAGATAAACTTCTCAACATACTGGATTTTTCATTCATTGCCACGAAGAGTTTATGTACTCAGTTCCATTAGTGACTTCGGAAGAGGAAGATGAAGAGTTGGTAGACATTTTGCAGAATTTGAAGAGTCTGAAGCTCTGATACCATGAAGAGTTTGAGATGAAACAAATTGTACCAATCTTATTATAGCAGGAGAATTACAATGAGCTTATATAGGAGCAGAGTACAACGGCTAGTGGTCATAAATTGTGGGAGGCAGAATGTAAACAGACACATAGGAATAAAATATACAGCTGGGTCAATAAATGGGGGTATGACCACAGTGGTACACTTTAATTATATCAAGGATAAATAATATTCAATTAATAATATTCTTCTACAGAAGTTAGCAACATTTTCAATATTTCTATTCTATGGTAGAGACTCAGTTTCAAACCAAAATTAAAATCTTTAGGTCAGATAATGGAACTGAGTACATAAACTCTGTATTAAGACCTTTTCTTGATGAAAAAGCTATCATTCATCAAACCTCCTACACTAATACTCCGCAACATAATGGAGTAGCTAGAACCTTATTATATACTTTAAGACAACCAAAAGTTTATTGGGGAGATGCTATTCTTATAGTGGTCTGTCTCATTAACAGGATGCCTTCTAGGGTCCTAAAATATAAGAAACCCTTGAGTAAGTTTTGTTCATGTTATCCAAATTCTCATTTGGTTTCTTCTGTACCTTTAAAAATATTTGGATGTGTGGCATATGTTCATATCTATGATCAATCTAGAAACAAACTAGAGTCCAAGGCAATCAAAACCGTTTTCTTGGTTATTCCTCAACTAAAAAGGGCTACAAATGTTTTGATCATACTAAAAAGAAATTGTATCTTACTTATGATGTTACCTTTTTGAAAATACATCATATTATGATAAGAACAGTTCTATTGAGAAGGAATGGGATGATTTCTGGGGTGTGGAACAGAAACTACCATTGATTCCTGAAGTTGACCAGCAACATGAAGTTCCTGAGATCAACCAACAACCTGACCAAACTCAACAGGAATGTGAAGGTGACAAAGCAAAAGAACAAGAAGTAATCATCTATACTAGAAAGGTGAAGAAGAAACAATCTGCCTCTGTTTCTCAGAATTATGAACCTGACCTTGAGCAACAAAAAATACCAAATGATTATGCTCAAAGAAAGGATAATGGAGATGTTCATGAGGAAGAGAATCAGGGGATTGACAGCCCGCCTATTGCTGTAAGAAAAGGTGTTAAGGCATGCACCAAACAACCAATCAGTAAGTATGGCTCCTATGGATCTTTGTCTACTTCTTCTTATCAAACTTTCCTTGCTAACTTGGATAATGATGCAATATTTAAAAATATAACTGAGGTCTTAAGAAGTCCAACATGAGGGATGCAGTTTTGGATGAAATGAAAGCCTTACAGTCAAATAGAACATGGGAAATTGCGTCAATACCTAGAAATATAAAAACAGAGGGATGTAAATTCGGTTTTTACAGATACTTGATGGCGCTATTGATAGTTACAAGGCACGCCTAGTAGCTAAAGGGTACACTCAAACCTATGGAGTTGATATCGATGAAACTTTTGCACAAGTAGCTAAACTTAACACTGTTCGAATTTCGCTATCTCTAGCTGATAGTAAGAGTTGGTCCTTACATCAATTAGATATAAACATGTTTTCTAAAATGGACAATTGAAAGAAGAAGTCTTTATGCATCCACCACCTGGTTTTGAAAATAGATTTGGAAAGAGTAGAGTATGTAGACTTATCAAGTCTTTGTATGGCCTAAAACAATCACTGAGAGCATGGTTTGACAGGTTTGATAAGGTAATTCAAAGGGCTGGTTATAGACAGAGTCTGATCATACCATGTTTTATATACATAGCAATGGAGGGGGAGTTACTATTTTGATTGTGTATGTAGATGACTTTATTAACTGGTAATGATCAGCATCAAATACAAAATCTAAAGAAATTTCTGCAGACCGAATTGAAATTAAAGATTTAGGACAACTAAAGTACTTTCTTTGCATGGAAGTGGCAAGATCACAAGAAGGAATACTTGTCACACAAAGAAAGTATACTTTAGATATCCTAAAAGAATTTGGCCTCCTTGGCTGCAATCCCTCGAATCTCCGTTGAATTGTTCCATGAAAGGAGATTCTAAGGATAGTGATGATACAAATTAGGAAGAATATCAAAGGCTGGTAAGTATAACTAATTTACCTATCTCGTACCAGACTTGACATTTCATTTGTTATTAGTGAAGATAGTCAATTTATGCATAAACCTAAAAAAAATCATTTAGTCGCTGTTTTTCGAATACTTAGATATCTGAAGGGTAATACTGGTTGTGGATTTTTATTTCAAAGAGGAACTAACCTATATCTGTTGAGAGATATGCAGATGCAGATTGGGCAGGCTCTATTACCGACATAAGATCCACTACTGGATGGTGCATATATGTTGGAGGCAACATGATCTCATGGAGAAGTTAAAAGCAGAATGCAGAAGCTGAATATAGAGCAACAACACAAGGAATCTGTGAATTCCTATGGGTGAGAAGAGTTCAACAGGAATTAAGACTATTCACTCAGGGACCTATGAAACTCTACAGTGACAGTAAATCTGCAATCAACATAGCAAAAAAATACAGTCCAACATGATCGAACAAAACACATTAAAAATCAAAGCACTTTATCAAGGAGAAACTAGAAGATGAGCATCTGTTTAATTTATGGGAAATTAGGGATAAGGACACAATCTGAAATATTATTAAGCAACAGGACAACTACATATTTTTTATAGGGAGAAGGACAACTGCATAATTTTTATAGCGAGAAGGACAAACAGTGAATCCCGAAAATCAGTGAATCTCCCTAGTGAATCCCGAAATCAGTGAATTTCGACAGTGAATTTCGACAGTGAATCCCGAAAATCAGTGAATCCCGACAATGAATTTTGAAAATTAGTGAATTTCGACAGTGAATTTCGGCAGTGAATTTAAACAGTGAATTTCGAACACAAGTGAATTTCGATAGTGGATAAATAGTTTTGTCCTTTATGCAAAAGTTTCAAAAGACTGTCCTTCTACTTAATTGATAAAATATTTTTGTCCTTCTCCCTCATTCCCCCTTTAATTTATGTGCCAAGAAAGCAGCGAATTGCAGATGTGTTCACCAAAAGGCTTGCAAAAATTCCATTCCAACTATTCAGGCACAAGCTTAGCCTAGTAGTAGAAGTTGGGCATTAGCTGTTATATCTTTATGTTTAGGCGGCTGACCCTTTGGTTCTCATCTTTGTATATATTAGTCCTATTGTAACTATTTTCATAATAAGAAAGAAATCTTTCTTTTCACTCTCAAATCTCTACAACATACTTCGTAATTTAAACAGATTTTTGGTGCCGAAAGCAGACTAGAAAAGTATAAGTTCTTTGTTCAAGCTGAACAAGTGGAGATAGTAAATGTCACAAAAAAAACAGAGAGAACTACCAGAGTTCTTCACTAATAATAATAATAATAATAATAATAATAATAATAATAATAATAATAATAATAATTCCTTCTTAACTCCCAAATGCTTACAAGAATATATACAACCAGTAGCCCAATATTAGCAACTTTCAACATTTATACAAACAATCAGACATGTCAATATACGTGAAAACTCAAAAGTCATATACATATGTAGTAATTCTAAACACCATTGTTCTTAGTGAGGTCAAGACTTAAGACGTTTCATAACAAAACACAAGTTATGTGTCAGACATTGATTGAGATAAAAACATATACAGACACTCCACCAGACAAACAAGAAGTCTTGCAGCCAATCAATTCAACAAAATTCAACAGCATCCTTGAAAGAAAACTCAAATGCTACACTGAAATTAACGTCTTCCAAAGCTCTTAAAAGAAGAAAAAAAAAAAAGTACTTATCCAAAATAGAAATAGCAAAACTTGCTGGCTGGTGAGAGATGGTGGGGGGATTTATCAATATACCACTTTTGAGAAGGGGGAAATGTGGGACTGGCATGATAGCAGGAAAAATGATCGATGAAAAAGGATCCAAACCCCACAAGCCCGAATCTTTAGATACCAAACCCAGAAAATAAAAAAGGGGTAAGCAAAAAAAAATGAAAAATAAAAATCAAGGGAGGAAAGAAGCCTGACCAGTGAGATCACCGGTGATGAGGACCAAAGAAGGCTTGATGAAGGAGAGGGTGGGACCCACAATAGACTTGAAATCAAGAGCTCTATCAGGAATGTGTACACTGAAATGAAGATCAGAGAGCTGCACCACCCACACCACATCCTTTGGCTCATCCTTCACTTGTATTATCTTCTTCTCCGTTTCCTTCCTGTTGTTTCGTCCCGAATCAATGCTATCGCCAACATTGCTTTCAAAAGTTGCAATAATCAAGCTTAACAAGAAAAGAATCAGAATCCTTGATCTCCTCATGTACATCCCTATTGCAACTTCCCTTCTCCTCTTCTTTTCTACGTCTTGCTGGTTCGGGTTCTTTTCTGTTCTTCGCACAGCACACCCGCCAGGTCGGGTTTAAACCGGTAAACCAAAGAAACTGATTAATAAGAGAAATGATATAATCACAACGAAAATGTACAACAATATGCCACAAAAATGATCTGTATTATTGATTGTTGTGAGATTTATATTGATTGAACTAGGTCCCACAATAATCAATGGTGTAGATCATTATTGTGGCGTATTGTTGTGCATTTTCGTTATGATTTTATCACTCCTCGATTAATAAAGGAGAAATGAGGGACTTTTCGTGCGAAATTTGCAAAATTAGCCTCATAAGTCATAATTTGAGGGTGATATCAATTTTTATCTCATACTTTTTTATTCAGGGGTAATGAGCCACAAGGACAAAAATATTTCAAAAATTAGGGAGTCGGACAGCTTTTAAAAAATGCTGCATCAAAGACAAAATTGTAGTCAAAAAAACCAATTTACCCTTATTATCAAACAAATCCTGCTGAGCATCATTCACACCATTGCCGCAAAATTAGGGTTAGGAAGTTGAAACGCTCACCTTCTGTGCGATTTCCAAAATATGAGCGGAATTCATCGCAAAAATTGGACGCGAATTCAGGAGAACACAATCGTTTTCCCTAATTTGCAAGCATTTATACTCAATCGAACAGATTTCGAAGCTCTACGATCTCAGTTGAGCTTCCGATTCTGGAAATTTCAATTTCTTAAAAAAAAAAAGGGTTCGAATTCATCTTTGCATATTCCTTTCACCTGTTCAGGGAACAAAACAAGTGATTCAAGTGCTCGAAATGGCGAAAACAAGATCGAAGGCAGCTGGGAAGCAAAAAACTGATGGACGCATTACTAAGTAAGTACTCAATCGACGAATTCACTGCTCTGTTTCCCTTCATTTAGTAGACGAGCTTTCTGTCATTTTGATTGTTTTTTAGTGAATATTTACTCTAATTTACTGTAATATGCACTGAATTTTTACTTGGAATCATGGTGATATTGTTAGGCTTTTTTACTGCAGCAAGTTTTAGTACTCACATTCACTGCTATGTTTCACTTAATCTAGTGGATGATAAATCTATCAGCTCGATTGCTTTCTCAGTGAGAAATCAAAGAGAATTATGTTTATACAAATGAATGTATACAAAACTGTATTCACTATATATTTTGTGTGCTTTGTGGAACATATATGTTATGACGTGCTTATGATTTTCACTTTGATGTAATATGCATTCACTTTGTTGTAATATGCATTCACTTTTTAAATGCAATCATGGTGATGCTGTTAAGCTGTTTTATAGCAGCAAGTTTTAGTATTCACATTCAATGTAGGTAAAAAGACCATGTACTCAAATTCATTGTAATATGCAATCAATTTTTACATAGAATCATGGTGATGTTGTTAGGGTTATTTATTGTAGCAACTTTTTGTAGTAACATTCATTACTATTTTCCCTTAATTTAGTGGATGACAAGTCTATAAGCTCAATTGCTTTCTCAGTGAGTAAAGAAAGAGAATTGTGTTTATTCACAGTGAATGTTTAGAAAACTGTATTCATTGTATATTTTCAGTGATTTGTGCAACATATATGCTATGATGAGATTATGATTCTCACTCAACTTTATTTTAAAAAACACTTGTGGTTATGTTGGACTTAATTAAACACAAGATCGGTGAATGATAGTATCTGGGATTTCTGTTCTCTTACCCAAAGATGTAACATGTTTCACTTGTGTTTTGCTTTGCATGTCAGTGAGATATGTACAAAAAGTCTGATTCACTAAGTTAATTATTCAATATTAACGGAAATTCACTTTACCATTTATTCACTGTTTACATACATTCATGCTGATGCTGTTTAAATTCAAAAAGTCTAATTCCTTACTTGTCATCCCTACCAACTTTAGCTTTAACATAATTGCTTATCATGATCATGGTTAACTGGTTTCTAGCATTTAGGTTCCTCAAAGTTTGATTCACTAAGAATATTCACTACAGTGATAATTCATATAATACACATTAAACACCTTGCCATAAGAGACTATATTTGCACATATCACACTTATTATATGAAGATTGGTTCACTTGTTAAACATTAATGTAGCTAATTGTCATACCCCTATCTCTCAATTTTTGTGTTTTAGATCCTAAAAGCCCGATTCACTAAGAAAATTCACTATGACAAGTATTGAATGTTAACTCAAATTCACTTTACCATTTATTCACTGTTTACATGCATTCATGTTGATGATGTTTAAATTCAAGTGATTCCTTACTTGTCATGCCTACTTCGGCTTTAACATGATTGATTATCATGGTCATGCTTAATTGGTTTCTATCACCTATGTTCCTGAAAGTTTGATTCACTAAGAATATTCACTACAGTGAATATTGACAGTACATGCATCTGAATGTCATATTCATGATACTAACTGTGATTCAAAAGCCAAAGAAATTCACTAACAAAAAAATGTGTTGTCTGCATTGAATTTTTCCAGGTACAATCAATACAGAAACAACATCTCATATCTATTGGATGCATATAACAGCATAAACAAAAAATTGACAAGAAGTCACAGGAACATCATCCAGCAAACTCTTTTTAAGCTTTTCTTCAAAGTTATTGACGAAAACATGATACGTTCCAACAAGCGAAAAGACCAAGTGTTGGACAACATCATAACCGCATGCATACCAGAAAAAAGAGGAATCAAAAATTGGAAGAGAATGCTGTCATGTACGTAGGACTGATATCAAGCTGATTTTTGCTATCATGGACGGCAATTTAAAAGTTGAAAAGTACCACGGGAAGAAGGTCAATTCTGAATTTGTAGATAGAGTATTCCCAAATGCCCAAAACATCACAGCCAAAATGATGAAGGAAAAGTTAGTAAAATTTGTGGACAATGAAGACACAACCGTTGTGGTAGACACTGTGAGAGTCCTATACCTTTTGATGTTTCAAGCATGTTTCTTCACAAACACTGGACAGACGATTGCATGGACGTATGTGAAATATGTGGAGGACTTGGACACATTGAAACACTGCAATTGGTCTTCTGCCATTTATGTCATGCTTCTTGACAGCCTTAAAAAAAGAGCAAAAAGCCCCGTACAGTGGTTGGATGTACTAGTTCACTCTTGGTAAGAAATTCTAGGTTTTTTCCAAATATTTCTTATTAAATGTGATTGCATATTAACAATTTCTTATTCTATTGTAGTATTGGATGTGTGAGCATGATAAAACAATGAAGCCAAGAGAATAGGAGGATCCAATGAAGCATAAAAACCAAGAGGACACAACTTCAATTGAATATTCAGGAATTCCAAGGTGCACAAAGTGGGACTTGAGCACCTTGAACAAATTTGTGAACAAGACAACAATCATGGCTTTGCCTAAACAAAGTGTAATAACTGCATTTCCTATGCCAAAAAAATTACATGCCATACATTTACATTCATTCACTGACACAGTTCACTGTTTTAAAAATATATACATAGGTCATATGGACTGAATTGGAGCCTACACCAGCTGAGCTACAACTGATACCGGATTTGACAAAGAATCCAGTTGGACACCTCACCAAAAAGCTACACGATTCGGATTTTGAAGATGACATTCCAATACAACAACTCAAACTCAAAATCAAACTCCAACTAGTGGCAATGCATGAGCAAGAAAAAATGCACAATTCATGGATGAACCATCTGAAGAGGATTCCTTACACATAACGCAGTTGGAAGAGCAGCATCAAAATGATGCCTACCATTCTGAAGAGAATGCAAATTTCATGGATGAGGATCCATTTGAACGGAATGTCCAAGGCATGTTGGAGTTCAAAAACGAAGAAAGAGAGTCCATAGATAAGACAATTAAGGTAATTAGCTCTCCTAACAATAACATGAATTCATTGTGCTCATTCCCCATATCAGTAAATCATTTCATATATTCATCTCATTTTGTCAACAGTAGCTTCTTATTCACTGTAGCTTGAGATCCACTATTGAGAATCACTCTGTGATCTTCATTAGTGAATCTCATGAAAAATTGCAAAACGCATGTTTTTTCCAGCCAATTGTTTTACTAGATATACTTTTATAACATACAACATTTCATCAATGTAGGAAAGGGATGACAAGATAGAACGTTTGAAAGCAAAAGTTAAGAGGATGAATACAAAGTTGAGAAAGTTGGAGCGAAAAGAGGATGAGATAAGCAAGCAGAAGGAAGAAATCAGAAGAATTGAAGAACTGAACAGTGACCTTCTTGTCAAACTGAAAAAAAATTAAGAGAGAATGAGATCAAATCCAAGGTGTTCGAGGAATTGGAGCAAGTATACAAAGGTGTAGTAGATACTCTGAAAGAAAAAAATGATGCAATTTCTCTTTCACTTAGTGATGCTTTATCAAAAGATCATGATCTTCAGAAGACTGTAAATGAGATGAGATCAAGATTGGAGGAATTTGAACAGGTGATGAAAAAGAGTGGTGATGAAGGCACTGAAGAGATCAGGAAACTGAACACAAGTCTGACAGAAAAAGTGAAGCATCTTGAGAATGAGAACTGCACAAAATAAGCTATTATTTCTGAATTGAAGTCAACCGTGAGTGAGCTACAGAATAGATTGGATGTGTTCGAAGAAATGAAACAATCATATGAGAGCATAATAGAGGAACAACGCACAAGAATTGAAGCTCTTCATACAGAAATTGAGAATGCAGCGGTGCATGCAGTGACACAACAATATGGAAAGACAGATGCTAAGCAAGTACAACAAACTGTGAAGCAAAGTTCACGTGTAAAAGCAATAAAAGAATGGAAATGAACAACAAGAAAGGATGATGACTTTGTATATCCGGAAGATAAGAAAAGAAGAATTGAAATTCTGGACTTGACCAATGAAGCTGCAATAGAAGATGTCCAAAGGAGGGCAAAAACTGTGAAAGTGAGTTTAAAAAAGAAGAAAGCTTATTACACATGTGGGGAGAAAATAACTGAAGAAGCATTTCAGTTGTTACACACAACACTAAACAAACATGGAAGATTTTATGTAACAGAAGTTAACATATTTCTGATTACATTTTATCCGGTTTATATGATAATAAACTTGTGTGAACAATGTTTTCAGGGGGGAAGTATGGTCAGATATTGAGAGTGGTACCACAATCACTGTCCATGACATGGTGAATTTACTAGAGGGATCGTTCATTGCAGACAAGGTAAACAATTCATCTAACTACTTTTTCTACGACAACATTCCAAGAAACCAACTAACAAATGACATGTACATATACAGGTTATCAATGCATTTGCAATGATGCTAAGCATAAATGAAGAAGTCCGAAAGGAATTTCACATACTGCCTGAATCAACTTGGGTGAGATCAAATTTTTTTGAATGGTCGTTATAAGTATTCACCATTCACTTGCAATAGACACTAAAACGTTTAATAAAAATCAGAGTGAATACATTTTTGATTTATATATAATACATAACAAAAATGGTGATTGATTGTAGGCATACTGCAAGACATATGCAGCAAATAGGAACTACTCAAATCATTTTGTCAATAGTATGAAACCACATATGGAAAAAGGCAAAAATATTCTCATTCTGTTGTTTTGTCCAGGTGTGAAGCATGAATCATATCATTGGATATTAGTCACATTTGCTTCAGGTGAGGGAGGAGAATGGCACATGTACAACTCAATGGCTAGCCGGAAAGGTGCTGTTGACCACTTTGAGGAAAATGCACTTGACATTGTAAGCATTATTCGTAATTGTGTTGTTAATATTACAGTCAAAATTTCTATACTAATCATATGTGTTAAACATGTGTTATTTTCCAGCAAAAATACATGTGGCTTTTTCCATCCAGTGAATTAAAAGCCAAAAAAAATCAAGAAGGTTGCAAAGCTTCCACAACATGGATCGAATATGTAAGTATTATTCAATAGACTTTTTGATTCATACATGTAATGGAAGTAATGGCTGACAAGTTTATTTGAATGCCAAAATTTTACAGGAATGACTACGCAGTATACGTCGTGTACTACATCTACCAGATTGCACGTAAACAGCCAATCGACAAGAAATGGAAAACAGATGAAGTACAAGAATTCAAAGCTTGGGTAGTAAATTGTATTACATCTAATCAGATGTAGATACCAAGGGAATATCAAAACTTATCTTCATATGTAGACCAAACATCAGTATTAATGTGTAGATTTCAAGTGCAAACTATTGCTTATTTTCATATGTATGTCCGAAATTGAAGTGACTTGAATTAATGGGGACAATGAGACAACTATTTCAATCAATGTTATTAAGTAATGTCTTTTTTTGTCTATTGTTTGATTAGTAAAAGTATAATATTGATTCATAAGTTCAATAAGTACAATTCTACTGGCAAAAACTACGTTTGCTAGAAATTCATTGCTAACATTCACTGGAAGTCAAAAATTCACTATTAATATTCACTAATGAATTTCCACAGTGAACCTCATGAAAAGTGTTGTAACAATATAAAATCAACTCTCAAAACGAAACAAAGAGTATTAAAACAAAAGTTTGGTGAAATTTTCATCACTTTGGATTGTTTGCCTGCACCTATTTTTTACATAATATATAATACAATAATGAAGAGTATCATACAAACACAACAGCAAAGAAAATTCAATTAAAATGCATAAAAGACAAACATATACTTGATAAACTTGGTATGGGAACTGAAGCAGTCCAAAATTTATAGAACCACAATGTAAAATATAACATTCAATAGATAAGTCACTCAATTAAGAAGAACAGAGTCACAAAACAATAAGCATCAGCCACAATACAAAAACGACTAGAATAAAAGAGTTATACTAAGGAATGTCATCTACATCATAACAGAAGCAACACATGTCCTCTGATTATGATGCCCCAACTTATGGCACCGACCACACATCATCTCTCGTTTGGATTCACCTCTAGAAGGAATCCGCCTCTTCATTGGCCTTCCAGGTTGCCTTTTTGAAATAAGAGGTAAAACAACAACATTGGAATGCTCTAGCTCGTAAACCAACGGCACTGGATGGATTGCATATTCATAACAAGCAGCAAACGAACTCGACCGGAATCCAACATCAACAAAATCATGCAAGGGGAGACCAACTTTCATTATACAGCCTACCGCATGATCACATGGGTAACCATTCAATTGCCAAAACTTACAAGAACAAGTAAACTTCTCAAGGTCAACCATACAAGACGGCGTTGAACGCACTTCAAATACATATCCACTTGAATTGATTATACTCCAATTCTTAGATGCAGCAAATGAATCTACTAATATCTTGTCTATACTTGGGAATATTGTAGAATTCCATAAAGCACAAGTGGACCTACGTTCTACAAATAAATCCAATGGATTTCATTATGTAAAACATATACAAGATGATGTAAAATTACTTAATACACAAAGCAATTAAACAAAAACATACCAGAAAGTTGATTCATAAGCTTCAAGCGGAGAGCATCAATCATATTACATACGGGTAAGTGTCTCTCATTAAGAACCCACGAATTAAAAGATTCTACTGCACTTGAAGACATTTCACCATAGAGCATGCATTTAAAATGAGCATTCGTCCATCTTTCATCAGGTAAGGCAATAAGAAATCTTCCACAATGAACTTACCCTCTTGTAACATAACACTTATCAAACCATCATACAGATCAACAGTCGGTGCATAAGCACACTGTCGCAAAAGATAAACCATACGCTTCTTAAAACCCTTGTTGAATATAGACCCCCTAAATTTGTCTTTCAAATTCAACTTAAGATGAAATAGGCAAAAAGCATGGTCTGAATCTGGGAAAACAACAGGCCTGACATCTAATAACCCACTATTCATATCTAGAATAAACGTCATTCGCCTAGTGGGATCAACTATGTTCTTCAAATTCATAAGGAACCAATGCCAGTTGTCAGTATTTTCGGAATCAACAACCGTAAAACAAACAAGGTACAAGCTTGATACAAAAAGAATGTATTAATATCAACATATGTCAAGTACTACAGAGACTAAATTAGCAACCGAAAAACATTAAAAAAAATGAATAAACTAACATTACAAACTGTATGCTATATAATGAATATAGTACCTTGATCACCATCTTTCGCAACTGCCGACAAAAGCTGGCCCTGAAATTGTGTTTTCAAATGACCTCCACCCAAACACAGCATTGGCCGACAATGCTTAAATCCCTCAATGCATGCATGAAAGGCAACAAACACCCTCTTAACATGACTTGAAATCTCATCAACTTCTAAACCACATAAGATCCGGGGTTCGTTTCACGAATCTTTGAGACATATGAATTTAAAGAATTAATAGACTCTTTCATGTCCCCAAACAGAGCATTCCTCGCTTTTTCTATACCGCTTCAAGTATTGTAATATGAAACAGGTAGACCATGATCTGAAAAAAGCCGACGCTTAACAGCAATAGGCTTTATTGAGGGATCATCACGAACTTCATTACAAACCAAATCACAAACCAAATCTGAACTCATCCGATGCCCTTTGAAAGAACGTGATGATACCACATGTATGCAACCCATGCATCTTCTTAACATAAAAAAAATCCATTAAGAATTTCTTTCTTCGCACTCACCATCCAAGCACAACGTGTTTCCCCCCTCTTGGCACACACTGCCTTAATCATCATTCTTAGTGTATACGAAATCAAATCCCCTGGATAAGGCCTAGTGGTGAGGAGCTGGGGTGTTGTAATGACAGTCCGGACCCTAAGCTGGAGGTTAGAGATTCGATTCCCGTAAAAGGGGTTGATTTCCGATGGCTAAAACTTCAGTGATGGGGAACTAAGACAGCCCTTGACTCTAAGCTCTAGGCTCCTGATTAACCTCTCATCGCATTCCTGTGGGATCGGGGGCGAGGGGGCCCTCACGGTTAGGGTTTAACCGTTTTTAGTGTATACGAAATCAAAGCCGGTATAAACAGACATTTTACACAATGCTTTCCTAAATTCTGATGCTCCACCAACAAAATTTTGACCAACACGTTCTACACACTTATCCTAACAGATAGACAGTTGCATATTCTCCTTCCTTGGACAAAACGTAGGAAGTAAATTGATCTCCTCATCATCAGATTCAGCAATAGATGATGATGCAACTAATTCAATAATAGTACAAGCCATAATAGAAGACACAATAGAAGCTCCAGTAGCACCAGCAGTAGAAGAATTACAAATAACATATGCTTGTACACGTGATGCACCAAACGAAGCAGGCACAGCCAACATGATTTCAACATCTTCATTATTGAACAGAAAATAATTTGCTTGTTCAGGTAGTGAATAATACAAACTGGTCTTATCTTCTCTCAATGAACTCCATCTCTCACATATACGTAGCTTATACTCCGTAGAGTATCCATTTCTTTGATTTTCAAAACACATGACTCTCCATTGAAAGTACAAATAAGGAATACCATCTTCAAAAACCTACATAACAAAAGAATCAAAGAAAATCATCAGTGAATCACATTATTTCTTATAAAACACAGAGAATATACAAAACAAACATCAAACAAAGCATGAAGAATGAATTAAACTTAACAAGCTCAGATTCATGTTCAATTCCATTAGGAAGATTGAAATTTAACTTATAAAACTTAGAATATTGTTCCACTATTGATGTAAAAAGGGAATCAAAGAAAATCAGCAGTGAATCAGATTATTTCTCATAAAAAACACACGATATTCAGAAATCAAACATCAAAGTCAGGATCAAGAATGAATTAAACTTAACAAGCTCGGATTATATTCAATTACATTCGGAAGATTCAAATTTAACTTATACAACTCAGATTTCTATTTTACTATTACACTAACAAAGGAATCAGAGAAAATCAGCAGTGAATCATATTATTCCTCATAAAAAAACACACATTATTCAAAAACAAACATCAAAGACAGAATCAAGAACGTATTAAACTTAAGAAGCTCAAATTCATGTTCAATTTCATTAGGAAGATTGAAATTTCACTAAAAAAATTAGATTTCTGATCCTTATTCCCGATGAACAATAAGCAGAAAAAAACAGGAAAAAACCTGATGAATCAATGATCTACTGACAAAGAATCCTTTGAATTAGGTGATCGGTAATGCGAATATGGAAAAGAATCAATGACAGATTTACGATCGAACTTCGTCCAAGCAATTTTTGTTCTTCATCAGCGACTTTCTTCAAAGCGAGAAAGGATAAGCCGTAAAATCATGTCAGGTAATTAGAATTGGCTAAGTAAGGGTAAATCAGTCACGTCATTAAAATTAAGTCCTTCAGGCTATAAAAAATGTTAACTAGGACTGTTAATTAAAAAAATGTGAAAAATGTCCTAATCCCAAATTTTCCTTTTAATTTATTATTTTGATCTCATAACTTAAAATAACACATCAATTTTTGTGTTGTACATTTACAATTATCAATTCTAGTCTCGTAATTTAAAATACACGTTAATTTCTATTAAAAGAGAAACCTTTTAATTTAGGCTTCTTAATTTTATTCATTACTTGGAGTCTTTATTTATACAACCAGAAAAAGGAAACTTAACCTCCTAGGACTCTAACCACCCCGCCTGTCAAGGTGTGTAAATCCTAACAGAATCAACAAATAAATGCCTCATAATCCGGCTACAATAATAACAATAATAATAAGGAATATCTTGCTAATAAATATAAAATATTCTTTCAACACTCCTCCTCAAGTTGGGGCAAAGATATCTATAAGGCCCAACTTGCTCACAAAGTATTCGAACTATCCCTTGCCCAAAGCTTTGGTTAGCCCATCTGCAATTTATTGTGTGGATGGTAGAAATGGCACACAAAACACCTCACTCTCTATCTTTTCTTTAAAGAAGTGCCTGTCAATCCCCACATGTTTGGTCCTATCATGCTGTACATGGTCATTTGCACTGTCAATTGCTGCCTTGTGATGTAAGTCAACCCGATGATATAATTCCCGATGATTTACCCCTTTTTCTAATGCAATTAGTGACATTTTGACATCAACTTGAGCAAATTTTACGATGATTGGAACCATTTTTGTGTACACAGAACTTTCAGAAAAAAGCATGCTTCAAGTTGTAGTATATTAGTTATTAGCCGATTTTGTTACCAGATTTACGCGTGGTATCCTTGTGTCTATTTTTACAGCATTGATATCACGGTTTGGAGCATGGATTTTGGCCTTAAGGTGTCATTTGATTCTTTGATGATGATTTTGGAGCTAAGGCAAGGATTTCAACCCATGAGGATTGTCGATACACGTTAGAGGGTTCGATCCAAGCCAAGAGGAAGAATAAATTTTGATTATGATGATTTCAGATACAAATGGCTTACGCCATGTCGCATTGACCCATGCCAAGAAGCTGCTGAGCATTTAATGTGAATGTCATTCAGCCAACTACTACATATTGGACTTGACGCGCGCCGAACAGCTCTGACCTACGCCAGTAAAGCATTTTGTACTTGACGACGCCATATTGGATTGACTTGCGCCATCATTGCAGATTCAGCAAAGAATTAATCTCTTTTATTCTTCCACTCACAAGATTATCAAGGAGACACTTCATCTTCTCCAACTTTTGCATCTTGAAGGCAAAACCCCACCCCTGGCTCTTATAGCCGAATTTTAGTAGAAATTAACTCTTGATTTTGATTGTAAAGCTAAGGATTCTAGTTTAACTCTTTTAGTTGATTGAATTAAACACACTAGTGGTAGTTCATTGAAGCTTTTGGGAGTTGGATGAAGAACACCAACTAGAATTTGTATCTTTGATTTGGTAATCCTTAATCTTTATTTTCATACAATTGTTCTTATGGTTATGAATATTAATTTGAGATGTTGATATTTGTAGACATGAGTGGCTAGACTTACCTAGCCAAGATTATGTTGTATCTTTAGTTTATCCTTTTATGTAGATTGGGAATGATAGTTTGTGTTGTTAGTTTTGATTGTTGTGAAGCTTTTCCTACTTGTGTTGTATTGATTGCTTGCATTGGAGTAATTGCCTAGTGTTAGCATTACACGTTGACGGAGACCGAAAGGAGATGTTAGTCGTGGGAAGAGGGTAGGAAAACCGGAAGGTAAAATCGATCATTCATGGCATTCGATCTTATCCGGGGATCATTGACATTGTCGTTGCATTCACGTGCATAGCATACCGAGTCATTAGGTTTAGGACACCTAGACCAAGGAGGAGGTAGAGAGCAATTCCATACACTCGTATGAGGGGGAACTGCTTGCTTAGGAATGCACCATTTCACACTTTCAAACACCAATGGTAGGAAGTAGGAGATCATTCCCATGATGCTACAAGAGGATAGCTAGGTTACACGTTGTCTTGGCTAGTTTCTTTCATAGTTGATCATCTTCATTATCACAAGCACTTTATTTATGTATTTAACGACTATCTTGCAAATTGTCACCTATATCCAATTAATGTAGACTTTTTAGTGTGTAACGTCACAAGTGAGCTCCCAGTGGATTCGACCTTGACTCACGATACTAAACTACAGTCGACCCGGTACACTGCCGGTTAGATTGGACCTCTAGGAATTGGTCATCAAGCTTTCTGGCGTCGTTGATGGGGACGCTCTTTTTGAGTAACGGTTACTACTTGCACTAGTTTTATAGTTTTCGAGAATAGGTCGGACTTTTCTAGTCTCATTTCTATTTTATTCTTTGGTGCTTGCCTCTTGGTAAGTCACCAAGTGTTATTTTACTGTGTTTTTGTTGTTTCTACCTTGTAGTGGATGACCAAGACTCAACGTGGTAAGGAACCACTTACTCCTATCATTCCAGATATCAACACATATATTCGGGAACGAGTAGCTGAGAACAAGGTTGGTCAAGATCGGCGTGGCTTGGAGCTAAGTGGAGATTCCTTCCAAGGATCGTCTACCCAAGGCATAGAAATGGACGGAGACATATCAAATGCACAAGTTGATCAAGGGCATGACGCCCCAAACCAAGAAAAAAACCAAAACCTCCATATCCTTAACCCTCCTAATCCCAACAATCCAATCCACCAAATAATAATCCTCCACCACCACAAAACAATAACCAACAAAACCGCAACCAAAACCGGAATCACAATAACCTGAAACCCCCCAAACCAAAGTCCAATTTGTGATCAAGCCGTGAGAAGGAATGAGACCAACAATCCGATTCATTTACCAAATGTGGGAGCAAATAATTTTGAGGTTAAGGCTCACCTTTTTGGATTTGTTGGAACAAGAGTACAATTTCATAGGCGTGATGACGAAGATCCACACCACCATCTTTACAACTTTGAAGAGTTGTGTAATACGGCTAAGAGTCAAGGTGCTAATAGAGATTTGACGAGAATGTCGATGTTTCCTTTTTCCTTGGATGGGAAGGCTAAAGATTGGTTCATGTCACTTCCTCACCATTCCTTGACAAGTTGGGAGGAAATTCAAAATGCATTCTTAAAACAATACTTCACTCCGGGTCGGAATTTAAAGTTGAAAGTTGAGATTGCCAAATTCAAACAAGGTGAACATGAATCTCTTGGAGTTGCAAGGGAGCGATTTAAGAGGTTGTTGAGGGCTTGCCCTGACCATGGTTATCTGTTGGACATGCAAATTCAGTTTTTTTGTCGGAAGCTTGGAAAAGAATCACGAGCCGAGGTTGACCAAGCATGCAATGGTTCGTTGATGATGAGCGCGGCTCAAGATGTATACGATACTATTGAGAAGATTGCACAGAACAACAGAATGTGGGAAACTAGGTCAAGCACACGAAGAGTTTCTTTTGTGAAAGAAGCCACTGTTCAAACCGAAGTGTTAGCTCAATTAGCTTCTCTTAGCAAAAAGGTTGATGAGATCAAGGGAAATAAGAGCTTGGAAGGAAAGTATCCATGGATATGAGTAGTGGGGAAATGAAAAATGAAGATTACACACCATTTGAGATGAATGAGTCCTGTGATTATTCTAATGAAGAAGTGAGTTACATGCAACAACACCGAGCACTACATAATGCTAACTCCAATGCATATAACAACTTACAAAGAGATTTTCCTACTCAATGTTGGACTCCCAACCCAAACAAACAAACATCAACCTTCGTTCCTCTACAAAAGACCTCCTTCAACACCAACACTCCAACACAAAATTTCCAAGGTCATACCTCATACCAACAACATCCTACACAAAACATCCCAATCACTCAAACATCAAGTTCAACCACGGAAAATGAAGAAATATTTCGACTCAAGCTGCAAATATGCAAACGATGATGTCTTCTATAGGCACATTGACCAAGGATATGTGTACTTTGAGAACATCCATGAGCGGTCATGATATGAGAATGAAAAACATAGAAGCAACCGTGCGTAACATGGAAGAGCACTTGAGTAGAGAAGGTGAGAGGAATGCTAGTAGACCACCGGGTGGACTTCCCAGTAATACATAAAGAAACCCGAAAAGAGTGAATGCCATCATAACCCGAAGTGGACGAGTTTGTGGAAGTCGAGAGTTTCATGAGAACCAAATAGGAAATGAGGTTGAAAACGATTTTCATGATACCGATAAAGATAAAGAGTTGAGCGAAGAAGAGGAGGAAATTGTTCATGAATTTTTGCAGGGTGACGGATATGTTAATGTGGAAAGAGAAGGCGAAGATTGGGTGAAAATCCTAAGGATTTTGAAAAATCCGAGAGGAAGCGATTTAAGAACTCTTTTTAGGGAACATGTCTCATCGGTGCCCGCCAAGGCCGATCTGACTCACGCCAATGATCACTGTACGTAGACATTCAGAGAGTTTTGGGAAAAATTTGTCGTGCTCCAAAGATACCCCGACGTACGCCAAGGGTGATCCAAATGAAGGTTTGACACACGCCAGAGATGTTTCGGCGCACGCCGAACCCCAACAGCCAATTTCTAAGAAAGGCAAGGAGAATGTGGTACACACCGATAATGAATGGCGACCACCGGCAGCTCAAACTTTGAGAAAATTTTCCAATGATTCATCAAGCAGCAAAGGTAAGGAAGGTATGAACTCCAGTCCTAAATTTATTGATCTTGAGTCACTACCTTATCCCCCTAGAGAAGAAATTAAGAAGAAAAAGCTAGATAAGAAGTACGCTCGCTACCTTGACACATTTTGAAACTTGAATGTTAATATCCCCATCATAGAAGCGCTCAAGAGCATGCCTGTTTATGGTAAGTTTTTGAAGGAAATTCTTACTAACAAGAAACAGTTAGAGGAATATGAGAACATTTGTCTCAATGAGGAATGCTCCGCCGTGTTGCAACATAAGCTTCCACCTACGCTTAAAGACCCCGGGAGTTTTACCATCCCGTGTGAAATTGGGGGCTTTCTGTTTAAGAGGGTGCTTTGTGACCTTGGCGCTAGCATTAACCTCATGTCTTACGAGGATTTTATCAAACTTGGCATAAGAAAGTTGAAGAACAATGAGATGACTCTACAATTAGCAGATAGGTCCATAAAACGCCCTAAGGGAGTCATAGAAGATGTGTTAGTGAAGGTCGATAAGTTTTACTTCCCAGTCGACTTTGTGGTTATGGATATGGAAGAAGGGTATTCAACACCCCTTATTCTTGGTCGTCCATTCCTAGCCACGGGAAGGACACTAATCGATGTTCAACGTGGAGAATTAATTTTGCGAGTTAATGAGGATGAGGTTACATTTAATATTTTCAAGGCCATGAAGCATCCGTACGATTCACGAGAGTCATGTTCTTTTGTTGATGCATTGTCTTTTGCTTGTATGGAGAATTCTAACTTCCAGGTCTATGAAGACAAACTTGAGGAATGTTTGGCCTTGTCCATCTTTCATAGTGACAATGATGATGAGGAAATGCAAGCCGTGATTTCTTATTTGGATGCCGGTCGTAAATTTAACAAACAGCCGTGGCATCGATATTTGGAATTGGAACATGATGGCCCACTATTGAAACCTTCAGTAGAGGAGCCACCAACGAATCTTGAATTGAAAATTCCACCTGCTAACTTGAAATATGCTTTTCTTGAAAGTGATAATCTTCTTCTTGTTATTGTTTCTTCGTCACTAACCAATGTGCAGGAAGATTTGCTATTGAGGATGCTGAGGAAGCACAAGAGAGCATTTGGATGGACTGTAGCTGATATTCCGGGATTTAGTCCTGAGATTTGCATTCACATGATCATTCTCAATAAAGATGCCAAACTGTGTGCTCAACCACAATGTCGTTTAAATCCCAATATGCAAGAGGTTGTCAAGAAAGAGGTCATCAAGTTATTGGAGATGGGTATTGTTTTTCCGATATCGGATAGCGAATGGGTGAGTCCTACTCAAGTTGTGCCGAAGAAGGGTGGATTTACCGTGAAGGAAAATGATAAGCATGAATGGATTCCGACAAGAGAAGTCATAGGGTACCGAATGTGTATTGATTTTCGAAGACTCAATGACCACACCAAGAAAGACCATTATCCACTTCCGTATATTGTCCAAATGTTGGAACGGTTGTGTGGGCATAAGTTCTATTGTTCTTGATGGTTATTCGGGCTATCTACAGATATTCATTGCGGCAGGAGAAAGAGAAAAGACGACTTTCACTTGTCCATACGGAACGTTTTCCTATAAAAGAATGTCGTTTGGATTATGCAACGCTCCGGCTACATTTCAGAGATGCATGACATCTATCTTTTCTGACATGGTGGAGAGATATTTGGAAATCTTCATGGACGATTTTAGTGTTTTTGGGGATTCTTTTGAGGAATGTCTCTCTCATTTGGAGCGTGTGTTACAGCGATGCGAAGACACGAATTTAGTGCTCAATTAGGAGAAATGTCATCTGATGGTATCAGAAGGTATTGTGTTAGGCCACAGAATTTCTGAGAAAGGTATTGAAGTGGACAAAGCGAAAATTGAAGTGATTGAGAAGTTGCCCCCACCAGTTAATTTGAAGACTTTGAGAGGATTTCTTGGGCACGCTGGTTTCTATAGGAGATTCATTGCCGATTTTTCCCGCATTGCCAAACCTCTCAGCCATCTCCTTGAGAAAGAGGTACCCTTTGTTTTTGATGAAAAATGCATAGAGGCTTTTGAGATTTTGAATAAGAAACTAGTTAGCGCACCCGTTTTGGTAGCGCCTGATTGGAATCTACCATTTGAGTTAATGTGTGATGCAAGCGATTTAGAAGTTGGGGCTGTGCTTGGCCAACGTCATGACAAGGTGCTTAAAGCCATTTATTACGCCTCTCACACATTGAACTCCGCTCAAGTCAATTATGCAACAACCGAGAAGGAATTACTAGCTATGGTATTCGCCCTCGACAAGTTTAGATCTTATCTCATTGGTTCCAAGGTCCTCGTCTACACTGATCATGCTGCTTGAAGTATTTATTGAACAAGAAAGATGCTAAACCAAGATTACTTCGATGGATTCTCCTACTCCAAGAATTCGATATCGAGATTAAAGACAAAAAGGGTATCAAGAACGTTGTGGTGGACCATTTAAGCCGGTTGGATTTTATTGAAGAGGAAGGGAAACGAAGAGAGATTCATGACTATTTCCCGGATGAACAACTCATGACGGTAGATGCTCCCCCAACAATGCAACTTATTCATGCCGGTTCAAAACCAAAGGAGAGCTCACCATGGTTTGCTAATAATGTAAATTAATTTTCATGTGAGTATGTTCCACCTAATTGGACATGGAAAAAGAAGAAGAAATTCTTTCACGATTTGAAATTTTATTATTGGGAGAGACCGAACCTTTTTAGGAGGTGTTCGGATGGCATCATTAGGAAATATGTTCCCGATAATGAAATTTCGAGTATACTCTCCTTTTGCCATGGTCAAGATACCGGAGGCCACCATGGAGGGTGGAAGACAGCATACAAGGTTTTACAATGTGGATTCTATTAGCCTACACTTTACAAAGATGCACATCATTTTGCACGGTCATGTGTTGCATGCCAGAAGTGGGGAAATGTATCCAAGAGGTATGAGATGCCCCTCCAACCTATTTTGGAGTGTGAAATATTCGATGTTTGGGGCATCGACTGCATGGGCCCATTCCCCTACTCATTAGGTAATAAATTCATTTTGGTGATGGTTGATTATGTTTCTAAATGGGTTGAAACGCAAGTCTACCCCACTAATGATTCTAAGGTGGTGCTAAAATTCTTAAAGAAAAATATTCACTAGATTTGGCACTCCCCGAGCTATCATTAGTGACCGCGGCTCACACTTTTGCAACCGGCAATTCACTAAACTTCTAGAGAGCTATGGTGTGAAATAAAAATTCGGCACACCGTATCACCCACAAACGAGTGGGCAGGGTGAAGTGTCAAACCGAGAGGTGAAACGGATCATTGAAAAAACGGTGGACACTAACCGTAAGAATTGGTCGGTGAAACTTGACGATGCACTTTGGGCTTACCGCACTGCTTTTAAGACACCTATTGGATGTTCACCATACATATTAGTTTTTGGAAAGTCTTGTCATTTTCCCGTTGAATTGGAGCACCGAGCCTATTGGGCTATTAAGTTTCTTAACATTGACCCTGAGCTCGTTGGTGACCATCGGTTGCTCCAACTCACCGAGCTTGACGAGTTTCGCCTTGATGCATATGAGAACACCCAAATTTAGAAGGAACGAACCAAGTCATTTCATGATAGGAAAATCTTTGATCGAGATTTTGTTGGACTTATCTTAAGTTTTAATGATGAGTGCCAGACTAGCTATTATAGAGCAAAGGCAAAAAGATGTCTAGATCAAATGTATAGGTTTATTAGAGTTTGATCTTTGTATAAGTTTGATCAAACAAGCATTGTAAGTAGGTCAGCTGACTTTATCAGCAGACCTGTCTAGGTCAGTAAGGTTACTAAGTCAGTAGACTAGAATAGGAACCTACTGAAGACTAAAGGCTGAGGGTTCAAACTCAGTTATTGAAGGCTAAGGGATCAAACTTAGTATTTAAAGTCAAGGATATGGAATCAGAATTTAGGGAAGTCCGTGATGACATAAACTGATTTCATATACCTTGTGTACAAGGTCTGAGTTCCATAAGTTAAGTGATGTTTGGAACTTAGTTATGTTCAAATTGGTGTACTCTAACTTCACAATAAAAAGTTAGATAGAAGACAGTCAGCTGAAGTGTTTTATAAACACAGCAAACTTCAGACAGCTGATTGGCATGCATTTCAGTAGACTTACACACACAAGAACCTGCTGAATGTAAATCTCGATTTAATCAAAGGTTACATTGGAAGATTACAAGGATAATGATGGATTACAAGCCTTGATAATGTCAACAGATCAATGGTCATGATTAAAAGAATGTTGGAAAGATTCAGAGGATTAACCAATGGATATAAGTCAAAGGATGGACAGACTGAAAACTGTCAAAAAGTAAACTAACAGTGTCAGTACTATGTACAGGGACAGAATGCAAGTCAGAATGGGGACAAATCTGAAACGGCTATGTTTGAATTTCAAACATAAGTCATAGGACTCCCACTTATAAATAGAGGACTCCTGATTCAGATACAAGTGATGAAAGGTGATGAAAAACAACAATCAATTTTTAAGCTATCAAGTTTACTATCAAGGAATCACCCTGCTGACTTACACTGAGCATAAAGCTACTGATCCAGAAAACTCTTCAAGTGTAATTTGCTATCAAGTTACATCAAGTCTACACACTTGAAGATATTAAGTTGTTGATCATTTCATCCTGATCAAGCTGCTGACTGTTGAATCATTTACTTGATTCAAACTTTCTTTTACAAGAAACCTGCTGAAGACAGAGAAGCACTTAGGTGTCAAGAAATGTTGTTTGTGGTGGAGCTGGTGAAGGGGCAATCCTACCCTTCAAGGACCAGTGGAATACTTTGGATCAGCAATGCCACCTGTTTCAAGTGTTCAGTTTGTCAAGCCATAGTTATTGGTGAAGGAAAGACAACTTAGGGATTTTTGTAACTGCAACCTCAAAGATCTCTAGTGAATTTCCTCCAACATCACATGAGAAGAGTGGACTTACAGGATTACATCACCTGGAAGCACTATAAAATCTGCCTACTTACTCTCTGCATTTAATTTCTGCATTTAGTACACTGACCACATCAACTTACTGAAACTAGCAACTGAATCACACACTTCTTTCCTACTCTCACTCTAATTATGCTGGATGCAAGATTGATAGAAAAAGCACCACAGGAACCCGTCAGTTGATGGGAAATAGACTGGTTTCCTGGTTTAGTAAGAAACCTAATTCTATATCAACTTCCACTGCTGAAGCTGATCATATTGCTGCTGGAAGTTGTTGTGCACAAATACTATGGCTAAGACAACAATTAAGGGATTATGGAATTGAAGAAAGAGAAATTCCAATAATGTGTGACAACACAAGTGCAATTACAATCACATAAAATCATGTTTTACACTCAAGAACCAAGCATATTGATGTGAGACATCATTTTATAAGAGATCATGTTGAAAAGAAAGATGTGGTGGTTCTTTACATCCCTACTGAAGATCAACTTTATGATATTTTTACTAAACCATTGGATAGTGAAAGATTTGCTAAGTTAAGGACCGAACTTGGAATCATAAAAGTTGACTGATAGACAATAATCAGCAGTGTACTAGAATTCACCAAGGGGATTAGTCTTTGCTATGTTGGGTGAGCTCAGTTAGCAGACTATTCATTGGTATCAAAAATTCCATGTACTTATATGAGTTTGGACAATTGAGCAAATGAAATTGCCAAGGGGATTGGTCTTTGTCATGTTGAGTTAGCTCACTTGACAGATCAGTCATTGGTATTAAACTTCACATTGTATTATCAGTTGGACAGAACTAGTGAGTATGAAGATCAGCAAAGTAACCATGTCAGTAGCCTACTGAGCCATCTTCATCAGCAGGCTGCTGAGATATAACTCTACTGAAGATCAAGGTTGTTGATTTATACGTTACAATATAGTCAAACTTAACTGAAAGTCAACAGTAATTGGATATTATTCTTATCTTTATAACTGCGGTTACATTATCCAACGGTTACAACACGTTATGGAATCAATTGGTGGGACACGTGGCAACATCATATTTACTTCAACTTTAATCGTGGTTAAATGCACAGTACTTGTACAGTGTTTTCTCTGATAGTTACCACCCACTTTCTTCATCTATATACAGATATATACAGAGATGATATATACAACTCTCTGATCGATTTTTCTCTAAAGATATACCGTGTGAACACAGATTTACAGAGTTTTATCTTCATCTTTTTACATCTACAATGGCTGATAGAGGTGATATTCACATTGGAACGAGTCAAAGTGTCAAAAGATTCGTTGTTGATGCTAACACTACTGAGCTAGCTATCAATATTGGTCGAAGAATCAGAAGGGTTGAAGGGCTAGAAGATGTTCTGAATCTAAGACTGGAAAGCATCTCTTACACTAATGTTACAAATTTCTGGAGAAACATAGTGATTAGAGATGATAGAGAGGCATTCACTACCACTGTTAATGCCCAGGAGATTGAGATTTCTTCAAACCTGCTGAGGGAAGTGTTTGGATTTTGACCTGGTAATAATGCTCCTACCAATCCTGAATCAATGGGGCTGTCAATACTGGAGTTTGTTGATATAATAAAGACCAACAATTCCATTAAATCAACACTAAGCATCAATGTGAAGCACATCAAAATGGAGTATAATCTGCTGAGCAAGACTATTGCTAAAAACATTCTGGGATTCAGTGGAAGCCTTGATACACTGTCTGGACCCAAGATTGACCTGCTGATAATCATATGCAAGAGTATGAAGTTTGATTGGGTAGGATTCTTCGTACAATACATGAAGAAGGTGATTACTGAGGACAGGGAGGGAACCAGGAAGTCCAAGACACTACCTTTGAGCTTGATGGTGCATGCCATACTTAACCATTTGAAGATTGCTGATGTGGCACCTGAAAAAATCAACAAGACCAGATATAAGAAGGAAATCAGTTATCTCATCCCTGGTTTGGATGATGATGAGGATTTGGATAATGAAGGACTGAAAGTGATAATGATGGAGATGATGATGCTGGTGGTGAGCAGGTCAAACAAGTTGAACAATCTACTGCACCCAAGAAAGTTGCTGAGAAAAGAAAGGCTACTGACACAAGAAAGATTACTGAGTTGCTAAAGCCCAAGAAGAAAAGGCAGCAATCAGTAGACCCTGCTGAATCTACTGAAGTTCCAATTGATGCTGAGGCTGCTAAGCCTGCTGGAACTAAAAAGAAAACTGCTGCTGAAATTTTGAGAGAGCAGTTGAACGAAGATTCAAGGAAGAGAAAAGCTGCTAAGGATCTTGAAACTGCACAACCTGCAAAGAGAATGAAGGAGGTTGTACAAAAGAAAAAGCATGGAAAAGGAAAGGAATTAAGGGTTTTGGAGGCCCAAAAGGAAGCTGAGAGTAATATTGAGGAAGCACTTGTACAAGGTGATAAGCCTACTGAGGCTAGAGAGGTTGTTGTTGAGCAACAAACTGCAGAAACATAGCAGACTGTTCTTCCTGACCCTGCTGTGGAAATTATTGAATCTATTCCTGACCCTGGTGTGCATGCTACAACTCAGGGGGAAGAACACACTGCTGCAGACCCTACTGATACTCATACAAGTCAGGGGGAACCTAGTGTGGAACAGTTGGATGTGGTAGGTACAAATGTACAACCTGAAGAACCTATTGACCTGATTGTATCTGCTATGGATACATTGGCCCATCTTGTTGAAGTCTTTGAAGGACAACAAGCTGAGCAATCTGCACCCAGAAGTCCAACAATGCCTTTTGAAAGAAAAGAGAAGAAATCAAGAAAAGAAAAAGTTGATCCCAACATCAAGAAAATTCAGGACTACTTTGCTTGGAAATTTGGTTTCTATAAGAAACAAAAATCAGCTGCAGAGCCAATGACTGACTTTGAAGAGTGGTCATTTAATAAGTTGGGTGTGGAGAACTTACTTGGTTTAATTGATACATCTGAGTTACAAGTAAGGCTGCTGGATCTCATTGAAAGTGAAAAATAGAGTGCAAGCATCAAGATCAATGAACCACACTCTGGACCTGATGATGATGATACATCATCCTCTGACTCTGATGATGATAATCCCTCTTTTCCAGGCCAATCTGGTGGCACTGCCTTGGAAAGATCTACTGAGGATGTAGGACAAGGATCTAGAGAGATAACAGAGCAGTCTGCTGATCCTGGTAAGTCTGCTGAGGGACAACAGACTGGTAATGTGGATGAAGATATGGAGGACTTGACCATAGATGATTTGGAAGCCTTAATAAATGATGGAATAAACTTTGGAGACAACAGGCTGGTTAGTATGTCTGACACATTACTAGCTGTAGAATCTGATGCACATCCTGTTGACAAGCAGACTGAAAATTTGGATGAGGAGATGGTAATTGCACATAGTGAGCCTGACATCACTTTTGAGGAATCAGCTCAATATCAGGAGTTGTTTGACTCTCAGGACACTTTATCTCAAACTACTGACATTCTATGCTGACATTCTATAGAAGATTGCTGATGAAAGAGGAGTGCTAGAAGAAAATTTGGCTGTTTTTCCTTTTGTTTTTGTTGAAGGAAGGTTCTTGATCACTGAGGAACAAACAGTGATAGGACAAAGATTGGATTTGGTGATGGGTTTGGAGGAATCACCCACACATTCTGTTGAAGAGGTGGTTCAGGTTGCTGAGGAATAAACAGCACCTGAATACAGGTTGGAACAAGAGGTACAGGCTGCTGAGGATCAGACAGCACCTGGACAAAGGTTGGAACCTACAATGGGTTTGGAGGAAACCCCTGCACTAGTTGAAAAGATTGTTATAGAACAGGTTGCTGAAACACCTGTCAGTGCAGTGCCGTCTACTGAGGTTGAAGCTACTGAAGGTCAAGATGGTCAGCAGACTGTTGTTAATAAGGATGAATAGCTGTTGGACTATGATTTCAGTGATGATGAGTTCCAAGTGCCTGAGGAAGAAGGAGTTGATGTTGAACCTCAAGAGGCACATGTGCCAATTTTTGAGGAAGAACATGTTTTGGAACCTCAACCTGCACAAGATCCCATTTTGGAAGACATCTTTGGAGATGTGGCTGAAGGAGGTCCTGATCCTGCTGGATAGGATAGGACAGGAGCCTTGGTAGTCAGCACACAAAGGGCACATTACAGTATTAAAGAACCTGCTCATTGATGAGCGACAAATTGTCAATTATTATTATGACATTTTACCCTAATAATGATAACACTTTGAGCATTATTGTACCAATTTAAGTCATTAATTCATAAGTTTTATCCAAATGTATAAGTAGTAATTATTATATAAATTATCGTATTTTACTAGGTTTTGTACCAGTTTAGTATAAATAAACATCCACAGTACAAATACTGTACTTTTTGACTTTTATTGTCAGATTTACTCGCGGTTCGTTTCTTTGTATTCAGGTAAGAAAGATAAGATTTACTGCGGAGACAGAACTAAAGACTGGATAACGAGACGAGAGTTTTGTCTGACTGAAGAAGGATTACTTGGAGCCCAAGGCCATACTTGGAGCCCAAGGCCATAAAAATATCCCACGTAACGACATGTTTTGAGGCCTAAAAAGATGTATTTTGATGGATGGAAGAATGTGCCACAAGCTAACGAGTTCAAACAGATCAATTGTCCTAAATGCTTCGACCGTAATTTATCTACGACGGACAGTTGTCCCGACTTAGAGGCATTTTTGGGAAGCCTTCTTCATAAAAGTTGTATATCTTCAAATGAGCTTTCCAACGCATTTTCAATCACGTCAATCGGAGGTCTACAACTCAAGTTATGGCCATTTTACTGAACTGCGATACTGTGTAGACGAATTTAGACGGTTCGGATGAACGGAATAGTGCCAGGATCGATCCGGGACTTCACCGGATCGATCCGGACGTTGAAATGATGAAATTTCACGTGCTATTCATCATCTTCCATTGCCAACTAGTTAGATATATATATATATATATATATATATATATATAAATGAGTTCATATACATACCTATTGATCCATGCTTACCGTACATACTACTAAAATAGTGCATCTGATCACTATTTTAGTGCACCTGGTTATTGTTTGAGTGCACCTAGTTAATGAAGCGGGGGAAATATGCTATTAGGTAATACTAGAAACCTAACTAGAAACCTGCTCCTCAATTTGTAGTTGCACTGAAACAATAACCAGGTGCACTAAAATAGTGATCGATGCACCATTTTAGTAGTATGTACGGTAAGCATGTATAGTATGGTATGTAGGGGAACCCAACCCTATATATATATATATATATATATATATATATATATATATATATATATACTTACCCAATCCATTCCATTACAACCTTTGCCCTTCTTCTCCCTTTCCTTCGTCCCTCTTCTCTTCCACCTCCCTTCTCTTCTTCTTGTTTTTTTATTTTGTTTTTATATATATATATATATATATATATATATATATATATATATATATATATATATATATATATATATATATATATATATATATATATATATATATATATATAGATCTATCCATATATCTACATCCTCTCTTCTCTTCCATCTTCTCTTCTATCTTTTCTTTTCTTTTGGGCCCATATATATATATATATATATATATATATATATATATATATATATATATATATATATATATATATATATATATATATATATATATATATATATATATATATATATATATATATATATATATATATATATATATATATATATATATATATATATATATATATATATATATATATATATGTTTTTATATATATAAATAAAGTAGTTATAGTATCGTTGTAATGATGGAATAATTATCGAAGATTGTTGATTTCAAAGCTTTGTTATGTTATATCCGGAGGAAACGACCCCGATTCAATAGTTGTAATCGGTAATATATTCTAATATTATTATGTTTATTATTTCTATTTCTATTTATATATTACTTATCTATATCTAGCCAAAATATGTAATTGAACTATTTTAATCTTTTTGGTAAAATGGATGATTGACTATGGTAAAAATGATTAAAACCGATTATGATGAATCTTTTTCTACCTGTGCTTAAATGAAACGTTCGTATTGACGTAATTAACCAGTATGAACAGAATTATAATCTAATGATGAACTAAACGGTGAATTTAGGATATACGATCAATGGTAGAAAAACCGGAGGGTAAAAATGGCCGAGTGAAAACGTGACAACGGAATCCTATTTCCTACCCGGGGGCAGATTTGTTTTGAGAGAAACAAATCTTATTAATATTGTGCTCAAGATCTTATTACGTTAATTTACCTGTTCTGATCGAGATCCTTGACATTGACCGCATGACAAAACGGAGTACCCAATCTTTTGGATGACATTGGACAGTTGATGAGACATATGACAGTTTCGTACGCTCGTGTGAGAGGGAACTGTTGAGCTGAGGAGTGCACCGTTTCACATAAATTACACCTTGAAAAAGGAAGATCTGTCTCATCTATTAACTAAAAAGGGATCATGGTTCAATAACATTATCTTGGCTAGTTTCTATATATTTATATTTATATATATATATCTGTATATTATATAAGTATTTATTTACTGTTTTACTAACATCTAACTCTAACAATCTAACCCTATAAAGGTAAAAACTGCGACTTAGATCGAGTTAATAATAGCTTCTTGGTGTTTAACCACACTTTGAATTAGATTTTCATTTCCCTGAGGATACGACCTGACTCACCAGACTAGCACTACAATTTGACCCGGTACACTGCCGGTAAGGATTGTATAGTCTAGAGAACGTCCGTCACTGATGATGTTGCTGGACATATGGCTGGAGATGTGGCTGGTGCAGTACCAGCACAAGTGTTGAATGAATTGAAAGTTGTGAGGGATGTTATCACACAGCTAAGAGCTCAATTGAACAAACAAGAGCAAAGATTTGAAGATTCGATGAATTTGGTGGAAAACAGATGAAGAACCACTGAAATTTTTGCTTCCAACTTAACCTCTACTCAGTATGCACTTGCTGACTTGACCAAAGACGTGAGAGGTATAAAACAAGGCAATGCACACAGAGATAAATTCTAGAGTGAACAGTTTGCCTTATTACACTAAAAGATTGACAAGCTTGCTGAGGCACCCAAGCCTGCTGTGGCTAACCCTACTGAAGCACCTCAACATGTTGCATTGGATCCTAAAGTCACTGAGAGGATCAATATACTAGAGCAAACACTGGAAGGAAGGATCACTGCAGTTGACACAAGATCAGAAATAATAGAAGGTCAACTTGCTAACTTAGTGATCACACAGGAGAGAGTTCATAGTCTACTGTCCCGGTTTGTTGATGATGTCAATAAGGGGGAAGAGGGCCTTACATCAGAAGCAAAGGAAGCTGCAAGGTTATTTGCAAAGAAGAAATGGGAGGCTGATACTAATGAGTTCAGGAAACCTACACCTGGCAGGATTCAGTTAACTGATGACCTCCTGAAGGAATATAAGCAGCTATACTATGGAAAGAAAAGACCATACAATCGCATGGGATATTTTGAAGGTCTGGATTCCTTTCTAGGAATGAAGCTTTGGGAAACAGGGGTCAAAGCTATGAGAGCTTCTACTAGATGTGGAAGAGGAGGCAGAGGAGGTAGATTGGGAACTGCTCAATCAGCAAAGAATTCACCGGATGAATTCAAATATTTCTACATGAGACAAGGCTTCAATGTTCACACCATAAGATTAACTCTACCAAAAGCCTGGAAGTGGTGGAAAGATCTGAATCATTGGATTGACTTTTCTCCAATTGAAAATCAATGGATGCAGGATGTAGTCAAAGAAATCATGGAATATTATCAGAAGAAAGAGCAAGACAAAGACTGAAGCTAGATCAGCATACTTACACTGTTTACTTCATTCTGCTGATCCTAGTTTGTAATAATGTTGAACAAATGATTATAATGAGAAATGACTGAATTTGTTCAGTTATTGTTTTTTTATCTTTTGCTTTGCTATAAGGAGGGTATTGGCATCATCACTAAAAAGGGGGAAGTTGTTGGACTTATCTTAAGTTTTAATGATGAGTGCCAGACTAGCTGTTATAGAGCAAAGACAAAAAAATGTCTAGATCAAATGTATTGGTTTATTAGAGTTTGACCAAACAAGCATTGTAAGTAGGTCACCAGACTTTATCAACAGACCTGTCTAGGTCAGTAAGGCTACTAAGTCAGTAAACTAGAATATGAACCTGCTGAAGACTGAAGGCTGAGGGTTCAAACTCAGTTATTGCAGGCTAAGGAATCAAACTTAGTATTTAAAGTCAAAGATATGGAATCAGAATTTAGTGAAGTCTGTGATGACCTAAAATTATTTCATATACCTTGTGTACAAGGTCTGAGTTCCATAAGTTAAGTGATGTTTGGAACTTAGTTATGTTCAAATTGATGTACTCTAACTTCACAATAAAAAGTTAGATAGAAGACAGTCAGCTGAAGTTCTTTATAAACACAGCAAACTTCAGACAGCTGACTGACATGCATTTCAGCAGACTTACACACACAAGAACCTGCTGAATGTAAATCTCGATTTAATCAAAGGTTATATTGGAAGATTACAAGGATAAGGATGGATTACAATCCTTGATATTGTCAACAGATCAATGGTCATGATTAAAAGAACGTTGGAAAGATTCAGAGTATTAACCAATGAATATAAGTCAAAGGATGGACAGACTGAAAACTGTAAAAAAGTAAACTGACAGTGTCAGTACAATGTACAGGGACAGAATGCATGTCAGAATGGGGACAAATCTGAAACGGCTATGTTTGAATTTCAAACATAAGTCACAAGACTCCCACTTATAAATAGAGGACTCCTGATTCAGATACAAGTGATGAAAGGTGATGAAAAACAACAATCAATTTTTAAGCTATCAAGTTTACTATCAAGCAATCACCCTGCTGACTTACACTGAGCATAAATCTACTGATCCAGAAAACTCTTCAAGTGTAATCTGCTATCAAGTTACATCAAGTCTACACACTTGAAGATATTAAGATGTTTATCATTTCATCCTGATCAAGCTGCTGACTGTTGAATCATTTACTTGATTCAAACTTTCTTTTACAAGAAACCTGCTGAAGACAGAGAAGCACTTAGGTGTCAAGAACTGTTGTTTGTGGTGGAGCTGGTGAAGAGGCAATCCTACCCTTCAAGGACCAGTGGAATACTTTGGAGCAGCAATCCCACATGTTTCAAGTGTTCAGTTTGTCAAGCCATAGTTATTGGTGAAGGACAGACAACTTAGGGATTTTTGTAACTGCAACCTTAAAGATCTCTAGTGAATTTCCTCCAACATCACAGGAGAAGAGTGGACTTATAGGATTACATCACCTGGAACCACTATAAAATATGCCTACTTACTTTCTGCATTTAATTTCTACATTTAGTATACTGACCACATCAACTTACTGAAACTAGCAACTGAATCACACACTTACACTGCTGAGTATCTAATACTTAGTATCATATTTAAACAACGAGTAATAAGGCTTAATTTGAATATATTCTGCTGCAACAAATTCAGTAATATCTACTGTCAGTAGACTACTGAGTGGTCAGCAGACAACTGAGCAGTCAGCAGGCTACTGACCTTGCTGAGTTTGTTAACTCCAAAAGTTTTAAGTGTTAAGTTTATTCACCCCCCCTCTAAACCTAACCAAAGACTTTTCAAGGGACCAACAGACTTCCATGTGAATGATAAAGTGCTCTTGTATAACTCACGGTTGAGATTGTTTCTAGGGAAGCTTAGATCTAGGTCAACAGACCCATTCTTGTCATAAAGGTGTATGCGTCCGGTGCAATTGAACTTACTGATGGCAAGATGACCTTTATAGCCAACGGTCATCGGGTGAAACAATATGTTGAAGAAGAGGGCATACCTCAAAGGGAGGTGTTGTTCCTTGAAGACACCCTATTGGACTAAAGAAATGCATAGTCAAGCTAGAGACTATAAATTTAGCGCACCACGGGTACTATCCTCCAATTCACTTCTTAAGCATTATCTTTTGGTTGGCTTATGTGATAAATTGCTATGTGCTTATGTGGGTAATTGTGGTAGTATCCCAATTTGATGATCTGTATAACTCCATTTTCTCTACGTATAATCTCGTCGAGCAAACGACGTAAAACAACAGCGCTCTCGGGAGGCAACCCATTCTTGATAATTTGCAGTATTTTCTTTCTTGTTTTGATAAGTTTGGTGAACTTTAGTAAATTTGGAGTTAAGAGAATTTGTGGGAGTTTCTTGACTCACGCCAATACATATTGACGCGCGCCAAAGGTCACTGTAGACATTCAGAAATTTTTTGCGTTTTTGGTGGATTTTGCCTCTGGCGTGAGTCATTGGGTAGTTGTTTAGGTTTTGACGTGTGTCAAGAGCTCTTGACGTGTGCCAAGGTGTCAGTTTTGAATTGAAAATGGTTCTTCTTCTTTCTCTCCCCTCCATAACTCCCCGTATCATCGAATTTCCTCTCTATTTCTCTCCATTTTCATCAGTTTTTCCACCACCAACATATAATTCTATCCATTCCTCAAAACCTATCACACCTTACAACATTTCCCATCATTTTTCCCTTGTTGGTTTGTGAATGTGAAGAACTTCATTTCGGTTTTAAGGCATCGTTTCTGCATTTCCGGCCAACTCCATATTTTCCGCCGACCTCCAAGTTTGTCTGCGGTGCTCATCAATCAACAAGGTATTCTGGCTTAGTCCTCCTCTTTCAATTTAATTTCCTTTTATTGATTTTATGTTTGAGTTGATTGAAATTGGAGGAAGGGCTGATTGTTGTTCTTGTTGTACTATTAAATTATTGTGAACCCGTAGCCATGTTTGAATCATCTGCTCGTAGTAGTGGTCGTCAGGGTGACCAGGGTAAGAAGAGGAAAACTGCAGCCCTTAGTGACTCTAATGTACCCAAGAGACCCCGAGCACCTATCCAAACCGAGCCTGTCATCTCTTTTCCCCAAACTACCTTTGGTAAGAAGGCCAAGAGGCACTTTGTCACGTATTTTAGTCAGTGCATGTTACACTTCGAGCAAGGAATAGAGTTTAAGTCAGTCAGCCCTAGGATTCAGCAAATCATTAAGGATCGTAAGTGGGAGACTCTGGCAGCCAACCATACTTCTATGGTTAATGGCACCATTGTGGCTGAATTTTATGCCAACCTCGCTACTGACCCTGTTGAAGCAGCCAAGGGTACAGTCCCAGCTCATGGCAAGAATGTCCCATTTTCGGTTAAGGTTATCAATGACTTCTTTGGTATTTCTGAGATTCCAGTGGATACCACTTTCTCTAGCGTGTGAAAGTTAAGTGAGGAGGGAAATCTTTATGCCAAGGCTCAGGAGGCTAAGACCTATCTTTGTTCTTATCCCAGCCTCCCTCACCCGATATTCCTATCCCAGCCTCCCTCGCCCGATATTCCTATCCCGATGTTAAGCGGCCCACTCCCTCGCCCGATATTCCTATCCCAGCCAGTGTTCCGTCTTCTGCTGATACCCTTACCTCCTGCCAGCCTGTCTCTCTGCTTCCTCATATTCATGATTCAGCCATGAGGGCTAGATTTGAGTGCCTTGAGTCTAAGATTACAGCAATAAGTTCAAAAGTTTTATTCAAATGTTACAAACTACATTTTTCTTAATTCAACTTTGTACCTCTTGAACTTTGTAGTCTGAACCTCTTCAATGTCTTTCCAGTCAATTTCTGGGAACTTCCACTTCCAGTATGCCATAGCAGTGTATTCTGATACCCTCTTGAATACTTTCTTTGCAAAAAGCCTGTTGAAATCTGGCATAGTCTCATTTGCCCTAGGTTCTCCAAAATATTTCTCAAGTCTTTCCCTAGCCTCAGTAATATGTGAATCTGTAAACTTGAGACTCCTGTAGAGACTCCACTGTTCCTGTTTGTCCATTCTTCCCATGGGATTGAAGAATTTTGCCATATATTTGAATTCTTCTTGTTGTTCAGTTGGCAAGTCTTCTGGTCCTTTTGCAGATAGTGGTATGGCTGAGCATGGTTTGTTGTTGGTTTGTTTGAGAAGTGCAAACTCTCTTTTGACTTCATTGTAGAGTTTGGCCATATCAGTTCTCATCCTTTCATCCTGATAGCTTAGTCAATCAGCCCATGCTTCATCTTGTGAGGAATGAGGATAAAGTCCTTCTTGTACTCTGAAAAATTCTCTTACATGGTCCAGTACATCTGCTTCATATTCTGTTTTGCTTTGGTGACCAGTGTACGTTCTGTGTTCCCCAGTGTATCTGGAGCTACTGCTGCCTCTGCTGGTGTTTCCTCTGGTGCTAAATCTGTGTTGACTTGCTGAACCTCTTTGCTGACTAGATCCAGGCCTTTGCTGTCTGCCGGATCTGTCCTTATCATCATCTCTTCTTTGCATAGGAAGATAAAATCCAGTGCAGGGTTCATTTAGAGCTTTTTCTCTTTCCTCTCTGGCTCTCCTTTGCTGTTCTTCTGCCTCATTCTTGATTCTTATTTCTCTTTCCCTTGCTCTCAGTTGTTCTTCAGTGAAGTTTGGGGGTCTGATAGTTGATCCTTCAGGCTTATCCTGAGTTTCCCCCTTTTTGGTAGCATCATCCCTTTGCTGGAGTAAGATGCTATTTGTGGCCTCTGCCGTTCCAATCAGAGAGTCAAGTTTTGATTCAATAGATGTGAATCTGTTGTGATGATCATTCAATTTCTCATTGACACTACGAAATCTAGTGCCAAAAGCCACTGCCATTGATTCATTTTCTTGGGAAGTGTGCTGCCTGAGGCCTGCAAGACTGTTAGTGATATCGATGTTAAGTTGCCTCATCAGACTTCCCTGTTGTTGAACAACAATATTTTGTGCATCGATGTATTCTGCAATGGCCTGAAACTTGTGCTTAATGGAGGAGCTTTTGTCATTAAATGCTGAAGTCATGGATCTGAGATACATGGCTTGGTGCTCCAATTCTTCAGCAAGCAAATCTGCCGCTTTCTCAAAAGTTTCATTTGTAATGCCAGTGGCCAGCTGAGAGAGTTTGTGCCTTATGTCAGCTGGTTTTGGGTCTGTTTGCTGTCCCTTGTCTTGATGTTGAGTAACATCTGCTCCAATTTCCAAATCTTCAAGAATTTGGGTAGATGTGTATGCTGGTGTGACTTGAGCTGCTGTTCCCCCTATCTCTGTGCCGGGGGTTGCCTTGATTGGAGTGGCAGCAGTTGAGCCAGTGTCCATAATGTTTGTGTTGTCAGCTGGAATATTGACAGACAACGGTTGAGTGGCTGTCTTTGCTGGAGTTGTGGATTTGTTGGATGCTTGTGGTTTTAAAAATGTACGGAGGAGAGTGGTATCATCAATTGCATCTGGTGCAGGAGTATCCTCTTCTCTGTCTTTATCAAGATCATCATCATGATGATCATTATCATCATTGTCATCATGATCATCGTCATCATCTTGATCATGATCATCTCCCCCATCTTCTGAGTCATCACTCTGTCTCCCAGAGGTCTGGGGTAGTTTCGCCTTGGCTGCATCAACCAAGTCCCATAGAGGTGATTCATCAAGTACATCAACCAGAGTTGTGATTCCCAGAAAATCAAATAGCCATGCCTCTTCAGCAAGAATGCGGTCAGAGTCTTGAAGCTGTTGTCTGGAATCACCTTCCTTCCACTCAAGATATTCTGCAATTCGATCATCTATATCGTTTGCAGACAAATGTGCAACTTCATCTGGAGATTCCTCATCATCTCCAGTGTCTTCCTCATTAGGATGTTGTTCATCCTCACTGTCATTCTCTTCTTCTTGTTGTTCTACCTCAGCTTCAGAATCCTCTTCTTCTTCGTCTTCATCAATTAATTTTCCAAAGTCTGTCTTGTCCAGATTTCGCTGAACCTTTTGCTTCTTTCTTTGACTGGTAGTGTGTTGTGTGGATTTCTTTCTCTTCCCTTCTCCTGCCTTCTTTTGTTGTTTGACATAGGTAAACATGACTTTGGATTCATGCAGTTTGTGGAGTTGCACAGTAGGGACTTTGAGACATTGCAACAAATAGTGTAACTGAATCCCATATGACTTTTTCACCCAGAATTGTCCTTTCTTTGTCTTTCCTTCTTTTATCCCCTTCTTTGCTGCTTTTACTTCACCTTGGATTTGCTCTTTGATTCTTAGAAAGAAGTATTTTGCCCAATTGAATTGTAGATTATTGTAGATGATTCCCATTATCCGCATTCTAATTTCTGTCATGGCATTATTTGCTCCCAACTTTCCTTCAATGGTTTTGCCAATTAGGGCACTAAACTCATTGAACGGTTTCTTTAAGGCAGATCTAAGACAGTTGACTTTTGTAGATCATGGGTTTGCCGTTTTGGCAATTGTTGCCCAGAAATCGTCCAAGTTTTGTGATACCAATGTCACTTTTCCCTGACCTTTATTTGAAAGTTTAAGATGTTTTCGAATTACCTTTTCTGTAATCACCATGTCTTTGCCGTTGACAGATGCAACGATCTTGTCTTCTTCCCACTTGTCACCTTCTTCAGTAGGGAGGCCAGATACGTATTTTGCAGATTTCCAGAAGGAGATGATATTTTCATAACAAACCTCGGTTATTGGAGAGTTGAGAAACGTTGATAATTTTAGGTTTTCGCAGCTTGCTGCCAATCGTTTTGCATCCTCGTCATTTCCGCACAGTTTCAAGTAGTGTTCTGCTTGAAAGAATGATCCAGTGACAATCGATTTTTCATACCCAGCTTGGGTGTTTGAGGAAGATGATGCCATTGTTGAAAAGTAAAAGAAGTTTGAGGGTGAACTTGAATTTGCAGTAGAGAAAATCAAAAGTAGGGCTTGTGTTTTGCAAAAGAGTGTAAAGATTTCTGAAAATCTCTAAGTAGCCCTTATATAGGTTGATTTGGGTAGTGTGAACGTGGTTTGAATGTGGAAGGATTTTGTGACATAATGGCGTGATTTTGTGTATGTAAATCGCGATATTCGAGCGTAATGGGGGAGTGGTTTGAGGTAAGTAATGATAGAGACCGGGAATCGAGGCGTTTATAATTCGAAAAATAATATAGTTACCTCCATGATCATAAGTTGATCTCCACGTGTGTAATCTTCCACAGAATAATCCTCCCTAAATTCCTTATTCTCCACGTGTAGTAAAAATTGATTTTGTTCACACTTTAATTTATCCAAGTCTTTATTTCGGTGAAGAGCCTTGACTGGTCACTTAGCCGATATAGTGAATTCTTCACAGAGCTGCTCCATTCAACCGTTCCTAACAATCAGTTAAGTTAACTTCGCTGGATACCAGTGCCTTACCTGCTACTTCTCATGTAACGGCAAAGGTTGAACCAGTTGATGAAGTCACTTAGCCGATTACTCCAATTAGATGCTCTTTAGTACTTAGTCAATTTCAATCATTCCTAACTCAGTTCTCAACATGCTAAATCTTTCATAACTGAGTGGTTTAGTGAAGATATCAGCCAATTGATCTTCAGTGGGTATGTATTTTAGGATGACATCTCCCTTTTCAACATGGTCTCTGATAAAATGATGTCTTACATCAATGTGCTTTGTTCTTGAATGCAACACTGGATTTGTAATAGATATTGCACTTGTGTTATCACACATGATTGGAATTGTTTTCTCTTCTACTCCATAATCCCTTAGTTGTTGTCTGATCCAAAGTACTTGTGCACAACAGCTACCTGCTGCTATATATTCTGCTTCAGCTGTTGATGTAGATATGGAGTTTTGCTTTTTACTGAACCAAGAGACTAGTTTGGTGCCTAGCATTTGACATGTTCCAGAGGTGCTTTTTCTATCTATCTTGCATCCAGCATAGTCAGAGTCTGAATATGATATCAATTTAAATCCTCCATCTTTTGGATACCAAATACCAACATTAATAGTGTTTTTCAGGTATTTGATTATCCTTTTGGCTGCTAGAAGATGTGATTCTTTTGGTTGAGCTTGAAATCTTGCACATACTCCTACTGCAAAAGCTATATCAGGTCTACTTGAAGTTAAGTATAGTAAGGATCCAATGATCCCTGTATACATTTTCTGATCAACATCCTTTTCTTTTTCATCTTTCCCAAGAATGACTCTTGCACACATTGGTGTATCTGCTGTGCCACTTGTATCCATCCCATACTTGTGTATTAAGTCTCTTGTGTACTTGGCTTGACTAATGAAAATACCATCCTTCATTTGCTTTACTTGAAGGCCAAGAAAATAATTTAACTCTCCCATCATGCTCATCTGAAATTTGCTCTTCATCAGGTTTGCAAATTTCTCACATAGCTTTTCATCCTATGATCCAAAGATGATATCATCAACATAGATTTGTACTAGCAATGTGCTTGTTCCTTTCTCTAGTTTGAATAGAGTCTTGTCTATAGTTCCCTTGTTGAATCCATTCTTGATCAGAAATTGTGATAGTGTTTCATACCAGGCTCTAGGTGCCCGTTTGAGTCCATAGAGGGCCTTCTTGAGTTTGTATACTTTGTCTTCTCTTCCTTTGATTTGAAATCCAGGAGGTTGTTCCACATATACTTCTTCTTCCAAAAGTCCATTTAGAAATGCACTCTTGACATCCATTTGATAGACTTTGAAGTCTTTGTATGCAGCAAAAGCTAGAAAGAGTCTGATTGCCTCCAATCTTGCTACTGGTGCAAATGTTTCATCATAATCTATCCCTTCTGCTTGAGAGTAGCCTTTTGCAACTAGCCTTGATTTGTTTCTCACAACTGTTCCTTGCTCATCCATCTTGTTTCTGAATACCCATTTTGCTCCAATGATGTTGGCCATATCTGGTCTGTCAACAAGTTTCCAGACTTCATTTCTTTCAAATTCATTTAGTTCTTCTTGCATGGCTGTGATCCAATCTGCATCTTGGATTGCATCATCTATGGTCTTGGGTTTCACTTGTGATAGAAAACATGTTATCATGTGCTCCAGTTGTCTTCTGGTTCTAACTCCTGTGTGAATATCTTCAATGACTTGTTCTTCAGGATGATCTCTTAACCAATTTATGTCAGGTTGAAGTTGTTCTTCACTTGGTGCTTCCACAGCTTCATTATGTGTATGAGCTTTAAGTTCTGGTGCTTGGTATGTTGTGTATATATGTGGCTCCTCTTGATTTTCAAAATGATGATTCAGGATAGAAGCTGATATGGTTGCATTTGTATAGATTTCTCTTTGTACTGCTTCCTCTTCTTGATCTTGAAGATCTTCACCATTTGTATTTGGTTCATAAAAAACTATATGTATTGATTCTTCAATCACCAATGTTCTTTTGTTGAGTACTCTGAATGCTTTGCTGGTGTTTGAGTATCCTATGAAGATTGCTTCATCAGCCTTTTCATAAAAGGTATGTAGCTGGTTCCTGTTCAAGACAAAACATTTCGATCCAAACATATGAAAATATGAGATATTAGGTTTTCTACCATTCCATATTTCATATGGAGTCTTTCCATGATATTTGTTGATGATTGATCTGTTTTGTGTATGACATGCTGTGTTTGCTGCTTCAGCCCAAAATCTCTTTGGTAAGCATGCTTCAGCAATCATTGTTCTAACTGCTTCTTTGAGAGTTCTGTTTCTTCTTTCTGCTCCACCATTTTGTTGTGGAGTTCCTGCTACAGATAGTTGATGTAACACTCCATTTTCTTCACAGTAGGTTCTGATAATTTCATTTAGAAATTCAGTGCCTCTATATGATCTGATCTTGATGATCTTCAGTTCTTTTTCATTTTGGAGTCTTCTCAGCAAATCTGGTAGCTTTTTGAGTGTCTCTTTCTTCTTGTTCATGAAAATGGTCCAGGTATACTTTGAGAAGTCATCCACCACTACTAGGGTGTATTTCTTACCACTTACACTTACTGGTGTGACTGGTCCAAACAGGTCCATGTGTATCAGATGTAGAACTCTTGTTGTAGATTGATAAGGCTTTGAATTGAATGAACTTTTGATTTGTTTTCCTTTTTGACATGCATAACATAGACTTTCTTTATTGAATGTGATCTCTGGCAGACCTTCAACTAACTTGTTCTTTGATAGTTTGTTAATGGTCTTGAAATTCAAGTGATTTAATCTTCTGTGCCAAATCCAGCTGGTTGATTGTTTACTTTTGACAAGCAGACATGTTTCTGCCTTGGCTGTTTTCCAGTCCACAACATACATGTTGTCTTGTCTTCTACCTGTAAGAACTACTGTGTTGGTTTGGCTGTGAATCACTTTGCATCCTTCTTTGTTGAAGTGCACATTGTAGCCTTTGTCATAGAATTGACTGATGCTCATCAGATTGAAATTAAGTCCCTTGACATATGCCACATTTTGAATCTTCAGATTGTTCTTGAGTATTATGCCTTCCCCCTTAATCTTGCCAGGGTTTTCTTTGCCTCCAAATGTGACTTTGGGTCCATCAAAAGCTTTGAAGTCAGTGAGCCATTTCTTGTTTCCTGTCATGTGTCTGGAACATCCACTGTCTATGTACCAGACATCCTACAAAACAAATTAATTAAGTTTAGGTACCCAACACTGTTTGGGTCCATATCTGTTAGCAGTCATGCCTCCCATACCAAGTGTATATCCAAAAGTTCTTCTTTTTGGATAATTGAAGTCATCAACTTCATATGTATAAGGCATGGCAGAATAGCTTCTGATATTTTTACTGAAGATATTCTGATACTTTTCTCTGCCTTTTGGTGCATGTGCATCCTTCTTCACTTTCCAATATGCAGTAGGAAACCTGTGTTGCTTCATGTGTCTAGGAACATATCTAGATTGATTTTTCTTAAACACATGATGCATATCACTCAATGGTTTCTTCTTGTATTTTGGAGGTGCAACATTCCAATCATCCTCTGAAGGATAAAGTCTGCCTTTAGCTTTCAGAAGGCTTTTGTTCTTGGTTGACTGGAATGAGGATTTAGTCTGCTGTTTCACTACACTAGGTTTTGACTTCACCGGAGTAGGATGATTTGTTGGAACTATGGTCTGTCCCTTTCTAAATTTTGGTCCATTGTTGGTCCTGAATTTAGAATTGTGTTGACCATTGTTTCTACTCTCATCCTGACTGTTGTAGCCAAGACCACCAAACCTTTTTGAGGGTTTGTAAGCTGGTGCATTTAGTGGTGCAGTGGTTACCTTTACTGGTGGGGAGATTTTCTTAACTGATCTGTCAATAACAGATGTATGATCATCTGCTTTTTGTTGATCATTTAAGTAGGTCTCCTTACTAGTTAATTCAGCTTTTGCTTTATCCAGTTCTTTCTTTAATCACTTATTCTCTTTTCTTAGATGCTTGCATTCCTTTTCCAGAATTTCATGATTCATTTCAATTTCATCAAATTTAGTCATGAGATTTTGGACTAGGTCTGCTGTATCTAATGGGAGAGCAGAAGATTGTGCAGTGTCAGATGTGGATGCATTAGATGAAGAGTAAGAGCAAGATGATACCTCAGTTTCATTTGATTCTTTGGTCATTAGACATAAATCAGTGTCTGAGCTGTCATCTTCATCTTCATTTACTTCTTTGGTCATTAGACATAGGCATGCTTTTTCATTTTCTGAGCTGTCTTCTTCATCACTGTCATCTGAATCATTATCAGATGATTCTTCATTCTTTTCACTGCTGGATTCAGCCTTGAGTGCCTTTTTGCCTTTTCTCTTTTCAGATGCCTTGTACTTCTTCTTGTCATCTTTATCATTTTCTTCAGGGCAATCAGCCTTGAAGTGGCCTTTCTTGTTGCAGTTGAAGCATCTGTATTCATCATCTTTCTTTTTCATGTCTTTGTTTGAGCTTGACCTCTTGTTTGATGATGAGTTTCCCTTGAATGGCTTCATTTTGCTAAACCTATCAAAACATTTGACTAATAAAGCTACCTGTTCTTTGAGTTCTTGTGTCTCTCTGCTGATACAATCGGCAAAGTTACTTTGCTGGGGTGCAACCAGTGCAGTGATTTTTTGTGTCTCTGCCGGAGCACCATCTTCACCGTTCAATTCGAATTCATGAGCTTTTAATTGGTACATCAGGGTCAGAGTGTCTGTGTTTGCAAGATTTGTTGTACCTCTGATTACTGATGTTATGATCTTCCATCTTTCAGGTAAGCCTCTCAAAATCTTCAAGCAGACTTCTTTCTGGGGATATGTGTGTCCAAGCTGTTGCAGTTCACTAATAATGCTTGAGAATCTGTTGTCCATTTGATCAATGGATTCACCAGCCTTCATTTTGAAGTTCTCAAATTTCTGTTTTGCAACAGATAATTTGTTTTCTTTAACTGCTTCAGATCCTTCATTTATCAATGATAGCTTGTCCCACATCTCCTTTGCTGTTTTGCAGTCTTTGATTCTCATGAACATGTTGCTATCTAGTGTCTTCAAAATCATGTCTTTTGCAACGAAGTCTAGATTTGCTCTTCTCCGGTCATCTTTGGTCCAATATTTCTTAGGTTTGTCTATCTCCTTCCCTTGATCTGCTCCTGTGCCTACCACAGTAGTGATTATGATTGGTCCATCATTAATTACATCCAGCATCTCTTCATGAGTTGCTGCAAGATGAGACAACATTCTTATCTTATATTCATCAAAATTATTAACATTAAAAACAGGTACTTTTGACAAGAAGTTTGAGGAATCCATAAGTGCAAATGAAGATATAAATGTGAATGTATAGAAAACTTATATTTGAAAACTACTTTGAAAATATGTGATCTCCTTGTTACCAGAAATTAGATCTGAACAGGTTCTGATACTAGGAACTCTGCTCGATACCAATTGTTGGTCCCAGAGAAGGGTGAAACTATAGTCAGAAGGGGGGGGGGGGGTGAATGACTATAGTGGAGTTTCAAAAACTTTTCTTTTGTTTAAAGCTTTTGGGTAGCGGATTAGTCCCTTCTAATTATGTTGTTTTCAAATCAGTTTAGACAGTCACAGATATAAGTTATGATCTAGGCAATTTAAATAAATGCTATAAAGTAAATTGCAGAAAGTAAATTGATACAAGGCTTAGAGTGGTTCAGGGTGGTGTAATCCCTTAATCCACTCTTCTCCTGTGATGATTGGAGGAATTCACTATTGTTTTCACCGATACAATAGTATGATTGTCCTTGGCTTCCCAAGCTTCACAATCTACAAGACTATCACTCATTGACAGCAACAGCTTCAGTGATTCAGTCTCCTTTACTGCTCCTTGAGATCAAAATCCTTCAACAGCTATCACAGACTCAACTCCTTCTCAGATTGCCTCTGATTCAGTTGCTTCAGATTGATGTGAATGTGATTCACAAACTTGCTTGATCAATCTCAGTGCTGAATATGACTTTGTAGCTCTGATGTCTGAGTTGATCGCTAGATGTATCCTTGTAAGTTCAGAGAAGGCTTTTTGAATTGACAGAGTTTCTGCTTGATTTTTCTTTTTCAGATCGTTGTTTTGTTTTTCTGTCAATGCCTTCTATTTATTGCCTTGAATAACCTTGATTTTGAAATTCCGTCCGTTGGCTATATTAATGAGGGAATAATTCTTGATTTTATTCTTGATTCCCCCTTATTTGTATTTTCCTTGATTTCAGTGATCGGATTCTTTCTTCAAACGTATAGCAGAAAATCCATCCTTGATTGATCCTCTATTGATTGTGCATTTAATGCATGATCTTCTGAATCTTCAACATATATTAAATCTGATCTGGTAGGTATTACTTCACTGTTTTCTGAACGGTTGAGTGATCCTTCTGACTTAGCCGTTCTAGCTCTACCTTCACCGTTTTGTCTTCACTCAGCCGAAAGTTAGTTTACTCAGACGATTCACTGTTTTCTTCTTTGCTTCAGTTTAAGGAGAATCTTTGTACTTCACTGATCCTTGATTGGGGTGAGATCAGTGTACACCATATTTGAATATTAAGTTTCATCACTTGAAACATAACTTAGACTTATCCAAGGTCATCACAGACTACCTTGGTTATAAGTCAGACCATAGTGTCTTCATTGCTTCTCTGCTGGTGCTTGGCTGGCTTCACTCTGCCGAATGTCTGTTTTTACTTTGCCGTCCTACCAACTAGTACAATACTTGTCTGACTCAACTTATACAACATGTCAGACTCTAAGTAAAGACTTATACAGAGAATTCTAACTTATTTCAGGCTTGCTATAACAGCTAGTACGGCCATCATCAAAACATAATAAAATGTTCCTAACACCTGTTGATCCTATCCATATGCTATGAAATCTTTATGCGGCTGATTACCAGGGCGCCAGCTTGTTCCATCCTACGACGTTCCCTCCTTCCAGTTCACTTACTCCGTTGGATGCTCACGTGCTTCTTGATGATGAGGACGATGAGGAGCTCCCTCCTGCTTCTTCTTTTGTTCCTGCATCCACTTCCGATGTCGCGTAGTACTTTTGTTCATATACTTTGTTTTGCTTTTGTTGTTTAGCCATAAGTGGCTTTGGTACTTTTACAGTCCTTTATCATTTTGTCACACTATTTTGTTACTCTGGTACTGTTGAATGTTGCAAGTTTCATTTTTCTTTGGGAATATTGCCTTGTATTTGATGTGTGCTACCAGTATATTAGATTTTTGTGTATTGAACTTGCTAGCTCTTGTTTTTCTTTGTAATTATATTCCCCAGTATTGCCTATTTATCTGTGCTTAGCTCATCGTGTAGCGATAATTGTTTGCTGGTTGGGATAGATAGTTCAGAGTTGTAGTTCTTCTTTCCAGGTGTTTTGGCCTGCATTAGTGGTTTTTGGCGTGATTCAATAAATTCTGCAGTCTGGCGTACGCCAATCTCCTTTGACGCACGCCATTTCCTTTTGACACACTTTGCACACAACCGACAAGATTGGCGCGCGTCAACACCTCTTGACGCGGGTCAACTGACTTGATAGCCATCAGTCACACTTCTGCCGCCACAGAACCCTAGATTCAGCCTTTGTCCCCTTGACGCATGCCAATGTAGGTTTGGTGCGCGTCAGTAACACGTTTTCTTCCACCAATTACCCATCAAACCCTAACTTTATTCTTATAATTCCACACCTCTCTCTCAAACTCTCTCACCTTCATATTTTCTTCTTTTCAGACTTTCTATAGAGGTGTGGAATATGAAGAAAATATGTTAGGAAATCTACGCGGGAACGCAGCAGAATTCAAAATTTTGATTTCCTTTTACCCAAGATTGACTTCGTTTAAGCAATAAACGAATAAGTAGTAGACGGTGGTTACCTTGGTTGATCTAAAAGATCGACGTTTTGACTTTCTAAGGAGAGTAGTTCTGCATAGAGCCGCCCAAGTGTTCGGCCTCAACCTCTAGTCCACACGAACAGCCCGCCGGAATCCCATCATGGATTGCTATTGGAAAACTCCGGTTGCTAGACCGGCCCTTTTCCCCTCTCTCCAACTCTCTAAAAGATGCTCTCTATTTTACACAAGAACTATTAGTTCTTGGAATTGTGATGTACAAAAGAGCTTGACACCCACATCCTTTTTATAGGCAAAGTGGAGCCCCTGACTAGAGTGGAGGAGAAGAAAACATTTTCCCAATAAAATAAGGAAAATATAATTGATTGATTTATCTCATTTATTACAATATCTCATATTAAATAAATCTATGATATTGTCAATATCTTATATTGAATATTCCCAAGATATTGTCAATATCTAATATTGACTATCTTTATTTTATTACCATAAATCAATTTATACATGTGTACATATCACATATATATAGTACACAAATAAATCTATATAAATATAATTATTACACAAGTGCACATGCATATCACATATATGCACACACACGCATGTACACAAATACATATATATATTAATATCTAATATTAATATATGGTAATACCATTAATTAAATTGCACAATCCAAGTGTATCTTATACACTAACAAGTTACGCCACCTTTAGCCATCAATTGGCTACCGGAATATTCTTTAATTAATATAATTATCATTAACATCTTGTATTTAATTTATTCATAATAAATAAATACCACCATATTAATTTACCACTATAACCCTTATAGTCTAGAGATAAACTTTCCTTATTTGGTTATCATTTATAACCACATTTTAATTCGGCTAGATGTTCATATGTGTGTGACCCGATAGGCTTCCGAATATGTTGGCTGTAGACACAAAGTGCAAATTACGAAAATGCCCTTCATGCCTAACGATCACGGGATAGCGTCTAGCAACACACCGTGACCCCCAATCATCTGAAGAGTCAAATGCAATGACTACTACATTTCATGTGAAACAGTTACCGTGTAACTTACAATCCTATCGCTGTAATAATATCCATACAGTCGTTAGTCGAGTGTCAAAACATCAACGGCTGTATCTTATAATCTGGATATCATGCTCTCTCGAAGTAACTCGTTTACTCCTACTTTGCAAAGATTCACGAGAGTAAGACATTCCTTATAAGAAGGCCATTTCGGATATTCGATCCCAATCATAGGATACGCGATTCCCGGACGACCAATCATGTATACTCCGCATGCTTCAGTATCACACCCAATCACTACCGCATGATCGCCCCGTGGCTAGGGGAAACCTCAATAGTGTCAAAGCATGACAATCCACACCGTGATGCCATGAAGACTCCGGTCTTAAGGATAATTACACAACCGTCACATAGTGTGACACTTATCCGTGTAAGTGGGTCAGTCTAACGTACGCATTCTCTAATACACGTCCATGTACAGTCCAAGTGTCTCTACACTTCGATAGACGAGATCTATCCCTGCCCTAAAGACAGAAGACATCTAATACGTGCTAGTCTGTTTATACTATCAATGCCCTGTTTAATAGTACATCAGCCTAGAGACATTTAAGTATCAAACTTATTAAAGTGATTAGAGATCTCATCAACCATAATCGCCTATCGCGGTTTCTCTATCACAGTTTAATACTAAGAACGTTATCATATAACAATTCATAATTGGTTCTTTAGAAGAACAGATATATGACAACATAAAAGCCATTATATATATGTATAAACATAAAGAAATAGTAGAAATGATCCGACCCGGTCGGATCCGGTCCAACCCGATTGGGTTTAGGACACTATTCCAACTAAATAAAGATGGGATGGATTGGCTCACCCTAGAAAAGCACGGGAATGGATTGGCTCAGCCTCAGCAGGCTTGGGTGCATCAGCAAGTTTGTTCAGTTTCTGGTGAATGGATTCAAGTTGATCTTTCAGAAACTTCTCCTTCATTGTATTTCCTTGTCTGATCCCCTTTACATCTAGAGCAAGGTCAGCAATAGCATACTGAGTGGAGGTAATATTGGAAGCAACTGTTTCAGTGGTTCTCCCTCTATTTTCCACTAAATTCATCAAATCTTCATACCTCTGCTCTTGCCTGTCAAGTTGAGTTCTTTATCTTGTAATGTCACTCCTGACAGCCCTCAACTCATCCTACACTTGTGCTGGTACCCCACCAGCCATTCCACCAGCCATATGTTTAGCAGCTTCATCAGCAGGTTCTTCTACATTGTATTGTGCCCTCTGTCTACTGACAACCATTGCTCTGCTCATGTCCCTTCCAGCAGGGGCAGGTCCTTCTTCAACTAGGATTGGATCTAGGGCATGTTCTTCAAAGAGTGGTTCAAATGCCTGTTGAGGTTCAGCATCTATAGGTTCTTCCTCAGGCACTTGAAACTCCTCATCACTGTAGTCATAGTCCAACAGCTGTTCATCCTCATCAACAACAACAGTCTGTTGACTATCCTTGCCCTCAGTGATCTTTTCTCCGGTAGGCTCCACTACAGCAGCATGTTCTTCAACAACTACAGGTTCCAACAATTGTCCAGGTGCTATCTGATCCTCAGCAATCTGTACCGCCAGTTCCAACCTTTGTTCAGGTGCTGTCTGATCCTCAGCAGCATGAACCTCCTCAACAAGTAATGGTGATCCCTCAAATCCCATCACCATGTCCAATCTCTGTGCAACCACTGTTTGTTCCTCAGTGATCAACACTCTCTGTACAAGAATTGCAGGGAATTCAGCCATATTTTCTTTTTGAAACTCTCTAACATTAGCAATCCTTCGTAGAATATTGGCATTTTTGGATAGAGTGTCCTGAGTATCAATCCATTCTTGATATTGAGATGAATCCTCAGAACTGATATCAGGCTCACTATGATCAGTAACCTTCTCCTCATCCAGATCTACAGTCTGCTGATCATCAGTATGTTCAGCAGATTCTTCAACAAAGAAAGTATCTGATATACCAACCAGCCTGTTGCCTCCAAGATTTATCCCATTATTGATTAAGGCCTCCAAACCATCTATGGTTAAATCTTCCAAATCTTCATCCATTTGTTCAGTTTGTTGGCCTTTAGCAGACTTGCCAACATCAGTGGAGCTCTACTCTTGGTTCATTTATCAATGCAGTACCACTGGTCTCTCCGTGATGTGGGGGATGACCATCATCAGAGTCAGATGATGAATCATCACTGTCTGGTGCCTCCCTTGGATCCTTGAACATGATACCTTCTTCTTTTTTTTGCTCATCAATAAGATCCATCAATCTCATTTCCAACAAAGAAGTATCAATTAAATCAAGCAAGTTCTCCACTCCTAGCTTTCCAAAAGCCCACTCCTCAAAATCTGTCATTGGCTCAGCAGCTGATTTCTGTCTTTTGTAAAACCCAAACTTCCACTGAAAGTAATCAGCCACCAGCTGGAGCTTAGGATCAACATACCCTTCTTTCTTCTTCTTTTCCTTCCTTTCAAAGGGCATGGTTGGCTTTCTAGGAGCTGTGTCCTTACTCTGCTGACCTCCAAAAGTCTCAACAAGTAGATTTAAGGTTTCTTCAACAGATGCATTTAGGTCAGTAGGTTGCTCAGATTGTACATTAGTGCCTACCACCTCCATCTGTTCCACACTGGGTTCCTCCTGGCTTACATGCTCATCAGCAGGGTTAGCAACAGATTGCTCTTCCCCCTGAACTATTGCAGAACTTGCAGGGTCTTGTATTTTTGTTTCAATATCCATAGTAGGTGCAGACTCAGTGGTCTGCTGTGGTTCTTCAATAAGTTGCTCAACAACAACTTCTGTAGCTTCAGTAGTTTTAGCAGCCTTTAGTGGGGAGGATTCAACAACTTCTACAACAGGCTCAGGTACAGCAGTCTGCTGTGATTCTCCAGTAGGTTGCTCAACAACAACCTGTTCAATATCAGTGGGTTTAATAATTGTTAAGGGCTCAGCTTCAATAGCTTCTTCTTCTTCCCTTTGAGCCTCCAGAATCCTCAACTGTTTTCCCTTACCATGCTTCTTTTTCTGTGCAATTTCCTTCATTCTCTTGGAAATTTTCTCAGATTCAACTACAACAGCTTTCCTCTTTCTACTATCTGCCTTATGTTGCTCTTTCAAGATATCAGCAGCAGACTTCTTCTTTGTGACAGCAGGGTCAGTAACCTCAATTTCAACTGGACCCTCAGTAGACTCAGATGTCTCTGCTGTTTGCTTCCTTGTCTTCCTAGGCTTTAACATTTATGTGATCTTTCTTGTGTCAGCAGCCTTTCTCTTCTCAACAGTCTTCTTAGGTGCATCAGACTTAGCAACTTGATTAACATGCTCGCCACCAGCATCATCATCTCCACCATCATTATCACTTTCTGTAGCATCATCATCTACATCTTCATCATCATCTAATCCAGGAATAGGAGTAGCAACTTGTGGCTTGTATCTGGATTTTTTAATCTTCTCTGATGCAACATCAGGTATCTGAAAATGATTCAACAAGGTCTGAATCAGTAGACCTAGGGGCTTGGTTTTGGACTTCCTTACACCATCTCTATCTTCAGTAAACACCTTCTTCATGTAATGTATAAAGAATCCAGCCCAATCAAACTTCATACTTCTGCAAATGATGATCAGTAGGTCTATTTTAGGTCCAGACAGTGTATCTAGACTCCCAATGAATCCTAAAATGGTCTTGGCAATTAATTTTCTCAGCAGATTATACTCATATCCAATATGCTTCACATTAATGCCTAGTGATGAAGATATATTCTCATTTGTCTTTATTGCATCCCCAAACTTCATTCTTGGTAGATTCATGGCTTCTGGATTGGTAGGAGCATTATTTCCAGGTCCAAAGTGAAAAACCTCTCTCAGTAGGTCTGAAGAGATTTCAATCTCTCTACTATTAACCATTGAAGTGAAGGCCTCTCTACCTTCATGTATAACTATGTTCTTCCAGAATTCCAACACGTTGACATATGAGATTCTTTCCAGCCTTCTGTTGATAACATTTTCCAACCTAGCAATCCTTCTGATTCTTCTTCCGATGTTAATAGCTAACTCAGTAGAGTGACAGTCAGTAACATATCCTCTCACACTTTGACTGTTCCAATATGAACATCATCCTTGTTTGCCATTATAAAAGAGAAGATGAAGAAGAAAGTTTTCAAATCTGTGTTCACACAAAGTATTTGCAGTGAATGGCAATATGAGAGTTGTAAATTTCTTTTGTGTATAGGTCTGTATATATAATAGAGAGTAGTGGTTGGAAACTGTCAAAGCACGTACTGTAGCATTAACCACGATTAAATATGAATAAATGAGATCTTGACACATGGCCCATAACCTATCCATAAAGAGTTGTAACCATTCGATCGTGTAACTGCGGTTATAAAGATAAGATAAATATCCCGGTCTTTTTGCTTTTTGACTTTGTTAAAGTTTGACTGTAACGTATGCCTCAGCAGACTTTGCCATCAGTAGGCTTGGTTCAGCAGTCTGCTGACATACTGTCTCAGCAGCCTGCTGAAAAAGTCACTTTGTTGATCTTCAATTCTTCTTGTTTTGTCCAACTGATAATACAATATGAAGTTTAATACCAATGACTGATAGTCAAGTGAGCTCACCCAACATGACAAAGACCAATCCCCTTGGCAACCTCATTTGCTCAATTGTCCAAACATAAATAAGTACATGGAATTGTTGATACCAATGACTAATCTGCTAAGTGAGCTCACCCAACATAGCAAAGACTAATCCCCTTGGTGAATTCCAGTACATTGCTGATCATTGGTGTATCAGTCAACTTTTATAATTCCAAGTTCTGTCCTTAACTTAGCAAATCTTTCACTGTCCAATGGTTTTGTGAAAATATCAGCAAGTTGATCTTCAGTAAGGATGTAAAGAACCACCACATCTTTCTTTTCAACATGATCTCTTATAAAGTGATGTCTCACATCAATGTGCTTGGTTCTTGAGTGCAAAACAGGATTTTCTGTGATTGAAATTGCACTTGTGTTATCACACATTATAGGAATCTCTCTTTCTTCAATCCCATAATCCCTTAAATGTTGTCTTAACCAAAGTATTTGTGCACATCAGCTTCCAGCAGCAATGTATTCAGCTTCAGCAGTGGAAGTTGAAATTGAATTTTGTTTCTTGCTAAACCAGGAAACCAGTCTATTTCCCATCAACTGACAAGTTCTTGTGGTGCTTTTTCTATCAATTTTGCATCCAGCATAATCAGAATCTGAGTAGGATATAACCTTGAAGGTTCCATCTTTTGAATACCAAATTCCTACATCCAAAGTTTCTTTTAGATACTTGAGAACTCTTTTGACTGCAGCTAAATGACTTTCCTTAGGTTTTGATTGAAATCTTGCACAAACACCTACAGCAAAGGATATATCAGGTCTGGTGGCAGTAAGGTACAGCAGACTGCCTATCATCCTTCTGTATAAAGTCTTATCAACATCTTTGCCTTCTTTGTCTTCATCCAATCTAATGTTTGTACTCATAAAAGTTGATACTTTGGTGCTGTTTTCCATACCAAACTTCTTCAGCAGCTCCTTGGTGTACATGGTTTGATGAATGAAGATTCCATCTTTCATTTGTTTGACTTGCAAACCCAAAAGGTAGTTCATTTATCCCATCATACTCATTTGGAATTAACTTTTCATGATTAGCAAACTTCTCACATAACAATTCATTTTCAGAACCAAAAATTATGTCATCAACATAAATCTGTACCAGCAGGGTGCTGTCTCCTTCATTGATTCTGAAAAGAGTCTTGTCAATGGTACCTTTGGTAAAACCATTATCCACCAAGAATTGAGATAAGGTCTCATACCATGCTCTTGGTGCTTGTTTCAAACCATAAAGTGCTTTATTGAGTCTTTACACTTTATCTTCTTGACCTTTAACTTCAAAGCCAAGAGGTTGCTGTACATAGACCTCCACATCCAGAATACCATTCAAAAATGCACTTTTGACATCCATCTGATATATTTTGAATTTTTTGTAAGCAGCATATGCCAAGAATAGTCTTATAGCTTCCAATCTTGCAACAGGGGCATATGTTTCATCAAAATCTATTCCTTTTGCTTGAGAATAGCCTTTTGCTACTAGTCTGGCCTTATTCCTTACAATGGTACCAGATTCATCCAATTTGTTTCTGTATACCCATTTTGTACCAATTATATTTGCATGATTAGGCCTTTCCACTAGTGTCCAAACTTGATTTCTTTCAAATTCATTCAATTCTTCTTGCATAGCAATTATCCAATCTGGATCTAATATTGCTTCTTCAACAAATTTAGGTTCCATTTGAGATAGAAAACAAGTGAACATTGCTTCTAATTGTCTTCTAGTCCTTACACCTTGCTGTATGTTGCCAATAACTTGCTCAGCAGGGTGATCCCTTAACCATTGTGGATTTTGGTTAGATTGATTCTCAGGAACATCATCTTCAGTAGGGTCTGCTGTTGCTTCAGCAAGGGGTTCAGCAGATCCTTGAACTGCTTCAATTGTTGCATCAGTAGTGTTATCAGCAGGATGTTCAGCAGGGGCAGAGTCATAAATCTTTAAGTCATTAAACCTTTCCAAAACATCAACACATTCTGGATCAGTGACTTGTTGATTCTCAGCAGGTTCTGATGCTTCATCTTCCATTCCAGTGAACTTAGGTTCATCAAATACAACATGTATTGTTTCTTCATGTTACAGTGTCCTTTTGTTCAGTACCCTGAATGCTTTGCAGACAGAAGAATATCCCAAGACGATTCTTTCATCTGATTTTGGTTGGAAGGTCTTCAGTTGTTCCTTATGATTTAGAATAAAACATTTGCTTCCAAATGGATGAAAGTAAGATATATTAGGTTTCCTTCCATTCCAAATCTCATAAGGTGTCTTCAGCAGCTTCCTGTTAACTGAGGTTCTATTTTGTGTATAGCATGTTGTATTAACTGCTTCAGCCTAATATCTTTCAGGTAATAATGCTTCACAAATCATAGTTCTTCCTGCTTCCTTTAAAGTTCTGTTTCTTCTTTCAGCAACCCCATTTTGCTGAGGTGTACCAGCAGCAGCAATGTTGGTCCCTAGAAAAGGCTTTGGTTAAGTTTAGAGGGGGGGGTGAATAAACTTAACACTTAAAACTTTGGAGTTAACAAATTCAGCAATTTCAGCAGCCTGCTGAAGTTCAGTAGTCTGCTGATACCTCAGTAGCCTGCTGATAAACAGTAGTGTACTGACAGTTCAGTTTACTGAATTTGTGCAGCGGAATTATGTCAAAATTAAGCCTTAATACTTGTTGTTAAATATGATACTAAGTATTAGATACTCAGTAGTGTATGTGTGTGATTTCAGTTGCTAGACTCAGTTGATTTATGTATATAATAAACTAGGTGCAGAATGTAAATGCTGAAAGTAAGTAGGCAAATTTTATAGTGGTTCCAGGTGGTGTAATCCTGTCAGTCCACTCTTCTCCAGTGATGTTGGAGGTAATTCACTAGAGATCTTTGATGTTCCAGTTACAAAGATTCCTAAGGTTGCTTGTCCTTCACCAATGACTATGGCTTCACAAACTGAAAACTGGGAACATGTAGAATTGCTGCTCCTGAGTCTTCCACTGGTCCTTGAAGGGTAGGATTGCCTCTTCACCAGCTCCACCACAAACAACAGTCTTTCACACAACTGTGCTTCACTGTCTTCAGCAAGTTCTTTATAAAATAAAGATTGAATCAAATAAATGATTCAGTTGCAGCAGCTTGATTAGGATGATATAATCAGCAGCTTGCAGTCTTCAAGTGTGTATACTTGATGTAGCTTGAATACAGAATACACTTGAAGAATCTTTCTGGATCAGTAGCTTTAAGTTCAGTAAGTTCAGCAGGGTGTTTTTCAGCTCAGAATAGTCTCTTATATTTTTCTCTTAAAGTTCATCAATCATCATCTGTTTTTCTGAGTTGAGAGTCCTCTGTTTATAGGTAGGAATGCATGTGACTTGTATTTGAAATTCAAATATAACCGTTCCTGGTTTTTGTCCCATTTGACTTGCTTTCTGTCACTGTCAGAATTCCTTTTTGACAGTGCAGTCTGTCCACCCTTTGACTTATAACCATTGGATAAAATCTTGAATCATCCCAACGTTCTTTTAATCTCAGCCCTTGATTTGTTTGATAAATCAGAGGTAGTTGGTTGTCCTTATCCATGTAATCTTCCAATGTAATCTTGAATTAACCGAGGTATATTATCAGCAGGTTCATCAGTCTGCTGTAATACCAATCAGTCTGCTGAACAACAATTTGCTGTGTATAAAATACAATGCAGCTGATTTCTTTTATCTAACTTTTATCTGTGAAGTTAGATCACACCTTTTTGAATATAACCAAGTTCCAAACATCATCCAACTTATGGAACTTAGACCTTGTACACAAGGTATATGTAATCAGTTTAGGTCATCACAGACTTGCCTAAATTCTGATTCCATATCCTTGACTTAAATTACTAAGTTTGATCCATTAGCCTTCATTAACTGAGTTTGAGCCCTCAGCCTTCAGTCTTCAGCAGGTTCCTGACTAGTCTACTGACCTATCTACCCTACTGATATAGACCAGTCCGCTGATATAAATCAGCTGACCTTTACAGTGCTTGTTTGATCAAACCTATACAAGGATCAAACTCTAATAAACCTATACATTTGATCTAGACATCTTTTTGCCTTTGCACTATAACAGCTAGTCTGGAACTCATCATCAAAACATAAAAATAAGTCCAACAAGAAAGTTGATGTAATACACCATTTTGCTCACAATATTCTCTTATAACTTTGTTGAGAAATTCAGTACCCTTATCTGATCTGATCTTCACTACTGTCAAACTTTTCTCATTTTGCAATCTCTTCAAAAGTTCAGGCATCTTTTGAAGTGTTTCACTTTTCTTGTTCATGAATACTACCCAAGTGTATCTTGAATAATCATCCACAACTACTAGAGTGTACTTCTTTCCTTTTACACTTGTTGGTGTTACTGGCCCAAAAAGATCCATGTGCATCAGCTCCAAAACTCTTTTTGTTGACTGCTTTGTTTTTGACTTGAAGCTTGATTTTGTTTGTTTACCTTGCTGACAGGCATCACATATAGCATCCTTCTTGAATGTGATCTCAGGTAAACCAATCACCAGTTTCTTCTTCACCAACTGATTGATATCATCAAAATTTAGATGATTCAACTTCTTATGCCATAACCAATTAAGTTCTGACTTGGTATGCACAATCAGGCATGTCTCTGGAACAGTATTAGACCAATCCACAACATACATGTGTTGTTCTCTTCTTCCAGCCAACACAACTTGATCACCTCTTTCACTAATGACAATACATGTGTTTTTGTCAAAAGTGACCTTGTAACCCATGTCACAAAATTGTCCAATGCTCAGTAGATTGTAGTCCAGTCCTTCCACATATGCAACATTCCTGATTGTTAATCCATTTCTCACAAGTGTGCCATATCCTCTTGTGTATCCTGGTGTGTTCTTGTTGCCAAAATTCACTCTTGGACCATCCTTTGTCACATAGTTTAATTTGACAAACAATGCTTATTCTTTGTCATATGTCTGGAACATCCACTGTCAAAGTACCAGACACCCTACAAAACAAAGTTAATGCATTTTAGGTACCCAAAACTGTTTGGGTCCATAATGGTCAGTGGTAAGCATGACCCTTGGCAAATATCCATAAGGTCTTCTTTGAAAGGTATCATACTTTTGTTCATACATGTATTCCACACATCCATAAGTTTTAACATTTGGTTGTGTAGGATTCACATATGTTGTCTAGACTTTTGGTATATAGTGCTGTTTGGAGTGATTTCTTTTGTTAGAAGCACTAGTATAACCATAGGTTTGATGTCTGTTAGGAACAGCCCTGTAATATGGAGTCTACTGAGGTCTCTGTTGAGGTCTTATATAAGTCCTCTACTGAGTCCTCTGCTGATTCCATTGTTGAGGTTTTACCCTAGCAGTATAGTTATATCTGTTGTTTCTAGCAGTGGGGGCAGGAATATTCCAATCATCATCAGTAGGGAACAGTCTACATTTCCCCCTGAGATAAGTATCCCTTGAATGATTGACATTTTTAGGTTTAGGATTCTTATCCTTGGAATATCTCTGATTTTTACCCTTTTGTGGTCCAGCAGACTTGGTAGCAGGTCTGCTATCAGCAGGTCTAGAAGGTACACCAGTCCTATTTTTGGATTTGTTCTTTTTGTTAGGTGATGTTGACCTTTTTGACTTTTGATTTTTCTTCCTTGAAGTCTTCTCAGTAGGCTTTACTGCCTCAGCAACCTTTTTGGGAGTAGAATCTTGTGCAGGCACAAACTTTGGACCAATTCTGGTACTAGGTTCAGTGACCTTACTGGATCCACTCTTATTAGATTGTTGAGTTCCAAATCCAAGGCATGTTCTATCACCATAAGGCTTTCCAGATTTGAATGCAGTGGAGGAACATGATTTTTCAGCAGATTCAACAGCTACTGAATGTACAGCAGACTTATGCTGATTCTATCCAACTTCTTTTTCCTTTCCTTTGAGAATTCTTAATCCAGCTTTTAATCTTTCAACTTCTGTTTGAAGAGCTTCTTTTTCAGCCTTCACAATCTCATAACCAGATTGTATTATCCTCAGTTGATTAAGGATGGCACCCAAAGTTTCTTCATTGTCAGAATTTTTTGGATTTGAGCCACAAGTTGATTCACAATCACTTCCAGCAGGAGTGTTAATAGATACAGAATTGTATACCTCCTCTGTTTCATCCATATTTGCCATTAAAGCATAATCATCCATATTAGCAACAAGTGCAGTATCATCAGATTCATTTGCATTTTCTGATTCTACTTCATATCCTGATTCATCTTCAGCAACCATAACTTTCTTGCCAGATCTTCTTTGTTGGCTTTTGCTCTTCAGTAGGTATGGACAATCAGGTCTGAAATGTCCAGGCTTCTTGCAATTGAAGCAAATATAATCAGGTTCCTTTTTCTATTTTAGTTCAGGACAGTCTGGTTTGAAGTGTCCTAGTTTCTTGCATTGATAGCACAAGTAATCATTGTCTTTCTTGGATTCCTCCTTCTTCTTTTCACTAAATTTATTTTTGAAATTCCTAGGAGAACCCTTTCCAGTTTTCATCATTCTGATTTTCTTGCTCAATAGGGCAATTTGCTCTTGCATCTCATCCAGTAGATCATCTTGAGCTCCTGATGTTTCTTCTTGATGTGTAGCAGCCAATGCAGTAGTTTTTGGTTCTTCTTTTTCTGTCTCAGGTACAAGTTTCTTACTGAATTCATATGCCTTGAGATCTGAGAACAATTTGAAGGTGTCCTCTTCATGTAGACTTTTAATTTCTTCTATGGCAGTCACCTTCATCTCCCAAACTTCTTTTGCAGGTAATGCTTCCAAGATTTTTGAATTGATTTCTTCTTGTGAGTACTTCACACTCAGTAGGGTGAGTTCATCCATGATTGCATTGAATCTTGACTCCATTTGTTCAATAGTTTCATTTGGTTTCATTTTGAACTCCTGGAACTTCTTCTTTGCCACACTGATCTTGTTCTTCTTTATTGCATCAGTGCCCTCACAGATTAATTGCAACTTATCCCAAAGTTCTTTTGCAGTCTTGCAATCTTTCACCTTCATGTACATATTGCTATCCAAAGTTCTGTCTATGATATCAATAGCAATATTGTTGAGGTTTGCTCTTTTTCTATCTTCAACAGTCCATTCTCTTTTTGGCTTTGGAATGTACTGAGTTTCATTATCCACAGTTATAGCTTTTGTGATTTCCAGTGGTCCATCATTCAGCATATCCATCATTTCATCATGTGTTGCAGCTAGATAAGCCTGCATACGACGTTTATACTCATCAAAACGATCTAAAGAACACATCAACATTATTCTAGCATACTGGTTGTTATCCATGATGCAAAGCTTTGAAAATCAGAAACTTGAAAAACTTTTCAAAGTATTTTCACAAGCACAACAGGTAGGATTACTTCAGAACAGAAGCACAGCTCCAATACCAATTGTTGGTCCCTTGAAAAGGATTTGGTTAAGTTTAGAGAGGGGGTGAATAAACTTAACACTTAAAACTTTTGGAGTTAACAAACTCAGCAACTTCAGCAGCCTGCTGATAGCTCAGTAGTCTGCTGACACTCAGTAGTCTGCTGACTACTGACTTTACTGAATTTGCTGCAGCGGAATATATTTAAATTAAGCCTTATTACTTGTTGTTTAAAATATGATACCAAGTATTAGATACTCAGTAGTGTAGATGTGTGATTCAGTTGTTAGTTCAATAAATTGATGTGCTAAATGTACTAATACAGAATATAAATGCAGAAAGTAAGTAGGCAATTTTTATAGTGGTTCCAGGTGGTGTAATCCTGTCAGTCCACTCTTCTCCTATGATGTTGGAGGTAATTCACTAGAGATTCTTGAGGTAGCAGTTACAAAAATCCCTAAGTTGCTTGTCCTTCACCAATAACTATGGCTTCACAAACTGAACCCTTGGAACAGGTAGGATTGCTGCTCCAAAGTCTTCCACTGGTCCTTGAAGGGTAGGATTGCCTCTTCACCAGCTCCACCACAAACAACAGTCCTTGACACCCAAAGATGCTTCTCTGTCTTCAGTAGATTTCTTATAAAAGAAAGTTTGAATCAAGTAAGTGATTCAGCTTTCAGCAGCTTGATCAGGATGATATGATCAGCAGCTTGAGGTCTTCAAGTGTGTAAACTTGATGTAGCTTGATAGCAGATTACACTTGAAGAAGTTTACTGGATCAGTAGCTTTATGCTCAGTAGGGTCAGCAGGGTGTTTAATAGATTGAAATCTGATAGCTCAAGATAGATCCTTAATTTTCATCACTTGTATCTGAATTAGGAGTCCTCTATTTATAGGTAGGAATCCTTGTGACTTATGTTTGAAATTCAAACATAGCCGTTTCAGACTTGTCCTTTTCTTGACTTGCATTATGTCGCTGTACAGCCGTTTTTATGACACTGTCAGATTGCTTTTTGACAGTTTTCAGTCTGTCCACCCTTTGACTTGTATCCATTGGATAAGCCTCTGTTTCTTCCCAATGTTTCTTTAATCTTAACCATTGATTTGTTTGATAAAATCAGAGGTTGTTATCTGTCATTATCCTTGTATTCTTCTAATGTAACCTTTGAATAACTCGAAATAGATATCAGCAGGTTCCTGTGGGTATTAGCCTGCTGAAATACATATCAGCCAGCTGTTCCAAAGTTGCTGTGTTTAAAAAACACTTCAGCTGACTTCTCTTATATCTAACTTTTTATTATGAAGTTAGATTACACCAGTTTGAATATAACTAAGTTCCAATCACCACTTAACTTATGGAACTTAGATCTTGTAAACAAGGTATATGTAATCAGTTTAGGTCATCACAGACTTCCCTAAATTCTGATTCCATATCCTTGACTATAAATACTAAGTTTGATCTCTTAGCCTTCAATAACTGAGTTTGAACCCTCAGCCTTCAGTCTTCAGCAGGTTCCTAAACTAGTCTACTGACTCAGGTACCCTACTGATCTAGACAGGTCTGCTGATGAAAGTCAGCTGACCTTTTATAGTGCTTGTTTGATCAAACCTATGCAAGATCAAACTCTAATAAGCCTATACATTTGACCTAGACATCTTTTTGCCTTTGCTCTATAACAGCTAGTTTGGCACTCATCACTAAAACTTAAAATAAGTCCAACAGTTTGTTCATTGAAGCTATTGGGAGTTGGATGAAGAACACCAACTCGAATTTGTACTCTTTGATTTGGTAATCCTTAATCTTTATTTTCATACAATTGTTCTTATGGTTATGAATATTAATTTGAGATGTTGATATTTGTAGACATGAGTGGCTAGACTTATCTAGCCAAGATTATGTTGTAGCTTTAGTTTATCCTCTTATGTAGATTGGGAATGATAGTTTGTGTTGTTAGTTTTGATTGTTGTGAAGCTTTTCCTACTTGTGATGTATTGATTGCTTGCATTGGAGTAATTGCCTAGTGTTAGCATTACACGTTGATGGAGACCGAAAGGAGATGTTAGTCGTGGGAAGAGGGCAGGAAAACCGGAAGGTAAAATCGACCCTTCATGGCATTCGATTTCTTATCCGGGGATCGTTGACATTGTCGTTGCATTCACGTGCGTAGCATACCGAGTCATTAGGTTTAGGACACCTAGACTAAGGAGGAGGTAGAGAGCAATTTCATACACTCGTATGAGGGGGAACTGCTTGCTTAGGAATGCACCGTTTCACACTTTCAAACACCAATGGTAGGAAGGTAGGAGATCATTCCCATGATGCTACAAGAGGATAGCTAGGTTACACGTTGTCTTGGCTAGTTTCTTTCATCGTCGATCATCTTTATTATCACAAGCACTTTATTTATGTAATTAACGACTATCTTGCAAATTGTGACCTAGATCAAATTAATATAGACTTTTTAGTGTGTAACCTCACAAGTGAGCTCCCCGTGGATTCGACCATGACTCACCATACTATACTACAGTCGATCCGGTACACTGCCGGTTAGATTGGACCTCTAGGAATTGGCCATCACCTTGTTATCACAATACAGTTTCATAGGCCCAGATATATCTGCTCCAATGTCTTCCATTACTTGTTTGATCCATATACCTTTACATATTCCAAGCCATGGCTCTAAACTCTACTTCAGCTGTGCTTCTGGCTACAACAGTCTGTTTCTTGCTCCTCCAAGTGACTAGATTACCCCATACATAAGTGCAATACCCTGTCATGGACCTCTTTTCCTTGCTGCAAGTCCCTCAGTCTGCATCTGTATATACTGATACATTTCTACTGTCACTCTTTCTGAAGTAGAGTCCTTTTCTAGGTGTGGTTTTTAGGTATCGCAACAACCCCATGGCTGCCTCCATATGAGCCTCATTGGGTGAGTGCATGAACTGGCTCAGTATGCTCGCAGCATATGACACATCAGGTCTGGTGTGTGCTAGGTAGATTAGTTTCCCAACCAATCTTTGGTAACTTCCCATATCAACAGCATCACCTTTGGAATTCCCAAGCTTGAGATTGCATTCCATTGGTGTGTTTGATGGTCTAGCACCCTCCAATCCAGTCTTCTTTAGCAAGTCTATGGTGTAGTTTCTCTGAGTTAGCACCAAACCTTTAGAAGACCTGGCTACTGCCATGCCTAGAAAGTGTCTCAGAGGTCTCAAATCTTTGATTTCAAATTCTGATGCTAACTGTCACTTTACCATACCTGCTTTTTACTCATCATTCCTAGTCAGAATGATGTCATCCACATACACAATTAGGGCAGTTAGTTTGCCCTTCCCAGATCTCTTTATAAACAGAGTGTGATCAGACCTCCCCTGTACAAAGCCTATGCTCTTCATGAACCTCGTGAATCTGTGAAACCATGCCCTTGGACTCTGTTTAAGTCCATATAAGGACTTCTTGAGTTTACAGACCTTTTCTCCAAACTGGTCAGTAAATCCTGGAGGAGGATCCATGTACACTTCCTCCTTTAGCTCCCCATGAAGAAAAGCATTCTTTACATCCAGTTGCATAAGTGGCTAATCCAAGTTTACTGCCACAGATAATAGATTTCTGATTGTGTTGAGTTTGGCCACAGGTGAAAACGTTTCTGAGTAGTCAACTCCATATGTTTGAGAGTAGCCCTTAGCCACTAATTTGGCCTTATGTCTCTCAATGCTTTCATCAGTGTTGTATTTAACTACAAATACCCACTTACATCCCACTGTTTTCCTTCCTTCTGGCAGGGAAATAGCTTCTCAGGTCTCATTCTTCTTCAGTGCCCTCATTTCTTCCAGGACTGCTTTCTTCCACTCATGTACCATAAGATCTTCATGGACATCTTTAGGTATGGAGGATGATAGACTGGTGGTGAAGGCTTTGAATGAAGGTGACAGATTGGCATAAGATAAATATATGTCTATGGGATGCTGGGTGCATTTTCTGGTTGGTTTTCAGAGAGCTATGGGTAGGTTATCATCTTCTGGTTTTGGCGAGTCAAGTTGGGTGTTTTCTGAGTCTGGTTCCAGTTCACTCCCTGATGCAACATCTGTGTCATTTGCTTCCTTAGATTGACTGTATGTATCAGTGACAGGCTCAGGGGTTGATTGTTGTGCATGCTCATTGTTGGACTTATCTGCCTTCTTTGGATACTTTCTCACATAAGTTTTACCTTGGAAAGGTCTCTCCTTGAGAGGTTCTGGAGGATTAGTAGTCTTATCCTCTGTTTGTAGACCAGAATTAGGCTCTAGTGTCATACTTATGTCTCTAAGTTCAATCTCCAGAAAATCAAATTGTTTTTCAAACATATTTTCAGGCTCAGACACATTTGTACTATCCATATACTCCCCCTGAAATTGAACCTTATCAAAAAACATGTGTTCTTCTAGAAAAGTTACATCCATGGTGACAATAAACTTCCCAGTGTTGGTGTCAAGGCATTTATAGCCTTTCTATGTGGGTGAATATCCTACAAAACAACATTTTTTTGACCTAGGTTCTAATTTCCCTTGGTTATAAGTGTGTACATAGGATGTGCATCCGAAAATCTTTAGAGGTAGTTTCCCAACAAGTTTGCTTTCAGGAAAAACACTTTGTAACAGACTTATGGGTGTCTTGAACCCTAATACTCTAGACGGAAGTCTGTTGATTAGGTATATGGCAGTTAGGATACTCTCTCCCCAGAATGTTTTTGGACATTTTGAAGTAAATATGAGTGTCCTAGCAACCTCTAGCAGGTGCATGTTCTTTCTTTCTGCAACCCCATTTTGTTGTTGGGTTTTTACACAGGAACTCTGATGGATAATACCCTTTCCAGCCATGAATCCATCCAGGTATTGATTGAAATACTCTGTGCCATTGTCAATTCTTAAAATCTGAATTAGTGTGTGAAACTGAGTACTTATCATTTAATAAAATCTTTTAAATATCATTTCTACCTTCGATTTTTCCTTCATTAAATATACCCATGTCAAACGTGTGTGGTCATCTATGAGTGTAACAAACCATTTTTCCATTCAATGTGCTCACCCTAGAGGGACCCCATACATCACTATGAATCATAGTGAATGGTTTGGAAGGAACATAGGTATGGTTGCCTCGTCAGTTTTGCAAGAATACAGAATTCACAATGAAGATTCAAACTTTTATTATTAGAAAAAAGTTCAGGAAACAACTTTTGCATATAAGAAAAACTGGGGTGCCCTAATCTTCTATGTAAAACTAGAATCTGATTCTTGTTTGACTGGGACCTTGTATGGTAACTTCCTCTCCTAAGGTTCTTCTTTTGTGAGTCCATTCCAGATTCTAGCACATAGAGTCCTCCAATGAGCTTACACCTGCCAATCATCATCCCCAAGTCCTTGTCCTGAAACAGACAGTGATCTTTAGAAAAAGCAGTTTCACAGTTTTGATCAAGTGTAAACTTACCTACTGACAGAAGATTGCATGCAAGTTTAGGGACATGGAGGACATCTTTTAGGGTTATGTTTGGTGCTACACAGACAGTTCCCTTCCCAGCAATAGTGGAAAAAGAACCATCTGCCAATCTGATTTTTTGATTACCTGGACATAGATTATAATTTGAAAAAAGTTCAGAGGATCCAATCATGTGGTCAGTTGCTCCAGAGTCAACTATCCACTCTGTTTTATGACTGCTTCCTAATAGGGCTAAAGATAAATGGTTATCTGACTCAACCAAGGAACGGTTTGGCTTGGATTTCATGGAGAGTTGTGAATTTAGCAATTTGCTCAGCTGCTCTAGTTGGTCATGAGTGAATGGAAGAGGCCCTGTAGCACTTGGTGACCCAGAATCAAATGAAACCTGATTTGCCTTCCCATGATCAGTCCCCTAAGGATTTGTGCTTTTGTTCTTCCAAGACGGCTTCCCATGAATACCCCAACATGTGTCTTTAGTGTGTCCAGTTTCTTGCAGTGGTCACACTTAAGCCTCTGCCTGTCAGCTTTCTTCATTGACCCTGATCTGCTTGCCACCATTGCAGATCCTTCTACTTCAGTGTGTCCTCCTGATTTGTGCATAATCCTTCTCCTTGATTCCTCTCTTCTTACCTCAGAAAATGCCTCTCTGAGTGATGGTAGTGGATTCCTGCCCAGAATTCTCCCCTGATCTCATCTAGGTCTTGATCTAGTCCTGCTAGGAATGAGTATACTCTCTCATTTTCTTCTCTTTTGTGGAACTTCACACTATCTGTTGTGCATTCCCACTTGTCTTCATGAGATAGATTCAACTCCTGCTATAAGGTTACTATGTCATTATAGTAGGAGGTGACATCTTTTTCTCCTTGCCTCAAACTCCATAACTTGGTCTTGATCTCATAAATTTGAGATGTATTTTCAAGATCAGAGTACATCTCCTTGACTGCATCCCAGATTTGTTTGGCTGATTTCAAGAACATGTGGGGTCTGGCAATGTTTGACTCCAGAGAGTTTAGGAGCCAGGCCCTCACCATTAAGTCTTCTGATTTCCAGGTTTTGAATGTGGGATCATTTGCTAGTGGAGCAGCCTCCTCTCCAGTCAGTAATCCCAATTTCCCCTTCCCATCGATGGTAAGAGAAATGATTTGTGCCCATTCAAGATAATTCTTGCCATCTAATTTCCTGGCAGGGAGGAGATTGGCCCAGAATTTTTGGAATTGTCATCACTGGTTTGGAGGTTTGTATTCCGAGTCTCCGTTCCAGACGATGCACTGTCGGAAGGGGTGCCCCCAGAGGTGAGGGTCCTTTCTCCGGTGAACGCTGCTCGATAGTTCATCGGATTAATTACGGCGAAGATTTTTTATGTAGAGTGGCTCCGATACCATGTTAAAAGAGAAACCTTTTAATTTAGGCTTCTTAATTTTATTCATTACTAGGAGTCCTTATTTATACAGCCAGAAAAAGGAAACTTAACCTTTTAGGACTCTAACCACCCTGTCAAGGTATGTAAATCCTAACAGAATCAACAAATAAATGCCTTATAATCCGGCTACAATAATAACAATAATAATAGGGAATATCTTGCTAATAAATATAAAATATTCTATCAACAATTTTAGTACACTTTTATTTTTCGGCAAGATATCAAGTTCATATCTTCCAACAGCTCTATCAAACCATCAGCAAAAGCTTCATATGCAGGGTCGGATCCACCCCTACCTTAGGAGGGGGCACTCGCCCTCCTTCGGATCCGGAAAACACATTATTATATATATATGTATATTTTTTGCCCCCCATAAACTTTATATTCGCTCTTATCATCTATAATGAACCGATAATTTGATATAAAGCTTTTATTATACAAATAAAAATACATAGTTATTATCAAAATGATACATTTAGAAAAATATTAATCGGTTTCAGAATGTTGGTTTTCTTTAAAACATTGTTTGTAGTGTTTTAAATCTTTATAATTTTTTTATTACAAACAAATATTTAGAATTTTCATCCCCGTCACTCGAGATCTTGCGTTCACCCCTGTTCATATGTATGAATATTTTTCAGCATCGCATACATTTGATGATGATGAATCCTTATACATCCAGGGGCGGAACCACCCTATAGCTAGGTGGTCTCAACCCCCCCAAATGGTCTCAAGCCCCCCACAAAATGTTCTCAAGCCCCCCCAAATTTTTATTATTGTATTAGTAGTAGTGTTAATATTAGTATGTTATGTGGCTTTTTCTTAAATAGAAGGCCTTATATCCTAGTGGTTTAAGGACAAATCATTTTCAGTCTCCATAATTCTAGGTTGTAAGTTCAAATCTCACTAGCAACATTTTTTATTTTTTCCCCGGATTTTTTTTAGCTTTGCAGTTTATATACCAAGACCACCACGAAAAAATTTTCTGATTCCGTCACTGTATACATCAGGAAAATAACACAAAAAAGACCAGTCAAAAACAAAAACATGATAATCCATAGACCATAGCCTAAGAAGATACTACGTATTACTTTATCCCTTATGGAATATGTTTTATTTTCCTGATGAATGAGGACGATGATGAGCCATGAATTCTAGCGTTCATGGCTTTTGACCAACTCTTCTCTGTCACCATTTCAAGTTTTATTTTTCTTCCCTTCTTTTCTTTTAATTTTGCAGTTACTTCCAATACAAAGCATCTAGCTATTTATAATAAAACAACGAAGAAAGATAAAGAAGATAAGTTCAATACGGAACAAAAGAAGAATACTACAATAAAAACATCTTATTGGCAAAGACTTTCGAAAATAAAACATTTTTTATAAGAAGACCTTTTCGGATGAGAAACATAATTCTTACGTATTTTTCAGTATCACACCCAATCACTACCGCATGATCGCCCTATGAATGAGAAAACCTCAATAGCGTCAAAGTATGACAATCCACACCGTGATGTCATGAAGACTTCGGTCGTAGGATAATTACACAATCGTCACATAGTGTGACACTTAATAACATAAACGGGTCAGTCTAACATATGCATTCACCAATACACGTCCACGTACAGTCCAAGTGTCTTTACACTTCGATAGACTAGATCTATCTCTATCTTCATAAGATATAAGACATCAAATACGTGCTAGTTTAACTGTACTATTAATGTCTCATTTAAAAATAGTAGAAATAATCCGACTCGGTCGGATCCAGTCCAACCCGATTGAGTTTAGGACACTATTTCAACATGTGCAACACGACTAATATGACTAACCATACATCCAAATTGGTTCTTAAAATACCCAAGGTATTTCGTACATTACATCGCACTAGCATGACATAGCTAATACAACTATACCTCCGACACGGGACTTTGAATACCAATAGTACTCCGTATAGTACATTGCAAATTAACTAACTAAAAACACGTAGAAACACATGAAGCACATAGATTCCACGTTAAATTTCATATCTACCCTACGAGAATCTATTAAGGTTATAACAACACCGAACTCCCATCATATCCCCATTCTTCGTAACCAAAACGCATAAAATATTTTATAGAAATGTAACAAGAAAACATATTAACGTTCCGAAAACACAGTTTAGCAGATATGAGGCAACACATAATCATGTTCGTATTCATGCAGTTTAACATAAGCAGTATTCAAAACAACTTAAAAATAATATTTGAACTAGAAACTGAACATTTTGATAAGAATTTCTTACCTTAAAGATGATTCGAACTGCGAACCTTATAGCAAGTAACTTCCAAATCTTACGAGAATCTACAAACCAACAACAAATGTAACATAAATTTTATGAGAATCTAACTATACCAAGAACAAAGCCAAGAACAACTCCAAATAGATTAGATCTTACCTTCTAAATGAGATTCACAGCCTAAAATTGTTGCAGAACGAACTCAACCGCTCTAGAAACTAAGTTTAGAAATCATCCCGCACGCTTTCCCGGGCGGTGGCGAGGGGCAACGGCCCAAGCTTTAGCAAAAAACTCCAAAAACGTGAGATCTGTGAAGTATAGTGCTATCTAAAGGTTTTTTATAGTCTAGATCGGTTTGCAGATGACTTGAATACCAAGAAAAACTTAATTAAACCTTAAACTACTAAGAAGCTAAACATAATTTCCAAAAACATAAAATTACCCTAACCAAGACATCGAAGTTTCAAATAAAGAAATTATACATAATACATTAGTAGGGTAATTCCTTAAATAAAAAAAAAAAAAAAAAAAAAAAACACTTTAGCACATGTGGTTCCCGCATCTTTAAAATAGAAAACAAATTAAAAAAAGGACAGTGATTTAGGCACCGAAATAATACATAGAAATCATTCATACAATACTTTATAACCACACATTTTAACATTTAAAAAAAAAACAAAATAATCTGGATCACACAATACATCTTTCGGGGGGATGAGTGGTACCAAATTCCGGTGCCTAAATACTTTTCCTTAAAAAAAAATAAGACAGTTGATCCACTATATATGACTATGATTTAGCTGACCCCCGATTCCCTCACACGAGAAGTTGTGCCAAAATCTGCATCATCCACCACCAAAACTGGCACGTTTTATCCGCCGCGTTCTCCACCACAAAAGCTTCTCAATATTGGCTCACTCACTTGCCCAGGTACTCCGACAAGGCTGACGATGCTGCCCTCCAATGATGTAGCATCTATCACTGAAATTGTGTAATGAAATGAAGCCTGTAATAAATGGCTTATATTTGTGACTTTGGGTTAATTTCTTAATCAAACGTGTGCGAGCTCTAGTTTCTGTCGAGTGTGGCATCTACTTTGAAATCAGAAATCTTGATATTCATTCTCACTTTCCGTTTCTTGATTACAGTTGCTAAACAATTCCAGAGGAGAATAGAGGGTATCTCCTGTTTGTTTTTATTCGTCAATGAGCTTTCTGTCCGAGAGGTAGCTTCAAGGTTTTTCTTTTTAAATTATTTTGTCAATCACTTCACTGCATTGCATTTACTAGGCCTAAATTTGATTCACCTTTCTCTTTAATAACTCATTGACGTTCTTGTAGTGATGGCTTGCAATAGATTAGACACCATAACATGGCAGAGTTTGTCAGGGGCAGATAATGATTGCTTTGAAAGATCATATGTTGGTTTTTACATGTACAACTCCGGGTTGCACTTCACCGGAAAAAGCAGTTTTTTGGGGGCAAGTTGCAATTTCCACACCAAGGGTGTATCTTCTCTAGTAAAAAAGTACTTCTTACTTGGTGTGCCTTTTCTTTCTTCTTCTTTCTGTTGACATGCTGATGCATTATGTGCTTTTGGTGAATAGTTTCAAGTTTCTGTGGCTAGAGTATTATGATGTGCTTTTAGGATTTTGCAAATATAATTCAATCCATCCGAGTTTTATGTTGCTCATTGTTTGAAATCTGTACTGTTCAACACCCAACTCCATTTGTATGCATTGTTGTGTTTCCTAAGTAACTACTCTTTCAAGTTGGGGTGGTATGCAAATGAAAAAATTCAAGATTTCATATGTCAATTCATTGCTTTCTTCTGATCCGTCCTAGTAGTCGCTGGAAATGGATAGATGTCGTACAAGATGTCTCGTATTTTTATTTTCCCCTTTCTTTCAAGGCATGGTGTCCCCTAAATGTTGTAGTTCTTGTGAAGTTTATGGGTTGTACCTCTTGTGAAGTTTATGGTTTATGCTATATAAATTAGCTTGTGTCAGTCTCGGGTAGGGTAAGTTCATTAGCCAAGGAATACATATCTACATACAGATGATATAAAACGTTGCACTGCTGTCCTCTGTTAACAAATGTTTGACTGATGCAAAGTTGGGAGAGCAAACTGTTCCTGTTTTACCTTGGGCCTCAAGTTTGTATATATGCAAACGCGGCAAAGGCTTCTAAAATGAAGGATATCTAGTTTTGGGTAATGGTTGTATGATAATTACCTTCATTTTCTGAATGGTTGCTTATTAGTTATCCTCTTTATAACTGCAATTTATTAGATTAGTCAACATTCTAGGGTGAAGCTACCGATAAAAACAAATATAGATACAGAGCTTTAGCACATTAAAGGTGGGAAGGGGTGTGAGCTACCCTCTTCTTGTATTTGTTTCTTCCCCACTTTCATTTGGATTTGCATACTTATGGTTACTTGCATTCTTCATGGTTTCATGAGCATTTTTTTTGTTGTATCACCATGTAATTGCTATTATTATTATTAATGTCATGTGGGAACTGACATTTTGGCTGCTCAAATATTGAATAGTTCGGGAGCAAGTAGATTTAGCGGGAGGATAGCATTTGCTTTGGACACAGGGGGTCTTCCCAGCAATAATGATCAAGAGAATGTCAACAGTTTTACAGCTGGTCTTGGCGGAACTCGTTTAGGCAGGATAGTGGATGCAGGTGCCAGACAGCTATTGCAGAAGCTTAATGCAGCTAGAAAGAACTTCCCCATGAAGGTATTTCTACTCCTGCTTGGATTCTACACAGCAAATGCCTTGGCTACCATTCTTGGCCAAACCGGTGACTGGGATGTACTGGTAGCAGGGGTGGTAGTTGCTGCAATCGAGGGCATTGGCATGCTAGTGTATAAAAAACCTCCCCCTGTGGTGACTTCAAGAAGGTTGCAGTCTTTGGTGGTGATGGTAAACTACTGGAAAGCAGGTGTATGCTTAGGCCTTTTTGTAGATGCTTTCAAGTTAGGTAGTTAAGTTTCGTTTTTCAAGCCCTCTTAGGACCACTTGATGACCCTCAATTGTAATACCCAAAAATTCACTGTATATTTTATAGTCTTTGTGTACCGCACGCAACGATCGAAGATTTTCTTAAGAATCTCCGGTTAACTTAAGGTTTTATAAGTGCCGGTCCATACTGTAAATGTTAAAGCTCGCGGACAGACATCCATATCATGGGTCTTTGCTTGTAGACTTGGCACAATGGTTAGCACCCGTTGTGTTTAATTGATAACCATGACACAACTCTAATTATATGACATATGAAAAAGAATGGGACACTCAACTTATTTAAATAAGAAAATGAAAGGCTTAGATTGCAAAAGAGAAGTTTGGATACACAGAACTAGCCTGAAACTTTCTCTTTGGGGTGATAGGACAACGAATGTCTCCTTTTTATAGTTGCCTATGTCGGCTAAAGATGCTTTTACACAATGAATTTTATATAGAATTTCTAGACTACTCTAGCCTATATATAGCGAAAATATTCTTATTAGCGGTAAAAGTAAATCTTCTGCTACGACAATATTTACTCTACCCATGGTAAAGAAAATTTACTACATCAAATTACTATCTACTACGGAAGACAAGCCAAGGACGTGTGGGACCAGATGTTTCTCAGTTACTCATTACTTTTACTATTCATGTATTGTTATATATTTTATGAATAGTTGTAACTTGTATAATTCAGCCAACTTGCCTATAAATACAAGGTATTGGGAGAAGAAGAAAGAGGAAGGCAAAACAAAAAAACCGAAAGCAAAATCAAAGATTGAACTTTCATCTTTGCAAAAAACCTCCAAGTTTTTTCCATTTTCCAAATTTTCATCTTTCTTTCTATGTAATTCCAAAGTTGTAATGTTCTAAGTTAGTTCTTACTTCTTAAAATCCAAGAAGTAAAGATCAGCTTTGAACCTATTTGAAGTTTAGTTCAACTGGAACTTGTAGTATAGCTCCGCCGGACGGTGAATCCCGGTGACCGGCAGTTGCAGTTTTCTGTGTTCTAGACCTATTTAAGGTGTGTAATAATATGTTTGTTTGAATCTATTATATTGTTTACTTTCTTTATCTTTCTGTGGTTGTGAAAACACCACATTCTTGTTTTCTTTTCTTTTCTTTTTATCTTTTTTTATGGTTGCTTGAAAAGCACCATTTTTCTTTGTTTTCAATTATGGTAGTATTTCAATTCTGTTGTTTATTATGGTAGTATTCGTGTTGTATTTCAATTCCAGGAATACACACACACACACACACACACACACACACACACACACACACACATATATATATATATATATATATATATATATATATATATATATATATATATATATATATTCTAGAAAAACTATTGACTTGATTAAGCTAGAAAAGTCTGGACTGTTTTAGATAACCTAGATCGGGTGCTTTTCACGGGTCTTTGCTTCTAGACTTGGCACAATGGTTAGCACCCAATAGTTACATGACGAGCCCTAATCGTATAGACCAGACTTCACCATTGTGTTAGACGATTCTTGAGATTGATTGACGGTTAGCACCTGTTGTGTTTCATTGATAACCAAGACACAACTCTAATTGATGTGATCCCGGGCAAGATTCATGGTGGTTTCCAAAGGAAAAAGAAGAAAAAGAAGGAGAGTGGAAGAAGGCAGAATTTTATCCCACATTGCAAGTTTGGAAGATTTTCTTAGAATTTTATTAGTGTTTATTTCTTTTATTTTTATTTTTATTTTTATTTCTATTTCTATTTCTATTAAATTTGTCTCTCATCGCTTTGGGAGTAGTTTATATTTTTCATAGTATCCTATATAAGACAAATTTTGATATATTATATTTGAAGCTTTTAAGCTTTGGTAAGTTTTCTCACGTTGGTTTTGGTGGATTCCAAACCGTTGTTTGGTGGATTCCAAACGGAACTTACCTTGTGGCGTTCGTATACCAAGGTTCTTAGATACGAGTTATTTAATGGTTGAGGTCATACCAAGGTTCTTAGTTACGAGTTAGCTAACGGTCGCAGTGCTCGTTTTATTGGTGCCTTCAGTCGGTCCTTCGGCAATTTCGGATCTGATTCGATCACGGATCACATCATTAATTATATGACATATGAAAAGAATTGGACACACAAATTTTTTTTTTTTTTTGAAAGGACACTCAACTTATTTAAATAAGAAAATGAAAGGCTTAGATTGCAAAAGAGAAGCTTGGATACACAGAACTAGCCTGAAACTTTCTCTTTGGGGTGATAAGAGACCGAACGTCTCCTTTTTATAGTTGTCTATTTCGGCTAAAGATGCTTCTACACAATGAATTATATAGAGATTTCTAGATTATTATATAGTGAAAATATTCTTATTAACGGTAAAAGTAAATCCTTTGCTACGATAATATTTACTCTACCCATGGTCAAGAAAATTTACTATATCAAATTACTATCTACTACTGAAGACAAGCCAAGGACACGTGGGACCAGATGTTTCCCAATTATTCATTACTTTTACTATTCATGTATTATTATATATTTTATGAATAGTTGTAGCTTGTATAATTCAACCAATTTGCCTATAAATACAAGGTATTGGGAGAAGAAAAATGAGGGAGGCAAAAAAAAAGAAAAAAAAAAAGAAAGCAAAAACAAAGATTGAACTTTCATCTTTGCAAAAAAAAACCTCCAAGTCTTTTCCATTTTCCAAATTTTCTTCTTTCTTTTTCTTTCTTTGTAATTCCCAACTTGTAATGTTCTAAGTTAGTTCTTTCTTCTTAATCCAAGAAGTAAAGATCAACTTTGAACCTATTTGAAGTTTAGTTCAACTGGAAATTGTAGTATAGCTCCGGCGGACGGTGAATCCCGGTGACCGGCAGTTGCAGTATTTTGTGTTCTAGTCTTCTAGACCTATTCAAGGTGTGTGATAATATGTTTGTTTGAATTTATTATATTTTTTACTTTCTTTATCATTTTGTGGTTGTGAAAACACCACATGTTTGGTTTTTTTTCATTTCTTTTTCTTTCTTCATGGTTGCCTGAAAAACACCATTTTTCATAGGAGACCGAATGTCTCCTTTTTATAGTTGCCTATGTCGGTTAAAGATGCTTCTACACAATGAATTATATAGACATTTCTAGACTACTATACAGTGAAAATATTCTTATTAGTTGTAAAAGTAAATCCTTTGCTACGACAATATTTACTCTACCATGGTCAAGAAAATTTACCACATCAAATTACTATCTACTACCGAAGACAAGCCAAGGGAATGTGGGACCAGATGTTTCCCAATTATTCATTACTTTTACTATTCATGTATTATTGTATATTTTATGAATAGTTGTAACTTGTATAATTCAGTCAACTTACCTATAAGTACAAGGCATTGGGAGAAGAAGAAGGAGGAGGCAAAAAAACAAAAGAGAAAGCAAAAACAAAGATTGAACTTTCATCTTTGCAAAAAAAACCTCCACGTCTTTTCCATTTTCTATTTTTTCTCCTTTCTTTTTCTTTCTTTGTAATTCCGAAGTTGTAATGTTCTAAGTTAGATCTTTCTTCTTAAAATCCAAGAAGTGAATATCAGCTTTGAACCTATTTGAGGTTTAGTTCAACTCGAACTTGTAGTATAGCTCTGGCGGACGGTGAATCCCGGTCACCGGCAGTTGCAGTTTTTAGTGATCTAGACATATTCAAGGTGTGTAATAATATGTTTGTTTGAATTTATTATATTCTTTACTTTCTTGATCTTTCCGTGGTTGTGAAAACACCACAGTTTTTGTTTTCTTTTATTTTTTTTCTTTTTTCATGGTTGTCTGAAAAAGCACATTTTTTCTTTGTTTTCAATTATGGTAGTATTTCAATTGTGTTGTTTATTATGGTAGTATTCATGTTGTATTTCAATTCCGGGAATATATATTATTCTAGAAAAGCTATTGACTTGATTAAGCTAGGAAAAAGTCTAGACTATTTTAGATAAACTAGATCGGTGCTTTTTCATGGGTCTTTGCTTCTAGACTTGGCACAATGGTTAGCACCCGATGGTTACATGACGAGCCCTAATCGTATAGACCGGACTTCACCATTGTGTTAGGCGATTCTTGAAATCGATGACACAAGTTCTAGAGCCCGATAGTTATCTGCAAAACCGAACATATTGAGGTACTCTCCCCGTTCCAATTCAGGTGATGGAGTTGCCAAAATAAGAATTGTTCTTTTTATTTGATGGATTTCTATTTCCGAAGTACTATTTATTGTATTTTTTCTATAACTACCATTATTTATTAAGGGGGTTTTATCGGCACACCATAATTTACTTTCGGCACCCTATTGCTCCCGGCACCACAAAAACATACTATCGGCACCACATAAAGATTTTTAATAATTTCTTACTTCGCACACCACAAATATAATATTAAAACTATTTATTACACCACAATTTTTATAAAATGCAAACTAGTTCTCTAAAATATTAATCATACATATTATCCTTCTATTAATCTAATTCACTAACTTAATCAAAACTTAAAAAAACATTAAACGTACAAATACTACCCCTACCCATCCTTAAACATTAAACATTAAACTCATCTTCTTCCAACACCACCTCATCTTCTTTCACCACCCCCACTTCATCTTCTTCGTCTCTCATTCACCTCCACATGAACAAAAACCATGGAGCTTTCATCAAATATAAATTTTAAAGATCATCATCATCTTGAATCAACTCAAATCAATCAACACACACATTGCAATGAAGAAGATGTAGAAATCTCACTTGAAGGCATAGCATTTTCTAGCCAAGTGGAGAAGAAGATGGAAGCATCAAATATGGTAATTTTCTAGTCAAAAGATCGTTTTTTATGTTCAATGTGTGAGTTAAGGGAATGAGTAAACCTCCTACATGCATATTATCATGGTAGACATTGATTGGTGGAAGAAATCATGGTTTTTTGCTGTTTCCGATCTTCCTAGGGCATTTCCCGGCGTTGTATTACGTTGTAGAGCGTCCCTGCCAGCAGCTCGGAACATCACCTAGGAGGACGCCTGTAGTCCTTATGAACGTCAGCCACACTGACGTTTTCAGTGGAATCCCCATCAGACTTGTAATGGCTAAACGTTTGTGTGGATGGCATTCATAATCATAATAAAGACGTTGTAAGGATGCTTGTGGTGGTGACGTTGCTTGGGTGCATGTAATGCCATCATGGATGACGTTTGGTTCAGTGAGTGTATGATCCCTAGTGCAGTCTAAACGTCAGTCATGGTGACGTTTCTTTAGCAAGAGCAACGTCACCCATAGGGACGTTGTGTGTATTTTTCAACACTTTTTCATTCATTTGTATTGAACTACCATTTAATTATTTTTTTTAAATATTTCATACATAGAAACAATGTGATGAAACAAATAATGACAAGAGCAATAATGCGGGGCCGGTAAAAGACGACGATGAGGAGTATTGTAAGGTAAGAAATCATTAAGTAAATATGTTATTCAATTATACTTATCCCAATTGACTCTGACTGTAGCTAATACAAATGTACGTTTTTTTGTAGCATTGGGCTGATAAAATGATCGATGAGGATCAACAACATCTTAAGAATCTTCGAGATACCACGCTTGCCTTGAGGGATGACACACCTGAAGAGTTATCAATCGATATGACTTCAGTTTTTACAATTGATCAAGTATGTACTTAAAAGTTGTACTATTTCAGTGTTTGTGCATTTTAAACTTGAGTTTGTATTCATTACATTTATATATTGTTCACAGGTATTTAATTCACATGAAAACGTCACCAAACACCTCAAGGCATTGGCAAGAGCGAATGGTGTTGTCATTGTGAAAATGAGATCTAACATGACCGGAAAGCGGACACATCAAATTACATTCCAATGTGAGAGGGGTGGATTACCAAGGGATCATTGCAAAGGAGGAAAGTACGAGAAAAAAGTTTGCACTACCGGAAGAATAAGCCAAGGGAATCGTCCACAAGGAAATCCGGATGTCCGTTTCTATTGAAAGCCATAAAGGATAAGTTTAGGGAGGTGTGGACCGTAAAAGTCTTGAATGGTATACATTATGATGAGGGCCATGCATACCTTGGTCGGATTGATAAAGAAAAAGTTGATGTTGTTGCAACAATGACTCGAAACGGCATTTTGCCTAAAAATATACTACGGATGTTGAGAAAGGATGATGGGAAAAATTGTATGTCACCTAAGGCGATCTATAACATTCGTGCTAACATAAGGAAGAATGCACGAGAGGGTCGTACAGTGATGCAGCATGTTTAAAAATTGGCGGATAATAACACATCCTTAGTTGAGTGTAGGTGTGATGAACGAAACGTAGTAGAGGATGTATTTTGGGCCTTTAACGAAAGCATGTCCCTTACAAGGTGCTTACCTTCTGTCATGCTTATGGATTGTACATACAAGACAAACAAGTACAATATGCCCCTTTTGCAGATTGTTGGCGTTATGTCTACAGACATGTCATTTTCGGTTGGATTTGCACTGCTATGTTTGGAGAGGGAAGACAACTACACATGGGCTTTGACTATGCTTCACCAAGCAATTGGTGACAAAAGCGAGCGAATATGTTGTGTGGTGATAGATAGGGAAGAAGCTTTAATGAACGCAGTACGCGTGGGATTTCCAAAGCAAGGAACTTGTTATGCCAGTGGCACATCGAGAAAGGTCTTGTGTCGAATTTGAAGACGAAGACTACTAGCGAAGGTTGGCAGGATTTAATGACAGCATGGACAAAGGTTGTTAGAGCAAACTCAGAAGAGGAGTTGAATGAGCGATTGAAAGAGTGTTAGAAGACCTTTAGTGAAGACGCCGTGAGTTATGTTTCTTCTACATGGTTGAACGCACACAATGAGGTATTCATCTCGGCATGGATGATCGAACTTTCCTAGGTGTCCAATCTTACCGGCAGTGTACCGGGTCAATTGTAGTCTAGTAAGTGGTCAAGGTCGTATCCACGAGGATTTAAAGGTTGAACACCAAAAAGCTATTATTATCTTGATCTAAGTCGCAATAATACAAGAAGGTAAATATATCTAAGAATCTATTCCTACAAGGGGCGATAAAATGATAAAAGCCTAGCCAAGACAATGCATTGATCAAGAAATCCTCTATTAGTATCATGGGAATGAACTACCTACCAACCTTCCATTAGTGTTCAAGTGTGTGTTATCGGTGAACTCCTAAGCTAGCAATTCCCCCTCATACGAGTGTATGAAATTGCTCTATGTCTCCTCCTTGGTATAAGTGTCCTAGACCTAATGATTCAACATCATACGAACTTGAATGCAATGACAATGTCAATACTCCCCGGATAAGAAATCGAATTCCAATTAAGGTCAATTTTACCTTCCAGTTTTCCTATTCCTTCTCCCACACCAAGCATCTCCTTTCGGTCTCAACAAAGTGTGTGTGCAAGTGCTAGGTGATCAATCCAGCACCAACAAGCAATACAATGAAAATAGGAAAAGATAACAACAACACATGAAGCTATGAAAACACGAACAAACATTCCCAATCAACCAATAGAGATTAATAACTATCACAAATACATATTCTTGGCTAGTGTAGAACTAGCCACTTATGTATATGAGCTCCAACAAGTCAAGATTGGAATTCATATCAATAAGAACAACTAAATAACAAGTAAAGGAAAATAATTTACCAACTCAAAGCTATGAACTTGAAGAAGGAAACTTTCATTCAATAACAAGAAGCTTCAATGGAGTGATACACCAAAAAGATGAAAACTTTATTCCACCAAAATGATTCTAGAGATTAAACTGAGAATTCTTGATGTTTACAAGTTGAATTAGATGCTAAGCTATGGTGGAATTCGGCTCTAAGAGCCCTTAAAGACGTTGCCTTCAAGCTTGGAAGAGATGTGGAAGAAGATGGAATGGAAAAAGTGTAAAAAAAAATAGATCTAAAATGAGGTTAAAAAGCTGAAAATGCTGATTCTGCGATGTTCCGGTGCGCTCCGGAAGTAGTCATGCCGCACACCGGAATCCTCTCTGGAAAATTGCAACTTTCCGGCATGCGCCGGTCCTTCACAGCATCTCAAAAAAATGGCTATAACTTGAGTTGTAGATCTCCGATTGATGTGATTCAAAATGCATTGGAAAGATCATTTCTGGATCTACAACTCACATGAAGAAGTCTTCTCCACAAATGCCTCTAAATGTGGTCAAAATGTCCGTTGAATGTATGCTACTATAGAAACTCAAAAGACAATTGATCCGTTTGAATTTGTTAGCTTCCGGCACACTCTTCTAGCTCTCAAAAGACATGTTTAGGATCAACACGTGTCGTCTATCAGGGTCTTGGTCAACCTATAATCCTACAATACAATATCAAAATACCAAGCGTAAACCCGACACGACGCTCTGGTTACTATAACCGGTACAAAACCTATAAAAATATGATATTTTATATAATAATTACTATCTACACATATGGATGAAACTAAGAAAATAATGACTCGAATTGATACGAAAACATCAATAAATGCATGAGAAAATGGGATAAAACATCGTAAAAAGTATCATCTAGTTGACTTACATCAACCACTCCCTACTTAGTTATTGCTCGTCCTCGAGCAAATAAAGCGATAAAACAACTCAAGTCAAGAGATATGATCATACAACATCAAGAAGCAAGAGCTCAGCTTGATGAGACAACCAATTGTACATATAACCACATGTTAACCGTAATCTAAGAAAGTAGTGGAGTGTGTGTGTAAATATTCCTCAACTTTGTTACCAAGCAATCAAATACGAAATCATGCATGCAAGATTTATTAGGTGCAATCCATAGGCTTAAGAATGATACAAATCTCCACTAATCGAGGCATTCGGAGTCAAGAAGTCAGATCGGGTAGGACTTGCAAGCTTGTAACGTTAGGCTTGGGTAGTTGGCTAAGCGAAGGGTAAAAAAATATATATCAAAGAGAACATGCAAGATAGCAAGCCTCCACACCTTCACTTCCAAAAATGTCGCATTGATATCTCTTCTTCTTCTTTTTCAAAAATCGCCGAGGTGGCCACTTCAACAAAGAACAAAAAAGATAAGAAACACCACTTCAAATCAACACAATTTCCCAAAGCTAAAGTCACTTGAACTTGATAAACTAGTCTTCAAAATGGGTCTTCTTGACTAACCATTTATTGAACTTTATTTACAATTTCACTTGAATTTTATTTGATTTATGGAAACTTTTTTGGATTTTGGATTTTTTTCTTTTTTTTTTCTTTTTTTTTGAACTAACACCAATGGACTCCGAACTTGATAGATACCATCTCAACTTTGTGTCAATAATGTCATCCAACTATTGCCGAACTTTTAATGTCGTCGCCACAATAATACATAGAAACTTGCTAAACTTGCAAGACATCAAGGGAATGTAGACCAAAATTAGGCTAAGGGTCGGATTTAATGAGGTTAATCACGAATGGCTAGTTTCGAGTGGGGTCTCACCACTCTACAAAGGCAGAGATGGGGACATGTGGAAATTACGTTTGAGAAGGCCATTTGGCTATGTTTGAGTCAAAGAAATGCCATAACCGTCATCCCTAACTCCGACTCCAAACACCTTTTCTATTTCGCCTTGAAAGGATATCAAGCCTAAGTTCTAGTTGCTATGGAAGAAAGCTTGCATGATTGCATAAAAGTTTGCATGTTAACAAAAGATCGGAATATACGTACTCAAAGAATCACACTACAATAAAAGATTCACGGTTAAAATGCACTTACATGTCACCAAGGTTACTCACTTCATTAAGGTACTCACTCTAGCAATTGCAAAACCATATCATTTCACAAAAGGTGGTTTGTCATGCTTTAAAATGCTCAAAAAAATAATCAAGACTAAGTGTTTCTCAAACATTTAATGACATTACCTTTTGTTGGACTAACTACGTTCCCATTCCCCACTTACGAACTTGCATTGTCCCCAATGTAAAGTGAGTGGTAAGAAAGTAGTTAAGGAAACAAAAAGGAATGAAAAGTAGTCAAAACAAGTACCGGGATGCCATAAAAGGGAGGGTGGGTGGGCATGAAAATGAAAGACAAGAAATGAAATGACAAGCAATCCCAAATACTAGCAAAGTATCAACCAAAATGTATACACAAAAGGATTATTGGCTACACCGGGCCTCACAAAAGAGCAAAAATATTATACCAAACTTTTTCAGGCTGCCTCCCGGTAGCGCTTTTGTTTAACGTCGTTTGCTTGACGTGATTATACGGTAGAAGTGGTGGAAATTATACAGATTAATCATGCATGGATTTATATGGCAGAACATGGATTATACAAATTATCGTGCGTGGATACTACTAACAATTACTCACATAAGCATGTAGCAAATAAGCACAAAAAGCCAACCAAAAGATAATGCATAAAAAGTAAAAAGAAAGATAGTACCCATGATTGCTAAATTTATAGTCTATAGCTAGACTTTGCCTTACTTAGGTCTCTAATGCACTGGTGGTGGGTCATTCTTATGCACCACATCCGTCTTTTTCATCAAAACCGGTCTCCAACATAGAATAGACGAATGCCACCAATCCCAACGATTCTTGACCTTTTCCTTCAATTTTTGAGCTTTAGGTTTGTGAGATTTCACTTTATCAGTCACGTCTTCTTCAACTACATGCGTGTTAGTACGATCCACAACAAGAGGACACGAAGTGTCCACAAAAGAACAAGATTCTAGTGTAGTGCATGGATATTTCAATGAAGTGTAGACGTTGAAGACAACTCTCTCATCATTCACTCCCAAACTAAGCTCTCCCTTACGAACATCGATCACAGCTCCTGCCGTTGCTAAAAATGGTCTACCAAGGATAAGGGGGGGTAGTGTACCCTTCCTCCATATCCAAAACAACAAAATTGACGGGGAAGTAAAACTTATCAACTTTCACGAGTACATCCTCGATGACTCCCTTTGGACGTTTAATAGATCTATCCGCAAGTTGGAGAGTCATCTCCGTACGCTTAAGCTTACCTATGCCAAGTTTCATGAAATCATTGTAGGACATGAGGTTTATGCTCGCACCGAGATCACATAGCGCCTTCTCAAACAAAAGTTCCCCAATATCACATGTGATTGTAAATCTCCCGGGGTCCTTAAGTTTAGGAGGAAGCTTGTGTTGAAGCACAGCAGAACACTCCTCACTTAGACACACTGTCTCATATTCTTCCAACTGTTTCTTGTTGGAGAGTATGTCCTTAAGAAACTTACCATACACCGGCATATTAGTGAGTGCTTCGATGAAAAGGATATTAATGGTTAAGTGCAGAAAAGTGTCAAGAAAACATGCATATTTCTTATCCAACTTCATATTTTTAATTTCCTCTCGGGGGATAGGGAAGTGATGCAAGATCAATAATTTTAGGAATAGAAGTTATAACTCCCTTACCCTTGGTGTTTGATGAAGATGATGGAGCTTCCTTGTAACTCTATTTACAATTGGCGTGCACCGATTCCTCTTTCTCATTGAATAAAGTCCTCAAATCACCCAATCTTGGATTTTTCAATATTCTCGAGACTTTTACCAGTGCTTCTTCTTTTTCCACCTCAACATACCCATCATTTCTCAAGAAACCATCAACAATCTCTTCCTCTTATTCACTCAACTCTTGGTCTTTAAATTCCTTGTCCAAGTCATCTTCAACTTCATTGTTTCCATGAATTTCCACCCCATTACTTCCACAAACTCTCCCACTTCGGGTGATGATAGCATTGACTTCTTTCGGGTTTTTTCGGTGTTGCTTGGTAATCCTCCCGGGGGTCTACTACTATTTCTCTCGCCTTCCCTAGTCAAATGGTCTTCAATACCTCGAATTGATGCTTCCATAGTTCTCATTCTTGTATTTTGACTCACCATGGATGTTTTCAAATTTCCAACATCTTGTGACATCACATTAATAGAAGTCATCATTGTTTGCATATTAGCGGTTTGAGTAGCAACAACTCCCAAAATATTATCCATCAACTTATCCCATCTATCTACCTTTGATTGTGGACTTTGTTGAATGGGGACATGTTGGGTAGGAACTTTTTGGTATATAGAAGGCGGTGGTGGTTGTTGGTAAGCGGGATTTTCTTGGTATTCACCTTGTTGTTGCACATTGGCGTTGATGGATGCCTTTTGTTGTTGTTCAAGAGATGGTCTGGGTCCATGATTTGCTGAATTATTGGACCAATGGAAAGTGGGATGATCTCTCATGATATTGTTGTATGCGTTGATGTAAGCATTGTTGAGCTTCCGGTGTTGTTGCATAAAGCTCACTTCTTTCTTTGAATATTCACCGGGTTTCACTAATCCCAACGGTACCTTATCATTCCTCATACTTTCATAAGCCTCATTACTAGGCTTTTCACTCCCTAAACTCTTGCTAGCTTGAATTTCATCAACTTTCTTACTAAGGGATGACAATTGTGCCAACATTTCCGTTTGAATTGATGATTCTCCCACAAAGCTACTTTCCTTGTACTTGTACCGGTTTTCCACATTCGGTTATTTTTTGAAATTTTCTCAATGGCATCATAACATCTTGTGCCACGCTCATCATCAAGGAACCATTACAAGCTTGATCAACCTCCGCACGTGCCTCTTTCCTTAGCCTACGATAAAAGAATTGGATTTACATATCCAAGGAATAACCATGATCGGGATATGCTCTCAACATCCTCTTAAATCTTGCCCAAGCATCCCTAAGTGATTCATTGTCTCCAAGCTCAAAACTAGCAATCTCAACCTTCAATTCCAAATTCCGGCCCGGAGTGAAATATGGCTTCAAGAAATCATTTTGAATGTATTCCCAACCGGTCAAGGAATGGTGAGGGAGTGACATAAACCATTCTTTAGCTTTACCATTCAATGAAAAAGGAAACATTGACATCCTTGTTAATTATTTATGGATGCCATGACTTTTTGCCATGTTGCAAAATTTGTTCAAACAAGTAGAGGTGGTGATGTGGTTCCTCATGATCCTCACCAAGGAATTGGCATGGAGTATCAATTAAACAAAAAAGATCAAATTTCACCTCAAAATCGTTGGCTTCATCATTGGGTAGGCGAATGAGGTCATTGGGTTGATTCCTTCTCACGGTTTGGTCACAAATGGGTCTCGTGTTTGGAGGGTTATTGTTGTTCCGGTTGTTTTGGTTTTGGATGCTTTGGTTATTGGGATTTTGGTTATTGTTGAGTGGTGGAAGATTGTTATTGTTTGGTGGCGGTGGATTTGGATTTTCGGGATTTTGGGCATGGCCTTGGGCACGATTGAGCCCTTGCTCTTTTTGTGAGTCTACAAAGTCCTCATCCATCTATACTTCTTGATTATATGACTCTTGTGAAGAACTTTCACCTCGATTAGGCTCTTGGCTTGCTTGACTACATTTATTTTCGGCTCTCAAACTTCGAATGTAAGTGTTGATATCCGAACGAGATGGAGTGAGCGGTGCCTTGCCTTGTCAAGAACGGGTCATCCACTACAAGATAGAAACAACAAAAAAACAATAAAACAACACTTGGTGACTTACCAAGAGGTAAGAACCAAATAAACAAAATAGAAAGGAGATTAGAAAAGATTGACTTATTCTCAAGACTTTTTAGCTAGTACAAGTATTAACCATTACACAATCCCCTGCAACGGCGCCAAAAACTTGATCGAACTTTCCTAGGCGTCCAATCTTACCGGCAATGTACCAGATCAATTGTAATCTAGTAAGTGGTCAAGGTCGTATCCACGAGGATTGTGAGGTTGAACACCAAAAAGCTATTATTATTTTGATCTAAGTCACAATAATACAAGAAGGTATATATATCTAAGAATATATTCCTACAAGGGGCGATAAAATGATAAAAGTCTAGCCAAGACAATACATTGATCAAGAAAACCTCTATTAGTATCATGGGAATGAACTACCTACCAACCTTCCATTAGTGTTCAAGTGTGTGTTATCGGTGCACTCCTAAACTAGAAATTCCTCCTTATACGAGTGTATGAAATTGCTCTCCTTCTTGGTCTAAGTGTCCTAGACCTAATGATTCAACATGATACGGACTTGAATGCAATGACAATGTCAATACTCCCCAGATAAGAAATCGAATTCCAATTAAGGTCAATTTTACCTTCCGGTTTTCCTATTCCTTCTCCCACACCAAGCATCTCCTTTCGGTCTCAACTAAGTGTGTGTGTGCAAGTGCTAGGTGATCAATCCAACACCAACAAGAAATACAATGAAAATAGGAAAATATAACAACAACACATGAAGCTATGAAACATGAACAAACATTCCCAATCAACCAATAGAGATTAATAACTATCACAAATACATAATCTTGGCTAGTGTAGAACTAGCCACTTATGGATATGAGCTCCAACATGTCAAGATTGGAATTCATATCAATAAGAACAACTAAATAACAAGTAAAGGAAAATAATTTACCAACTCAAAGCTATGAACTTGAAGAAGGAAACTTTCATTCAATAACAAGAATCTTCAATGGAGTTATACACCAAAAAGATGAAAACTTTCTTCCACCAAAATGATTTTAGAGATTAAACTAAGAATTCTTGATGTTTACAAGTTTAATTAGATGATTGTTGGAAATAAAATTTTAGTTTTGATGATGATTCATCTTATTTAGTTACTTGTTTGTTTACACCCCATTGATGAAGTGCTGAAACTAGCTGTTATAGTGAAAGGCTAAAAGATGTGTAGAACTGAATGTATAGGTTTTACTAGAGTCTGATAATTGTATAGGTTATGTCAGACAAGCACTGTAATAGATAGAAGTTTCGTAAAACTGAAAACTGGAAATCATTTAGAAAACTGGAACATGACATAAAACTGAAAAGAGTCACCAAAACTTAGAACTGAAGTTTACTCAGAACTGAAGAAGGTAAGTTCGCTGAGGGACACAAACTCTGTTGACTTATCTAGAACTGAAGGCTGAGGGAACAGACTCAGTAAATGAAGAACTGAGGGACACAGACTCAGCTGTAGAAGATTGAAGAACTGAGGGTTTAAACTCAATTATGAAGATCAAAGCCGAGACTGTAAAGTTAGAATTCAGGTAAGTCAGTGATGGCCTGAACTGACTTTATGGATCTTGAAAGAAGACCTAAGAATCATAAGGACAATGATATCTAAGATGATTTGTATAAGGAATGGTGTACTTTGATTAAGCTAAAAGAAATCAGAAAAATAGAGTACTATGTTTTGAAGAAGAGTAAAAACTCAGTTAATGCTCTAGGTCAGTTAACAAACTGATAACTGACACATTCAGTATAAAACTGATCCGGATACTCAGTTTTATAGTCAGTCATCCAAGCAACTGAAAGTACATTCGAACGTTATATATCAAGGATTTTAATTGGATGAAGAACTGACATGTCAGAACGGTCACTGACACCTGACATCTGAAAATATAGACGTTGATACAATTCAAATTCAAGCAAGATGAATGTTGGACCTCACACTATAAATAGAGGACTTGGCATCAAGAATCAAACACACAACACCGAAAACTAACGAGATTACAAGCGTTTTTGTGCCAAAGTCTAGTTCATCTGAATTGCTATCAATATTTGCGCTAAACAAGATCACATCTAGGTTTCTTCAAGTGTTCAAGCTACATTGATCAAATCCAGATTTCGACACTTAGAAGAACCACAAGCAAGAGTCAAATTTATTGATTCTCAGCCCAACTTTGATTTTTAATCAAAGGTTTAGACTGTGAAGCAATCCGGTTTAGGATTTGCCAAGGACAGTTGTCATTAATAGTCGGGTAGACTGTGTTTGTGGTGGTAGCTGGTGAAGAGGCAACACAATCCTTCAAGGACCACTGGCTCAAGCAGTTGGAGAACAAAAATCCTACCTGTTCTTTAGCTGTTTAGATAGTGAAGCTAGGGAATAGTCAAAGAGTATCGTTTAGGACTTTTTGTAACAGCGTACCTCAAAGAGTTCTAGTGAAATTTTCCTCCTACATCACAGGGGAAGAGTGGACGTACAGGATTACACCACCTGGAACCACTATAATTCTTGCTCCACTTACTTTACGCATTACTTTCAGTCATTTATTTACTCAGCATTTAATATTGTTTATACAACATATACTGAAACTGATTGTTATATGCTTACACTGTACACAATCTGACATTCACCAGAATTCAGTTTAGCATACTGAGCTTTTTCCTTGAAACAATAAGATCCAGATAAAGGCTAAAACTTAAATCCGCTGCCGATTGACTCAGATTTGCTATAAGTCAGTTTGATTTAGACTCGGCTTAGTCAGCTCAACTCCACACAAGTTAAAACTGAACCTTAATTGTTTTAGATCTAGTTTTTGGTGACAAGTTTATGCACCCCCCCTCTAAACTTGTGTTAGCCTTTCCAAGGGACCAACGCTAAGCTATGGTGGAATTCGGCTCTAAGAGCCCTTAAAGACGTTGCCTTCAAGCTTGGAAGAGATGTGGAAGAAGATGGAATGGAAGAAGTGTAAAAAAATAGAAATGAGGTTAAAAGCTGAAAATTTGGATTCTGCGATGTTCCGGCACGTGCCGGAAGTAGTCACGGCGCACACCGGAATCCTCTCTTGAAAATTGCAACTTTCCGGTGTGCGCCGGTCCTTCACAGTATCTCATAAAAATGGCTATAACTTGAGTTGTATACCTCCGATTGACGTGCTTCAAAATGCTTTGGAAATCTTGTTCTTTGATCTACAACTCTCATGAAAAAGAATTCTCCAGAAAATGTCTCTAAGATGGGTAAAATGTCCGTTGAATGTATGCTACTATAGAAACACAAAAGACGTACAATTGATCCGTTTGAATTTGTTAGCTTCCGGCACACTCTTCTAGCTCTCAAAAGACATGTTTTGGCTCAACACGTGTCGTCCATAGGGGCCTTGGTCAACCTATAATCCTACAATACAACACCAAAATACCAAGCGTAAACCCGACACGACGCTCCGGTTACTATAACCGGTACAAAACCTATCAAAATATGGTATTTTATATAATAATTACTATCTACACATATGGATGAAACTAAGCAAATAATGACTTGAATTGATACGAAAACATCAATAAATACATGAGAAAAGGGGATAAAACATCGTAAAAAGTATCATCTAGTTGACTTACATCAATGGACGAACTCTGTTTTTCATCTAGGAAACACATCAACCTCGAGAGTCGAGGGAATGCATTCAGTGTTTAAAAATTGACAAAAAACCGGGCTTGGGGACTTGGTTGCATAGTGGGAAGCCGGCCTTTGTGTGATTGATCAAGAGATAAGAAACATCGAAAGATCCTTTGAGATATCTCTTTTCATGGATTCGAAGAAATTCAAATATAATCCGTTGTTTAAAGAGCTTAAACATCATGTATCTATATACGCATTGGGGTTGTTGTAGGATGAGTTGGAAAAAACCGATGATAGCGATGCGATGAATAATGAGTGTGGATGTACTATCAAAAGACACATGGATTTCCGTGTAGACATGATAGGCAAGGTTCAAGAATCAGCCAGGATGCATCCCTTTATCATCGATCGATATTCATTGGAAGACCCTAGATATCAAAGGGCCACCTCCAAATGAACCTGAGTTAGACTACGTGCCAGTTTTGAATGCCTTAGAAGAAAAACTGAAGATGGCAGACGTGTGGGAGAGACAGAGGTTGATAATCAAGATACGGGACATTTGTCAACCGATTAAGACGGTGTTTCAAGAGCCAAAAATGAAAAAGATTGGTCGTGGCCGCCCTAAGAGATCCAGAAACAAGAGGAAGTTAGTGGAGGACGACTCAACTAAGAGGGAGATGAGCATGTTTGAACGAGTTGAGCAAGAATTATCGAGGGTTACCCCAACTCCACCTTCATCTCAAGGTGTTTCTTCTGCCAAAAAAAAATCTCCAAGTACTCGGGCACTATCCAAACGTGCAAAGGTTTCGATGCCTATATGTTCTACCGTTGGATACTTACAGAGGTATCTTAAATATTTTCCATCAAATGTTCATGAGCACATTTTGTCAATGGGTAATATAGCTCCGGATGGAAATTGCGGCTTTAGAGTAATAGCACACGAAATAGGGCTTGACGAGAGTGCATGGCCACATGTGAGAAAAGCGGTGCAACAAGAATTCATGGCAAACAAGGATCATTAAATGGCCTTATTTGATGGACAACAATATGTCTACGACAAATGCATGTCCTCACTTGATCATGAAGATGGAAGGTGCGGAAAGGAGAAGTATTATGACAGTTTCCTTAGTTGGGCTGTGTGCAACGTATATGATGTGTCCCTAAGCATATTGTCTACATCGCACGGAAACCAAACTTTCCTTCCCATTAAGAAAAAACCTTCGGTTTGGCCACCTAACCATATATATAGATGGGTTTTTGCAATGGTAACCATTTTGTTCGTTTGTTTATGAAAGACACTTGTCCTATACCTAGGGTGAACGTGGTTTAGCATAATGTTCGGACGTTGGAAGCAAAAGAATGGTATGAGAAATATCAGCATAGGATCGGCTTATGGCATGATGTGGTCAAGGATCCATGGATGGGGAATTATATTGATTTGGAAGCGCCGAATGCCTAAGCATGAAGTTTTAGATCATTCTTTGAGCTACTTTAAGATCATATTTTGGAGCTACTTTTAGATCATACTTTTGAGCCACTTTGATGTATTTTGAGCTACGTTGATCTACTTTGTAGTACTTTTAGATCAAACTTTGTAGCTACTTTGATGTATTTTGATCTAAGTTGATTAATTATGTCTATTTTGTTGTGAAGTATGCTAGTAATATCGATGTTTTTGTTGTTGAAATGTGTGATATTTGGTGTAATATTGTGGTCTGATTGTGTGTTAACCGAGGGAAAAATGTTGGTTTTGTGACAAAAAACGCCAACATGGCTGGCGTTCCTAGTGATGCAGCAACGTCCCTCAGGGTGACGTTTTCAGAACAAAAAACATCATATTTAGGGGGGCTCTATGTACCAAAAAAAACTCAAAACGTCACCCATGGGGACGTTCCTAGGCTATATTCAACGACAGCAGAGCTGACGTTTCAATTAAAAGAAACAACAGATCCATTCAGTCTCTGTTTCCTCAAAACGCCAGCAGTAGTGACGTTGCGGGGGAACATGAAACATCAGCTATACTGACGTTTCAAGGAACAGAAGCAACTTGAGCTTGTCAGTCTCTGTTTCCTCAAAACGCCATCCCCGGGGTCGTTCCTAATGAACCAAAGACGCCAAAGATGGCTGACGTTGTATTATGCAGGAGCAACATATTCTTGTTTTAGTCACAAATCGTACTCATAAATCCAATTCAAATAAATCGAAATTAAAAAACAAATCCAAATGTTACCAAGTCAAATCCAAATATAAGCTACAACGAAAAGAGGGGATGAAGTTGCAAAGTACATGTACGGAAATGAAAACTTCAAGTGCGAATGTCAATGTATCAAACACCAATTGCAACTATTTCTTTTTCGTGGTCTTTACACGTGTCTTCGGTCGTTGAGCTTCCACTTGACTAGAATCTTCGGCTTCGGCTTCGACACCAACATCTTCCTCAACTTGACTACATACACCCTTAGTTATAAACTCCAATGCCATCTCAAGTGCTTTCACCAATTCCTTTTTGCTCTTCTTTGGAGCATTCACAACCGCAACTCGTACAACATCAAGGACTTTAGTCTTTCTTGACTCATCCTATATGTTAAACAGAAAAAACGTTAATGACATTGAGAAAACAAACAAACAACTGATTGTATATTCATAAATAGATTTCGTCAAACCTCTCGTGAATCTCACTGCTTCTTTTTGCTCACACCAGTCAAACGACGTACGGCAACACCTCGATACCAGTTCATGTAATTAGCCATGCATTCCCAGTCAAAACTCGATTTCCCTATTCTTTGAACACTATACACAAGATGATTCACGTAATGAGTGAAGTCATTGTCACGTGAGTCGTGGGTGACGTTGTACTTTTTCACCTTCCCACATCTATTTGATACTTTTGGAGGAATCGGTGATTGGGGTATGGATTGGACATGTCCAAACCGACGGACGACACAGTTTGGGTGATACACCTCCTCAATGTCCAAAGTCCTTATGCAACCATAAAGCATCGTCGTCAACAGGGACCGTTCTCACTTCCTTATAAGCATCCCAAACAACCTGCAAGATGGAAAATGCTTTAAATATAAATGAACGAGCAATTATCTTAGTTAATGCGAAGGTTCCAACTTACATCTCATGCCTCCATAAAGTCTAAGTCCACTCTTATATGCTTTAACGATGACAGTGCCACTTGCTCGTTAATTCCAGTAACAGGTTTCCACCTCAATTACCATACCATCTCCCTTGGATTGAAGTTATTATTCATCAGTGGTCGGAATAATGGGAAGTGTTCGTACACCCATGGCTGTGGAAAAACATATTACAAAACAGTTGTGTAAGCGTTTAAACATACACACTAAACACAAACAAAAAAATTAAATATCAAGTGTTACCTCTAGCAATGTCAGGTATCCAGAAACCCTAACAGTATTGGTCCTAGAAGCCTTCGATAGTTGCCGGTAAAGATTTGCCAGTTTAGCAGCACCCCAAGCCCACTCACCAACCTTATTCAGATCCTCTAGAAAATGAAGGTAAGCTATGCCTATCTTATCTCCACTACGGTCTCTAATAAAAGTACATGCAAGCATGTACAACAAGTATCCACGCACAACATGATCCACAGTAATGATTGGCGCAGTCTCACCGGTACTGGATCCCTCACCCTTATTACTTCTTACCCCGCATCTACCTGCAAGGTTGTTCTTCAACCAGCTTTTGAACACCTGTAGTCCACCAATATGTCCTAACTCGTCTGACACTTGTGCTATACCAATCCCTAACAAGTTCACAAATGAAACTAGGTTTTTAACATTTTTCTCAATATCAAAGTTCATGGCCTTTCCTGCAACCGGTAAGCCTGTGATATATCGGACGTCGTCTAGTGTGATCGTCATCACACTGAATGGCAAGTGGAAGGTGTTTGTCTCCGGATGCCACCTCTCGACAAAAGCACTGACGATCACAGGATTGGCTTGGTTGTTTGAATAATGTAACAGCTTGTACAACGGATTAGCTCTCAACCTTTCCTTGAATTCTTCACATTCATCATCAGTCTTCCACAAACGAAGAGAATGTGTGTACTGCTTACATAGAATTATACCTCGGTCCTGTTCAATACCACAATATGAATATAAAGTTAGATATATGAAAAGAATATAAGTCTAAAATAAAACTTATAAAATTATACAACTTAAAAAATATCATACCTTTTGCTTAGTCAACAATGCGTAACCAACATGCTCTGGCCAATCCTTTCCCAATAGAATACTGGTGTCTACCACCACACCATCGTCGCTGTCATACTGTAAACACTCAGTTGCGGGTACTTATGCCTCTGTTGGTGCCCCGGATGTGGTGGCCCTGGCCCTGGCAGTACCGGATGCCTCTCCAGTAGTGGCTCCTGCTAATGGCCCCGAACTAACAACTGCCTCTGTCAGTCCCCTGGATGTGGTGGCCCCGCCACTGGCAGTACCAGATGCCTCTCCTGTAGTGGCTCATGCTAATGTCCCCGAACTAACAACTGCCTCTGCCTCTGGTGTAATCCCAGCACTCAAATCTTCAAGTGCCTCAACTGGCTCTGTCGTAGCCCCGGCACTAACACCTCCATCTGTCTCAACTGTCACTGAAGGAGCCTGCACTCCCAACTGTGTCTCAACTGACTCAGTGGTGGCCCCGACATTAATTGTAACTAAAGGAGACTGCACTCCTACCTGTATCTCAACTGTAACTGCCCCGGCACTCAACTGAGTCACAACTATAACTGAAGGAGCCTGCACTCCTACCTCTGACTCAACTGACTCACCAGTGGCCTCGGCACTAGAATCTCTAACGGTCTCAACTATAACTGTAACTGAAGGAGCCTGCACTCCTACATGTGACTCAACTGACTCACTAGTGGCCCCGACACTATCATCTACAACAGTCTCAACTGCCTCACCTATCTATCTTGATTGAGCCCCAGTTGGCTCATGCACATTCTTTTGTCATTTCCGAGTTCTTCTATATGGCACACTTGAATGTTCAGAAACATAACTAGGCTGGACATGAGCTTCGGGCGGTGCTTCTGCACCACGTTCACCCACTACGGTACCTTCATCAGTCTCTGCAAAGCGTACATGCTTACCAGACCTCGTCTTAGTCATAATTACCTACACTTGAGACAAGAAATTAATTGTCATTCAAATGCAGTAATCAACTAACAAAAGAAAGCCATAAACCTCGTATAATGTAACATTAACAATATTTTGATAAACAACATTACATGCTATAAACCTCATATAAGAATTCAAAGCAAGATAAACTCATAGGTGTTACTTAGGCACATAACAAACTCATCAAAGAGATAAACAAGTTTAAACTCATTCAATGATGGAATAACTCATACACAGGTGTTATTTAGGCACATTACAAACTCATCAAATAGACTAATTGAAGGAAAATAAAGACTGGACACAAACCATACTTAACAATTTTTCAGCTATCATTTTATGCACAGACGTCACCACACTGACGTTCATCATGCTACATCAACGTCACTGTTACGGACATCTATAGCAATGCCATTACGGGAGACGTTTAAATGAAACGACGCAGTGGCTGATGTTTATATTGCTCTAGCAACGCCACTGGTGCTGACGTTCCTAGAGCAGAACACCTAATAGGGTACTCATGCATAGACGTCAGCCACACCAACGTTGGAAGTCAACAAGGAACGCTGCCTACACTGACGTCCTAGTAAAAAACTTATTTTCAATTTTAGGCTTAGACGACAGTGAGGACGGCGTTGGTAGCACCATACGAGCGACACCACTGGTGGCGTTTCCACAGCAGGTCATCTTCCCCGACCACATAATCGGAAAAATGGCCGGAAAATGCATAAAACGGAAATAAACCACCTTAAAATCACTTATCTAACTGGATTTCAACTACTCATTGCATTGAATCAATAATGGACATACCTTATTGGCTAAAAACCCTATTCTTCTTCTTCTTCTTCTTCTTCTTCTTCTTCTTCTTCTTCTTCTCCTCTTCTCTCCTTCTCTCCTTCTCTCCTTCTCCTCTCATTCCGTTCCCTTTCCCGATTTGCCTGAATTTTTTTGTTGTAAAACCTAATATAAACTAAATAGGTATGAGGGAGGGAAATAGTTTCTAATAAAGGGGTGGGAGGGAAAAGGTTTAATAATTGTGTATAAGTAGTTGTTTTAATTTAATAAAATTAGTTGTTTTGGAGTTTAATAAGTGTAGGGATTAAAGTGTAGTTATTTCATTTTGTTTTTTTTATGCTGTGTATTGAGTAATAATGTGGTGTCTAAAAGTAAAAAAAAAACTCACTTAATGCATGCCGAAAGTAAATTGAGGTGTGCCGATAGAACCCTCTTTATTAAAGGAGGAGAGAATAAAAAAGTACAAAACATTAATTATAGTTAAGGACTTTTTTTAGTCTTTTAGTGTTAAAGTTAAAACATTAACCCACCACCTGAGACTAGCTTGGAATTTAGATACTGTTTAAAAATGTTTTTTTTCCCTTTTAAGCCCTTGAGTTTGTAATTTGTGGATTTTCACTCTCTATTTATCAATAAAATGATCGTTTCCTAAAAAAAAAATAACATTAACCCACCTACTTAATCTTTGTGCTTTTATCAACTCTGTCAGTTATTTTTTTTGAAGCATAGGAAGTAATTTAGTCATTCCTCTATAGGATTTACGATATTTATCTACTTTATTCAATTCTTTTGAAATCCTCTACGACGATTTATATTTAGGGACGAGGGAGTATAATATATTGATTGATAGAACTTTTAACATGATTAATTCTGTTAAAAATAGGGGTCTAGTGGCACTACATTTTTACTTCCGGCACCACGATCACTTTAAGCATTCAAAAAATACTTTAAGAATCACGATTATTTTCCATGAATTACAAAAAACAACGTTAGTGTCACCGACATTATAGTAGCAGAAGTGTCACTGGTGAGTAACGTCAAATCCGTTGATGTTGTTTATGAAAAGCAACGTCCCTGCCTTTGACGTCATACAATGCTGCCGAAAGTTTAAAAAAAAAATGCTCTCTCTGTTCATAAATATCCGAAGGAGTTGCGAAAAACACGGCTATTAAGAATATGATTTAATGCTATGATTTTAAAGTTGCAATTATTAAAAAAATCTTTACGATATAATTAATGCATTCTTCCTTTCATCATCTTACCTAGTATCAAATAGCATGCTACCTAGTTTTTAAATAAAAATAAAGTAGAAAAATGAACAATAAATGTTTTAAATGGAACCAATTTGTCCGGCTAATGCCAATTAATCAGAGAAAAATCAAAACAATGACTTTTTAGAAATTCTCAAATAACTTCAGACTCGAGCCTACTCCTTGGTAACCTTTTGGCAGACTTTCTCAAACCCAAAAAAAAGGGGAAAAAAAAAACAGAAAAAAAAAACCTTTGGCAGAAAAGCCCAAAACCTAGGTTGTTGAGTTTGAGTTTCTGCTTATCCTTTGCCTTAGAATGGAGGTAGTAACTCAGAGCTCCATAGCTAACCCGAGGATGGCTAGCTTATCCAACTCAACTGCCATTCCCTTACAATCACGACCGAAATTTCAGCAAAAGCCCACTACCTTTCTCTTCTTCCCTCATCACTGTACTATTCTCTTATCCATTTCTTCGTCATGTTCTTCTGGCAGACGGTTTGGATTTTCTCCCGGTTGCTCTCCTCCTTTACTTTCAGGTAAGTAACTGAATCCTGCATGTAGGTTTCTGTTTTTTTTTGATATTTTAATTGATTATAGTTCGTTTTTCAACCTGAAGTTTTGCTTCGACTGAGTAGATTGATTTATCCCATCGTTTGCGCCCACCAAACTGCTGTTCTTAGCATTTGGTTGGTTGCTGAGCTTGTTGTATTTTCATAGTCTCACAATTCGAGTAGCTAGAAACCTGGTTCAGTTTTTCTAAAAGATCATCGTCATCTATAACCTATCTAAAGCAGTCAATATACAGGAACACGTATCAAATTAATTCAAATATACATTATGCATGCGATGGATTGCATATTGTGGTTTTTAAGTGTCATATATTGTAATATACTTCGCTAGGTGAAATTGTATAAATTAGTTTAGAGGATGTCATGGTGCTAATCACCAATCAAGATATTAGTAATGAATTAAATGATACCATTAAACCATTGATCTCTAATTGGGCGATTTTCATTGATTATGTATAATCGAAGGAGAATCTATTGGATCCTCTTATGAAAGGTCTACTTAGTGATCAGATGTCAAGATTGACAACCGGAATGAGATTGAAGCCTATAAGATAGGATCTTTGTAATGGTAACCTAACCATATTGAATGGATATCCCAAGACCACGTTTCAAAAAGGACAACTAAGTTACGAAGGTTCAAGAAGCACTTATCCATTCTTTGAATTAAAGTGCTAATTGCCAGGGTTTAAGGTTAAGTGATTTTTTATTTTATTTATTTTAATGATTCCTATATTTTGGATAGTCGAAGTGAGTATGACAAAATACTCTTGATAGATGATCACCTATGAAGTAGGGCCGCTTCTATGAGAATTTTGAAGCTGAATGATTCAAGACATATTTCACTGATTAGCCGAGTAAATCCGATAGGACTTCACTAAAGCAGGTTCAAAGCCAAAAGCGACATCTTCTGATGCAATAATTTCCGTTTGAATTCTCTTCAGGGTTTGCATTTACATTGCATCAATGTCATTTTTTGTGGGGATTGTTGGAAAACATAGGTCGTTGATGGTCATAAAACCTTAGTTAGTTGCCTTAAGTTTTTGCGTAGTTTCTTGTTAGTGCTCTTTAGTGCTAAGTAGTGGCCAAAAGTGTGTGTTAGTGGCCATTGGTAGGTTGGCTTTCCATTCCTGTAAATACCTCATTTCTAAAGTTATTTCGATACAAGAATTTCACCAAGTATTCTTGTTCTACATTTTCATCTCTGTAGTGAGTTAGTTTGCATTTTGTCAAAGAGAAAGTCGGGACACTGGAAGATTTTGCCGTCTGTTTGATGATTGAACTGCCACTACATCGAACATGTAAAACCATCGCATCATAGGAGACAATTATCACCGTGGGAACTATACCAGAGCAAATTGTCTTAAGGACTCACCTCGGTTTGTTATTTTAATTCACATCAATTTTGTGCTATAGTAATTGCAATGTCTGAAAGATTACATGAATAAAAATGTTGCTATTTTATTTTGTGTATATATTTTAGCACATACTCAATCACCGTATATGATCCTTTTCTTTATGTTTGTTAGAGTGAAAAATGTTCTTTCTTTGATGTGTTCTTGTTTGTATATCACTCGTCGCTGATCTTTGTGATATTTGAATCTTATCCAAGGTGCCAAAGGTTTGTTTGCTGCGCCTGAGGTGGGAGTTAGTACTGAAACAAATGAATGGGGACTTCAAGGCACGTATTCCAAGTCTACTACCTGTTACTAGTGTAACATCTTCTCTTAATATTGTACCATGCTTATATTGTGGTTTAGAGTGTAATTCCACCCCCCCACCCAACCAACCCCCTCTATCAAAACCTGTAACAATAGTAGCATTCTTAAACAAAAAGCTGCCGGAATCATCCTATCACATTTGTAGTTTATGCCAGAAACTTCATTCATCAGTTACTCAAGTCACACTACCCTCAAGCTGTTTCAACAAACATGCGTTTTGGATTCTTGTGCATGTCGTGCTAATATGTTCTAAGATGTGTAACACTTTTTCTTATGAGATTAGGTACAGTTAAGCATTTATTCAGCCGACAGGGTCCAATCTGGATTTCCCAGAACCATATAGTATTCATTTTTTAGATATCAATTACTCTCTGTTTTGATTTTCTTACTGCAGAAAATGAATCTAATGGTCACTGTGTTATCTGCATGTCCCGCTTGTGATGCATATGAATCCTTTTCTAAGATCCGTGTGGGGAAATTTGTCGTGCATTTTGTTTTCCTTAACAGTTTTTGCTATCGGTGTACAGATTTCTATACTTTGAGAAAGGAAGTGGAAACGGTATCAGAGCGTGTAGAAGAAATCAGGGCTGCAGCTGGTCTAAGGCAACTAGAAGAGGATATTAAAAAGCTGGAGGCTGCTGCTACAGATAGCTCCCTTTGGGATGATCATGCTAAAGCTCAAGGAACGCTTCAGTCTTTGACTGATCTGAAAGATAAACTAAAGCTTCTTAACGACTTTAAAGCTCAGGTTTGGACCTTTATCTTGTAGAATCGTTGAATAACATCTATCTTGATTCTTTGCTTCCCTTTTACTGGGGACTAAGCTATGATCTTTTTAAGATCGGCCCCACCCCTTTCTAATTCAAAGCCAGGCCATATTCCTCCTATCTTATTCAGGAGTGAACATATTAGTAAAAGGCTTGTCATTTGGGTTTCTGTCGCTTGAAGAATGAAAACAAAAAAGGCTCAACTTGCTTCCCCATTCTTTTTCGTGTTCTGGAAAAGATTCTTGCATTTATTATAAAAAGATCAGTTCCTCTCATTGGCCCATCATCTTGCTTTTGAAACTGACCACTAGACCTCAAGTATTCTAGTTCCATACACAAACATGGGTGACATAGTTGTTAAATCAACGCCTAGGTGTAGCCTAGGCAGGGTTCACCAACTTGATCCAGGGAAAGGCGAGCAAAATGTGGGGCAATCGCCTAGGCGCTCGCCTTTAGGCATAAACGGTCGACTAGGCGGTGAAAAGGCGTCGCCTTGTGCTGTTTTCAGGGATAGATGCGTCATTTCTCCAATAAAACCAGAAAACAACACTTGATCAATATACATATACTTCATGACATTGAAAGCAAATTAAATTTTAAAAACAGTTGGTTCCTGACAAGCTTATGTCAGAATGAGCATAAATCAAAGTTTTTTCTATTATAGGATGAAAGAAAAATGTGGAGATAGATTAAGATAAGGCTAAGCTAGTAGAATAATTGAAATTTTATTTATGCCATCGAAGTTTTGTAATCCTTATGCTTCTTAGGTGTAATCCGTAGCATCTCTTGTTCTGTAGCTTCTCCTGTTTCATGCAAAGCTTCTCAAAATTGCATTTAACTGCTATCAATCAGTGTTTATTGTGTGCTCAAAATGTTCTATAATAAGTCTGCCCTTTTTTTTTTTTGTTTTCTAGAGACCTTTCAAAAGTAAATGTGGAGTAAATTCTGCCATTCAAGCAGTGAATGAGTAGCTTCTGTTGTGCTACAGTTCAAAGCATATTGTACCTAACATTTATTTGTTCCAGGAATGTTAGTCATGGAATACGCTTTCTCTAGAATGGCATGGTTTGTATTATGTCACGGTTTCGTGATATATAATAGTAATTTGGGTAGATAGCTACTTACCAAAAGATAAGGCTAGAGTTCTGGCTCCTTGAGTGTAGTTATGTGCAACACTGAAGGTTCAGTAGGTGCTTTATTTGATTTTGTGCTGAACTAAAGGGAAAGTATTACTTATGAATGGTATTCAATGGGGAATTGTCAACTGAGCTGGATGTTTTTGCGGGTTGCCCATACAATCAATCACGTTAAACCGTGATGTAAATATGCATGCTGTTGACCAGCTATTATGATGTCCTTATAACAGACTGACTTCATCACCCCTGAGTTCCATATTGTTATATGGGACTTTATATCATACATTACGGAGTGTTGCCACTTAACGTGAAGTAATTTAATCAATATATGCTGAAATTAGAAAAAATAAGGCGCGCAATGTTGAATGTTAAGAATTCAAGTTGCAGTAATCTTATCCAGGTTGAGGATGCTGAAACAATTGTCAACCTTACCGAGGAGATGGACTCAGTTGATAAATCCCTTCTTGAAGAGGCTGCCGGCATTATTAAGGTTTTGAACAAGGCATTGGATCGTTTTGAGTTGACTCAGCTTCTATCCAGCCCTTATGATAAAGAAGGTGCTGTTATCAATATTTCAGCCGGTGCTGGTGGTACTGATGCACAGGTAATACCTAACTGCAGTAAACTTCTTCTAGCTTGCTGTTTTTATTTTTTTATTCTTCTTGATGTTCTACTTTTACTTTGTTTTAATGCTGGCAATGTTCTGTTGACAAGAGTATATAAGTCTGTCAGTGAAAGCTAATTTCATCAGTTTGTTTTAAGTCTAGAATACCTACCCAAACCACCTGGCAAACTAATTTTTTAGGAAAAAAGCATACGGCATCTAGAACGGCTAATATCATCTTTATTTCTCCGCAGATTTTCGAGTTTGATCACTCCTTGGACCTTATTTACCTTGTTGTTTAAGGTAGGTCCAGCATGGTTGTGAAGTGCTATCCTTTTGATATTTTGTTATTGTTAAAGTTAAACATGAAATATGAATAAAAGTGTTTGTGAAAAATCTGAGTTTTCCTCTTCTCATTATTATTTCTTTATATAGATTACATAAGCCCAACTAAATAGACACCAACTACTAAGATAAATACACAAGAGTCCTATCTCTATACTACACTTTATTAAGCAAGCAGACCATAATCCCATCGGGTTTGACACACATGCACCTTACTGACTTTAATACATAATTTCCGTTAATTCAGCTATGTTAATTTTAGAGTGTCTTTAAAGACACCACACTTTTTCTACTATTGATACCACAGCAGTGTGTAAGATGAACACCTACCTTATGCACCACATGTTAATATTAGCTTTATATTCACCTACTAATTACACCACATCTAAAAAATCAAACTTTACTACATCCAGATTATTTTTACTTTAACCAAGTTTTTAAATTGCAAAACAGTCCATCTCTTATCATTTTGTCCAATTTTTCTTCCCTCCCATATCCCTACAACCTGTCATCTCAGCCTTTCCACCATTAACACCACCAAACACCATCCCCTCCACCGTTAACACCACCACCAAGCACCACCAATTTCACCATTTGTTTACCAAAAAAACTTATCGTATGATGCTGCTTTTCATCGACGCTCTCCACCAACAAGTCAATTGTGACTTTTCTAGGGCCGTCAGTGGATTTTTTTTCGATTTCTTCTCACCGCCACTTCTTGCCGGATTCTATGGCTTCGCTGCTCCCTGTGGCTAACTTTTTTTTTTTTTAACAACAATTTTTGTTTATTAAAGTAGCAAGATGCTACTGAAAAGCAAGGATTACAAGCCGTCCAAAGGAAAGCAAAACGAAATTCCAAACAAACTGCTAAGACTCATCCCAAAATTACAAAAAGCTATCAAAACGTCCAAACAAAAAGCAGCACCAGCACCAGCACCTTTCAAATTAAAAAAAAAAAAAAACCAACAGCGGCGAAATAAGGAGCCAAATCTATAGTAAACCCGTGGCTACCTTGGTGAGAGGAAGTTGGTGAAGGGAAGGCTGCTCGGTGATGGAATTGGCTGAAGAAGAATGGGGATTTACGGGATCCGGTGGCGGCGCTAGTTAGAAGGTTGGGGTTTTTCTGAATGATTTGTGGGAGTGGAATATTTTAAAAGTTGCAGGACTTTATTGTAGATATTTGTTAGGAGTGGAAGATATTGACGTATGTGGTGCTAGGTAGGAATAGAAATAGGTATAAAAGTTGCAGGACTTAACTGTGGTGAAATGGGTATATGTATAAATTTGTGTGGTGTCTTAGGTAGAAAAATAGATGAAGGTGTGGTGCCCCTTAATTTGGGTGCCCAAGTTAAAAAAAGGTGTGGTGCCTCTAAAGGCTCCGTAATTTTATTATATGATGTTACTTTTCACTTAGCTGCTATCTGCATTGTCTCAAGCATGAACCCTGGTTAAGATATGTTGAAGTGTTTAATATTGGATCCGCATGTGGCAAAATCTTGGATATATGTTCACAATGCCATAGCGTATAATGATCTCTAACTGTTGAAAACCATATTAACAAGCTATAGAAATCTTAGAAGGATTGCAGCTTTTTTAGCATATTGTGTCATATAAGGCACATGTTTACCCAATCTAAAAATTTGTAACTTAGTTTAGACAAACTTACAAAATGCCTTCTATAAACTTGGATCAATCTTGTACTTCGTCTAATGTTCCAGCTTATAGTGAACTGACTGAAAAAGAAAAGAAAAGGGAAACCTGAAGTCCCGAGACTGCAGAGAATTATTAACTTGTCTTCCCTTTATGTATAAGCATGTAGACTGTAGAGGTAAATTTGAGTCTTCTGTGCCTTGAATGTGGGGGATTTTACTGCTTGCATAATGCATAGGTATATCATATATTACCGCATTTTATGCTTTGCTCTGAACATTAATCTCCCTTCACCCACACCTTACCCCCCACCCCCATAATCTCATTTCTTGAATGGTTTTTTTGTTTTTAATTCTCTACGATCCACAAGAGCTACTTTTGTGTTTCATGATCTGCTAGTACTTTGTTGAGTATTACTACCTCCCCCCAGTATTATAAGTCTTTTTGGAGGTTTTCGCATAAATAAAAAAGTAGGTAAATGTCATGAAAATTAGACCAAAATACCCTTTGACTACCATTATTGCAACAATTGTAAAGTAATGTGAAGTGGTTGGATGAATAATAAATTAGGGTAATATGAGAAAAAATGTGATCAATGCTCTCTGTTTGTAATTTATATTGAATTATATAATGGGACCAAAAAAGAGGTAAAAAGACCTGTACTATTCAAAATATAGGTAGTGCATTTCTGTTTTTCAACATGTTGCTGGCTGTGCAAATGTTATTGTACATCTCTTACTATATAGTGGTTTATGCAACATGTTTTGATGAATGGCAGTGTAGGATTGGGCTGATATGCTTCTGAGGATGTATGTAAGATGGGCAGAGAAACAAAAGTTCAAAACAAAAGTTGTAGAGAAATCAATGGGAGAGGAAGCCGGAATCAAATCAGCTTCAATCGAAGTTGAAGGACGATATGCCTATGGTTATTTGTCTGGGGAAAAGGGTACCCACCGCATTGTTCGACAATCACCTTTTAATTCTAAAGGACTTCGTCAGGTATAGTTGAGTTGAGTAGTAGACTTTGTTGTTGTTTACTTCTTTTTCCTCCTGGCTTGGTGCAAGGTATAAGTATCTCCCTTGTTTAATGTGCTGGAAATTATGATTGCTCTTTTCTGTTTACTTTGAGCAGTAAAGGTTCTTTTATTGAACATAACCTTGAATATGCACCTCTAAGAGAAATGGGATAAAGACAAATTTAGTCCTTTTGCTTTACGAATTTTGCAATTTTACCCTCAGTGTCTCTATTTTGCTCCTCATCGTTTTTTTTAACCTTCAGTCCGTCTTACCATGTGTCAAATTTTTACTGGTTGGAAAACTAGGCAGCCTGTCATATCTTCAAGGGTGTTTATTGGACACATGACACATTGGACTGAAAAGGAAAAAAAAACCATAGATGAGGGTTAAAATAGCAAAATCCGAATAAAATAGCAGAATTCGTGAAACAAAAGTGTCAAATACAGCCTTTTAATCGTAATAGCAACTGTATTAGACTATTTACATCCCATCAGTCTGAAACATCATTTTTGCTCGTGGACCGAATGGACTAATGATCTGTTTGTTATTTGATTTTAACATAGACAAGCTTTTCGGGTGTTGAGGTAATGCCTCTTATCCCTGAAGACTCTTTGAATGTGGAAATACCTGAAGAAGACTTGGAAATCACTTTCTCACGAGCTGGTGGGAAAGGAGGCCAAAATGTTAATAAGGTTGAAACTGCAGTTCGCATTACTCATATTCCCACTGGAGTTACTCTCCGTTGTACAGGTTTGCCTCTGCTTCAGTCCCACCTTAACCTTTTTTGTTTGGCAGTTGCATTTATCCTCAATTCGCAAACACAATACTATTTTTTGCAGAAGAGAGATCCCAACTAGCTAACAAGATAAAGGCGTTAAGTCGATTGAAAGCCAAGTTGTTGGTGATAGCTGAAGAGCAAAGGGCAACTGAGATCAAGCAAATCAGAGGGGATATAGTGAAAGCGGAATGGGGTCAACAAATACGAAATTATGTGTTTCATCCTTACAAATTAGTGAAAGATGTCCGGACTGGCTTTGAGACCTCGGACATTGCCTCAGTTATGGATGGTGAATTGGATCCCTTCATTAAAGCTTACCTCAAATACAAGTACAGTTCTAGTATGTCCACTAATCATCAAGAACAGTAATCTTTTTTTTTTTTTTTTTTTTTTGGTTTGTTGCGTAAACGTGGAAAACTCTATTAGCATATAGATATGTTGACGATTTTGTACTATAATGAATATTCAGGCAGTGAATTTATTTGAGGTACCACATTTTTGTACTATAAATTACTTGAGGATATTATAGTCTTGTATGATTGTTTTACAATATGAAAAAAAATTTATGTTCGAAATCGGCTAGTTAAATTAAGGCTCAATAATTCTTCATTCAATGGGAGATGAATAGCAGCGATGGGTGAGAGGTGCGCCTAACCTTCCAACCTGTTCATCTTTCACTGTGATTTGACCTTGATGAAAGACGTTTTCTGCAACTTTCCCTACTTTAATTTATGGGCGGTTTACAGCCAAAATGGTACTCAAATCACATCTTCAACATACCAAAATAACACTCAAATCCACCTGCACTTGGTTAGCATCATATTTACTGTCTAAGGCATCAAAATAACATAATCTAGGTACGGTTGAACAACCCTTTACCTTACAAATTGCATAAATCTTGAAAGCAAAAGCCCAATGTTAGGATTTTTATAGTTTTCGTTAGACATATTTTAGTTTTAATGACGAGTGCTAGACTAGCTGTTATAGAGCAAAGGCAAAAAGATGTCTAGATTGAATGTATAGGTTTACTAGAGTTTGATCTTTGTATAGGTTTGATCAAACAAGCACTGTAAAGAGGTCAGCTGACTTGTTCAACAGACCTATCTAGGTCAGTAGAGTGTCTAAGACAGTAGAGTCTAGGAACCTGCTGTTGGTTGAAGGCTGAGGGTTCAAACTCGGTAATGAAGACTAAGGGATGAAACTTAGTATTTAAAGTCAAGGATATGAGATCAGAATTTAGGGAAGTCCGTGATGACCTAAACTGATCACATATACCTTGTGTAGAAGGTCTAAGTTCCATAAAAGTAAAGTGATGATTGGAACTTGGTTATAATTAAAATGGTCATACCAGCTGTTACAGATGAAAGCAAAAAGATGTTTGTCTTTGGTTAGATGATCATGTAAATTTTTTCATTAGAGTCTGACATTGTATATGTTTAAATTAGACAAGCATTGTAATAGTCATCTGATAGGTTTCAGTACACTAGGACCAATCAAAACTTCAGTAGACTAAATTCAGTAGAAGTCTGAAGACCAGAGCTGAAGATTAGAAGACCGAGGGATGAAACTCAGATCAGAAGACTGAGGGTTCAGGTTTGAAGCCATTCTGCTGAGTAGAACAAATTCAGACTTTAAGATATTCAGCTGAGCAGTTTACACGTGAAGACTAATCAACTGAGATGTTAGCCGACTTAGTTTGTTAGTTTGTTGTAATCGTTTTAGAGACAACCGTTAAGGGTATCATATATAAATGCCTCTCAACATATCCTTTGTAACTTAACTTGATCCTTTTACCGATTAATGAGAATTTCACATTTTATTTTGTCTTGTATTTTCAATTTCATCAATTTCAACATGGTATTAGAGCGATTCTTGCTCAGTTTGTGCTAACTCTGGTGTTTAGCAGAAGAAACTTGGGAGTTTTCTTCGAAATTTATGTTGTTTTCATAGAAACTTGGAGTCTTTTTTTTTCTCTTTAATCTGGAGTTAGAATCCAGTTCTTGATCAGTTCATGATAGTTTTCTTAGTTTTTCTTGCAATCATGCATGATTAGAGACAATTGTTGTTGCTTTTCAAAAGAAGAAGAAGATACAATTGTTGTTAGTCATGGCAGCGAAAAAGCGAGAATTGAGTCCCTTCAGTCCATTTTATCTCATCCCAGTGAAAATCCTTCATTGGCTTTAATTGATCCATTGATTAATGGTAACAATTATCATCCATGGAAGATGTCCATGGAAATGGCGTTAATCACAAAGAACAAGTATGTGTTCGTTAATCACAAAGAACAAGTATGGGTTCGTTAATGGTACAATCAAGAAATCAGAGGTGAATTCAACTGACTTCCAAGCTTGGAGGCAATGTGATGTGATGGTGAGGACCTGGATCTTGAATTTAGTTGAAAACACCATTTCTCAAAGTTTACGATATTTCATAAGTGACTAGGCAGTGTGGAAGAATCTTGCTGATCGTTTTTAAGTGTTGATGCTTTCAGGCTTTCTGACCTTCCCAAAGAAATGAATTCATTGATACACAAAGCTATTTCTGTGAATCAGTACTTTACAAACCTGATGATTCTTTGGGAAAAAGTCAAGACTATATAGCCAACTCCTTCATGTACTTGTGAACCCTAATGACAATGTGATGCCATGAAAAATCTATTGGATCACATGGAAACAGAACATGTGATGAAATTTCTGAAAGGTCTAAGGAGGAATTTGAGCCAATGTTGTCTCTAGCAATGCTCATGGTGCCTTTTCCAGAGTTTCAAGATGCCTTTGCAATGTCTATCAAATTTGAAAAACAGAAAACTTATGCTTCTAACAAGGCAAGGAATCAAGATTCTACAATCTTGATGGCCCAACATTGGACAAGGCAGAAATGATGGAGCTGATCAACTTAGGGATTGATCCAGTCAATTCAGCAGAGTAAAGCAGTCAAGTTTCCTACAAATTATTCCAAGACTAAGAACAATAAAAAGATTCAGTGCACCTTTGTGTTAGGAAATCAATGCTGGAACACAGCGAAATTTAAATTTTTTGGCTTTCTTTTACCAAGATCGCCTTCGTTTAAACAATAAACAAATAAGAAAGGTAGATAAAGATACATACCATATAGATCTAAAATAGATCGACGCTTTATCTACGGTTGATGGTCGAAGCACCGAGCCGTCCAAGTGTCCGGCCTCTAGCGGTAATCCACACGAACCTCCTCTTGAATCCTTGCTAGGATTGCTATTGGAAAACCTTGGTTGCTAGACCAACTTTTTCTTCCTCTCAAACTCTCGAGAAAAGCTCCCAATTATTTTCTACTAAAATAATTTTCTTTCTTTCACTAAAAATATTGCAAGAATATTGTGATACAAAAAAGCTTGACACCCATTCCCTTTTATAAGAAAGTGGCGCCCTAATAACTCCAAGATTTTCCTTAGAGAAGACTCTTGAGTGGAGTAGGGAGAAAGAAAACTTTTTTCCTAAATACAAATAAGGAATTATGAAAAGTATTTTCCTTAATTGATTTATCCCTTAAATTAATATATTTCTTCCATTAATTAAATTGCACAATATGTGTATCACATACACAACAAAAGTGGCTCCCCATACTTGCCATAAATAATTTGTCACCACAATATTAATATATATTGTATTATTATTTATTCATAATAAATAAAACATCACAATATTAATTTGTCACTATAACACTTTATAGTTAGGATAAATCACTCCTCATTTGGGTTATCATTATAACCATATTTTAAATCCGGATAGAAGTCCATATGTGTGTGGCCAGATAGGTTACCGAATATGTTGGCCGTAAGCATATAGTGCATTTACCAAAATACCATTTACACCAAACGATCATGAATAGCGTCGAGCAACACGTTCATGACCCCTAATTATCGGAAAGAGTCAACGGCTATGACTATAACCTTTCATATGAAACGGTTATCGTGTAAACAGAATCCTATCGTTGTTATAATATACATATAGTCGTATATCGAGTGTCTGTTGGAAGTAGCGCCCGAAAGACAATTTATGTAATTGTTTTTAGAATTAATAAATGACAGATTTATTATCATCTTATTGTTTGCTTCGTGCTTATAAGTAATACACTGCTGAAAACCACAAGTCGTATAATATGTAGCCATATAACTTAGTGTGTGTCACACATAAGGATTAAGTTTATGGTGATACATTTGAAATGTTAGTCCGTGGTGAAGTTAATCAAAGTATGGGGTCTATTGATTAAACCACCATTAATGCGCCCATAACACTTTATGGTGTGACCGTCCTATCCGGACCGTCGACATTGGTTGTCTAAGTAGGGCATTTATATATGATGAGAGTCATATAGGACTGGACCGTTTTAATCTGCGTTTCTCATATAATTCCGTGATTGAGAAATCTTATTAAATCACAAGATGATCATTTATGGATTAACTTTAATCCTGAAGTGATTACAGACTCCTACTGGTTTCAAGATAGGGTTTGATGTGTTCGTTAAGGATCGCTAAGAGGCGCGGTCCGAATCACTTTCACGTTGGCACTATTCTGGAATGGGTGAGAAGTGTGTCTCGCAGATATGGAATCCATTCCTTCCTGCGGGAAGCACAAAGACAATCCCCTTATTTGTTGATCCTAGAAACTGATCGATCTGCGGAGTTCGTATTGGTTATGAACTAATTGATCACTAGTGGGTTAATGGTAAATAAGGATAAGATGTATTGAAGAAGGTTTACGGAAATAATCCTGCTTCATTACGGATAGTCTATGGAGGGTTAGTTTATATGTAATGATTATATCAATGGAAACTTATCGACTCGACTCGACGTTTTGAGAATATGTTATATCTATAATCGATAGAGTTTAGTTTCGGATTTATGGTGGCGTAATTCCGGAATTAATGAGTTGAGTAGAAATATTCTGTTCAATGAATATTTTATTCAATTTATTGTAGCTACTGGTTATAGGTCCATGGTCCCCGGGTTGGCTCCTAACACGCGAGTGTTTTCTCGTTTTATGGAACCTCGAGAATAAATTAAATAGTTGGTCTATTTAATGAATATGCAATATTATTTATTTGGTAAATAATATGTCAAATAGAAAAGACATTTTTCTATTAAAATGATATTAAAAGTGGCGCCCAATGTGATAAATAATTAGGAAAATAAATTTTTCTAGATTATGTCACATGTGTAATTAATTAATTATCTATTTGTTGGATAATTAATGGAAAAATAAGAGATTGATTTTTTGGGAATTATCTCTTATTTTATGGCAAATATCTTGTCCTTATGGAAATAGGTAATTGTGGTGTGAAAAGGATAACTCTCTATTTACTAGTTATTTTCCAATATAAAGAGAGTTCTTCTCAACACAGTAATCACCAATATTGGCGCCACACTTAAAATAAAGAAGAGAAAAATTAGTTTCTTGTTCTAGTCATTAAGAGAAGAAAAACCTAGGGTTTTTCTTGGAGCATATTCGAGGAGGTTCTACGGCGAGGATCGACATCCATCAGTCGTCGCTAGGAGATACAATCCGGAAGACTGCGGCTTCTCCTTTGGTCGATTGCTTCTCTCTCTCCGTTTGGGTAAATCTACTTACCTTCTTGTAGTTATTAATTATTTATGCGAATCGAATCGTGGTAAAATCGCATGCGATTTTCTTCGTAGTTTCCGCTGTGCATGATCGAGTGTCTCGATCGGTGCTGTGAATCAGATCTGACGATCCAATTAGGGATCGGATCCGGATTCGGGTTTCTGTATATCCAGCAGTGTCATACATTAACGACCGTATCTTATAATCTGGATATCCTACTCTCTCGAAGTAATACATTACTTCCGCTTTGCAAAGACTTTCAAGAATACGACATTTCTTATAAGAAGGCTCTTCGGATATTTACTCCTACCATTGGGATACATGATTTTCGGACGAGCGACATGAATCCTATGCATGCTTCAGTATACCCAATCACTACCGCATGATCGCCCCATGGCTAAGGGAAACCTTAATAGTGTCAAAGTATGAAAATCCACACCGTGATGCCTTGAAGATCCCGGTCTTAGGATAATTACACAACCGCCACATAGTGCGACACTTAATAAAGTAAGCGGGTCAGTCTAACACGCGCATTCTCCAATACACGTCCACATACAGTCCAAGTGTCCCTACACTTGTTGGAGAAAAAGCTCTTTTTAAAGGGTTGAACGGTCAACTTTAGCGCGATTTACGGATAGGCTCCGATGTATGTCATCGAGAGTTAATGATATCATTAAATACTCCATACAGAGTAGTTGATGATGGGTTTTTGAATCACTCGATTCGGATATCGGGTGAATGAGAAATTAATGCCTAAAGTTGGTAGAAAATGTGTAGGAGATGGGTGTTGAAGGGAGGACCTCACCCCATTCTTCCACATAGGTAACTTGAGGCTTGTGAGCTCAAGTAATAAGAGCTAGTGTATACTCTTATAGATGTGCCCCAAGGGGCAAGGAACTTTTGTGCAGGAGGGAGGACTTAGATTATTCCACACGCGCGCGCGCCGCCGCCGCCGCCGTCCGTCCGGCTCGGTTCGTGCTCGAGCTCGGCTCGGTTCGGGTGTTACTATTAATTTTTTGGACAAAATTTCTTTATGAAATTAACCATAAAATTAATTTTGGAATGTGATTGTGTCATTCGACCAATCAGAATTCGTTGAGTCATTCGACCAATCAGAATTCAGAGGACACATCATCCGACCAATCGGAAGCAAGGGTGAAGTCGGCCAAGGTGCTCTACACGCCCCAATGGCTTTTCCTTTCTTGAGGGAAAAGTCGGCCATGACTTTTCCAAGGGGAAAAGTTTGATGATGTGTTTCGGCCAATCATATTTGAGCATTGGCTCCTCCTCTCCACTCTATAAATAACCCCATGGATGAAAGTTTAGGCATAGAATTTTCTCTAGTCTTTCCACCACAAAAATTCTAGCATATAGATCTAGTTCATGAGTCGATGAGAAGTCGGAGCACTCTGTAAGTTCGCCGGAGCTCGGATTTTTGAAGTGCCTCTAAATTCGAGACGTAAGCCGTTGTATCTTGGGAGACAGTTGCTACTACCGTGTGCACCATACCAGAGCAATTTGTCTTAAGGAAAGAGTTCCATACTCGCCTCGGTTTGTCATTTATTTATGCGTTTTATATTGCTTTACCTTCAAGTCAGATCTGTATTGTGATAGTTTAATTGTTAGATCTATCATTTACTTGTGTTGATTTATTAGATCTATACCATAGTTGCTTTGATGTGTTAGATCTATATTATAAAGGTAATTTTTCCGAGTTTTATTTTGTGCATTTAATTATCCGTAATTTCATCCGTGAATTACGGATCTGTTCCGTAAATCACTCCACACACAATACACTATCCAACAAGCTTAAGACAAATTAAATTGGATTGTGGTTCGTAATTGCAGATCTGGTTGAACAACGTGGTGATAGGTTTATACGAATCTTATTTTTATTAATTAACTAACGTTGATTAATTTATTTTCTGTGGAGATATACCACCGACCGAAGGGAAAAGAGGATGTTTCCTATGATATATATAGTTATGCTACATAGATAGTTGGAATTTATTAGCAGGAGAACCGTATGTGCAGAAAAGATGTATATGTTTGGAATTCATATGGGTATTATTATGTACCAAAGTGGTGTGTCGTCAGCCCATTAGTCGTAATTTTAGTTACTGATAGACTTCAATTCATGGTTATATGGATAAACACGCTTTAATTTAGTAGAATGGTAGCCATTGACGGTTTGGCATGCTCTTGTAAAGAATAGAATAGGGAGAAATTATGTATATTTATAATATCGATATATATGTGTGCGTGTACAATAAACACGTACGATATGCGCTATTGCGGTGTTGACATCGTTTGTCGATCATAGTCGATCTAACAACATACTTTCCTTGCTCGGTAGTTGACATGTAAAATTATTTTGAATAATAATATCAGTACCAACATGCATGTGGATAAAGGTACGTCGAAAGTTCCTTCGGTGGTTTGAGTTATTTTTTCAGAATATTGGGCCTACATGTTTGTTACTTGTTCAACCTTAAATGTTGTTTCTATCTAGCCCTGGACATGAATATTCTGTTGAAGCTTAGTTTCTCGCGAGATGTGTTCTGATTAGCTATAATACTTCTTGCTTATCAAAACAACGTAGACTATATATAGCTACGGTGACTATACATACATGTAACTTTTCTCCTTTATGTACACCAATGGTATTGGTTTTATGGGTATAACAGTTGGTCTCATCCTTGTGAAGTTTTATTTACTACTTGATATTTGGCTTTTGGTTATCAAGTTGCAAGGTCTTTGGATTTATGCATTGTTCCGATGAATATTATAAATCATGTTATTTATATAAGCATGTTTCTTCTGCAAACGGATGTTGAGCATATATTCTAAATAAAAGGGAATCTCTGTTTCTGCATGAAGAATAGCATATTTCCATTGTTTACTGCTCTTTCAGAGGCCTATTCCATGATATGGAAAGTTGTGTTGATCTTTTGTTCGCTGAACAAAAATGGGAGGAAACACTCAGGTGAATCCAAATGCCATGGTGTCTTTTGTGACACCAGTGTACGTGCATGCTGTAGCACTAGACGTATCCCTTGGATGGAGAAATTCGGTGGTGCAACAAACAATGCTTTGAATGATCAAACCGGATTGATCAGTATAATGACAGTGAAACTGTCTGTTGAGCACAAAGAGATGCTCCGTAAAGAGCCAATGATATTGGCTTTAAGATCTGCTTACATGTTTGAGTAATCTTGCTTGTGACACTATGAGTAGGACTTGCAAATTTCAAATTCGTTCTTCCATTGATGATCTTGAAGTTGCTACCAAATTTCAAATTTGATCCTCATAACAAGTGTCAAGTATGTGTTGATTCCATGCTGGCTCATGTACCGTGAGACCGGTAGGAAAGAACACAGAACCTCTAGATTCATGCAAATTAGAGGTGATAAAAGTATCATGTTATTTTTATTGGTTATAGCACAAGATGTTGAAGATTATATGCTAAAAAGCGAAGATAAGGCTCGTGATGCCTTGATGGTTATCAGAATGAAGGTGAAAATAAACATAGCAAACGGATGAGATGTATCCGTAGTAATTGCAGTGGTGGATATGATGTATTGTTTCATGAGTCTTGCTAGGGCCTGGCATCATTCATCAAACAACTACACCATACACACCTAAGTCAAACGGTATTGCTAAACGCAAGAACCGGACTCTTAAAGAGTTAATGCATGCTATGTTGATAAATTCGAGTTTACCTCAGAACTTGTGGGGGGAGCTGCCCTCTGAACAAAATTCATTCTGAACAAGATCCCTTCAGTGAAGAAGGATGACACCCAGTATGAGTTGTGGAAAGGCCAAGGTCTTACTACAGATTCTGGGAAATGTGGGGGTGTTTGGCTAAGGTCGAAATACCTAAACCAAAGTGAGTGATAGGATCTAACATCATTAGTGCCTATTGTTTTTGGTGCATAAATCAGATATCAATGATGTACATGAACATGTCATCATCGAGTCTAAGAATGTGTGTTCCTTGAAGATCTCTTTCCATATAAGGAAAAGAAGAATCAAGCTTGAGTAAGCGGACATGTGAGTTTGAAGAAGAGTGTCATCCTCAAGAACTTGAAGAGCCTCGTTGTAGTGTAAAGGCTAGGACTCCAAAGCCCTTTGCTCCTGATTTTCTGACCTATGTTGTAGAAAACGAACCTAGGACATATGCTGAGGCAATGTCAAGTCCATAAGCTCCTTTCTGGAAAGAAGCTATATGTAGTGAAATAAAATCCGCCATGCAAAACCACACTTGGAAGTTGGTTGGTTTCCAAGTGGATCTTCAAGAAGAAGTTAAAGGTTGATGGATTTATTGTAAGGCGTTGTTGGTAGCCTGAGGGTATCGACAGAAAGTAGGCCTTGACTTCTTACTCACCAGTTACGAGAATTACTTATATAAGGTATAGCTAGAGACTATAACCTGGAAGTCCATCAAATGGATGGTTGTGGTGAGTTGAAGGAAGAGATGTACTTGGAACAACCTGATGGGTTCATAGTTCCAGGCTAAGAGAGTAAGGTGTGTAGACTTGTTAAGTCTCACTGTGGCTCGAATATTAGCCAGAGCAACGGCATATCAAGTTTGACAATGTCATGTTGTCAAGTGGGTAGGACATATATATGTCTATATTAAGAACACACATGTGTGATAGTATGTCTATGACATGCCAATAATGGGAAGTACTCATGAGAGTATCATGAATACGATAAAGATATTGACAAGGAACTTCGATGTGAAGGACCTGGGAGTTGCAGATTTGACACTGGGGAGTAAAATCTCTAGAATATTTGATGGACTTGTGGTGACAAACTCATTATATTGAGTCTGTTTTGGAAAGATTTAATGTCTTTGATAGAAGTCCAGTGAGCACTCCACTTGACCTAAGTATGCACTTAGTCAAGAACAGAGGTGAACCTGTGGATCAATTGAGATATTCTCAAGTGATTGAAAGTCTGATGTACCTAACAACCTGTACATGACCAGACTTAGCATGTGTAGTAAACAAACTAAGTAGGTTCACGAGTAATCCAGATCATAACTATTGGAAAGCCTTAAATAGGCCGTTGAGGCACATGAAGTACACTATGAGTATGAGATTAAGGTATATGAGATATCAAGCAGTATTAAAAAGATACTGTGATGCCAACTGGATATCGGATACAAATGATTCGAAGTCCACCAGTGGATACTTATCCACGATTGGTGGTGTTGTTGTGTCCTGGAAATCTATAAGACAAATGTGCATAATAGCTCGTTCCACAATGGAAGCCGAGTTTATAGCCTGAGATAAGGCTAGAGAAGAAGCTAAATGGCTTAGGAATTTCCTTGAGGATATTCCATACTAGTGGCTGCTATCAGCATACACTGCGATAGTAAGTTGACTATAAGAAGGACACAAAGTAGTATGTATAATGGTAAGTCTCGACGCATACGCCGGAGACACAATACCATTAAATAATTGATCTCTAATGGTTTGATTTCCATCGATTATATGCGATCGAAGGAGAATCTTGCGGATCCGCGTATAAAAGGTTTAGCTAGAGATCATATGTCAATTTTGACAACCGGAATGGGACTGAAGCCTATTACGCATGTTTCCTTGTAGTGGCAACCCAACCATGTTGATTGGAGATCCCAAGATCATGGTTCAAAAGGGACAGCTAAGCTATAAGGAACAGTCCATCACTTGCCCATTCTGAGAGAATAAAAGTGCTATCTGCAGAGGGTGTAAGGTTAAGCTCAGCTTTTAATGATTCCAATAGCTTGATATTCAAGTGGGGTAGGGCAGAATACCCTTGATAGGAGGTCACCTATGTAAGTGCGAAGTGGGGCCGCTTCTGTGAGGATTTTGAGGCTTAAATTCTCTAAAGCACTTTCTGAAACCAAGTGTTGTCCAGGGCCGAGATGGACACAACCATGAGAACCGAAAGGTGCTAGGGGAAATATTGTGTGAGTGCTATTGTCTTGGTTTACACTAAAGGCTGAACAGTTCAAGACCTAGTTCACTGATTAGCCGAGTAAATCCGATAGTACTTCCCTAAGGCAGGTTCAAGGCCATAAGCTACCTCTCCTGATGCAATATTTTTTCCGTCTGACTTTTCTTCAGAGTCTGCATTTGCATTTGCATTAATTTTCATTCATGTGGGGGATTGTTGGAGAAAAATCCATTTTTAAAGGGTTGAACGGTCAACTTTAGCGCGATTTACGGATAGGCACCGATGTATGTCATCGAGAGTTAATGATATCATTAAATTCTCCATACAGAGTAGTTGATGATGGGCTTTTGAATCACTCGATTCGGATATCGGGTGAATGAGAAATTAATTCCTAAAGTTGGTAGAAAATATGTAGGAGATGGGTGTTGAAGGGAGGACCTCACCCCATTCTTCCACATAGGTAACTTGAGGCTTGTGAGCTCAAGTAATAAGAGCTAGTGTATACTCTTATAGATGTACCCCAAGTGGCAAGACACTTTTGTGCAGGAGGGAGGACTTAAATTATTACACAGCAGCCGCCGCCGCCCGTCCGGCTCGGCTCGTGCTCGAGCTCGAGCTCGGTTCGGTTCGGTGTTACTATTAATTTTTTGGACAAAATTTCTTTATGAAATTAACCATAAAATTCATTTTGGAATGTGATTGTGTCATTCGACCAATCAGAATTCGTTGAGTCATTCGACCAATCAGAATTCAGAGGACATGTCATCCGACCAATCGGAAGTAAGGGTGAAGTCGGCCAAGGTGCTCTACACGCCCCAATGGCTTTTCCTTTCTTGAGGGAAAATTCGGCCATGACTTTTCCAAGGGGAAAAGTTTGATGATGTGTTTCGGCCAATCATATTTGAGCATCGGCTTCTCCTCTCCATTATATAAAGAACCCCATGGATGAAAGTTTAAGCATCGAATTTTCTCTAGTCTTTCCACCACAAAACTTCTAGCATATAGATCTAGTTCATGAGTCGAAGAGAAGTCGGAGCACTCTGTAAGTTCGCCAGAGCTAGGATTTTTGAAGTGCCTCTAAATTCGAGACGTAAGCCGTTGTATTTTGGGAGACAGTTGCTACTACCGTGGGCACCATACCGGAGCAATTTGTCTTAAGGAAAGAGTTCCATACTCGCCTCGGTTTGTCATTTATTTATGCATTTTATATTGCTTTACCTTCAAGTCAGTTCTGTATTGTGATAGTTTAATTGTTAGATCTATCATTTACTTGTGTTGATTTATTAGATCTATACCATAACTGCTTTGATGTGTTAGATCTATATTATAAAAGTAGTTTTTCCGAAGTTTTATTTTGTGCATTTAATTATCCGTAATTTCATCCGTGAATTATGGATCTGTTCCGTAAATCACTCCACACACAATACACTATCCAACAACACTTTGATAGACGGATCTATCCCCATCTTCATAAGACAAGACATCTAATACATGCTAGTCTAATCAAACTATATATGTCCCATTTAATAGCAAATACGACTAGAGACATTTAAGTATCAAACCATTTAACATGAATCGAGATCTCATAAACCATAATCACTATTATGATTTCTCTGTCACATTTTGATACTTGGGACGTTATCTTATATAAAATATCATGATTGGATCATTAAACGAACAAATATATAATAACTGAAAAGCAATTTATTATATGTATAAAAATAAAAATGTAGTAGAAATGACCCGACCTGGTCGGATCCGGTTCAACCTGAATAGGTTTAGGGCACTACATGAACAGTCTCCCACTTGACCTAAAGCCAATCACTCGTACACACAAGACCTAGTTGAAACACAAGAATCTCATGCAATACTTGCTACCAACCCTAAGCGTGAACGGATCACTATCCACGGGGACTCAGACTATCTTTATATCATGCTCCAAATGATCAAGTCAAAAGGACCCGCCTCAACACACACATGAATCTCTGATGAGACCCTGGTCCTTGCTCAATCAATGAATCCACTACTATATCAGCTATATAGTAAATGTGAAGCATGGTTCATGAATGAACCTCTTAGATCCACGTACAGCTCCCGATATGCCTTTAAGGCAATACTGTGTTTTGACCCAATTGTAGAATTTACAGTGATCTCTTGCTGAGAACATTTCTAGCTCACTTTATCACTTAGTTAAAGTGAGCACAAACCCAGATTTTAGCTCTCACTATCTTCATAAGACTCTTAGTATATATCTGTGTATCTACGTTTATCCAATTCCAAGTTTCAAGAAACTAGTCCCTAACACTCTTAAGGATATTCTCGACATTAACCATAATCACTTTCATACTTGCTCATGACTTTTCATGGATTATGAACATCAGGTTACTCACAACACTTATGTCGGATCCTATTGCAGTAGAGTAAGGAAACCTTCCATAAGTATTATCTTTCACCTTTTCTTTATGACACACATCCTGTCGTAGATAAATCCCAAGAATACCGGCCAACAGTATCTCTTGTTGTGACCTATGCCACACTCTTTTAGCATATCATCTATACGGGTGAACTGTGATAATTAGCCAGTATCCGAATCTATCACTATAGATTCTTATTTCTAAAATAAGATCTGCAACTTCCAAGAGCTTTCGAAAAAACCTTGAACTACCAAATATTAATTGAATGTAGCAAGGGGTGACAACTCCGAGAAGGACATGCAACACCTTACTCAAAAAGCATAACACTCCCACTAACCCGCTTGCACATCAGGCATGTCTTTACTATTGATCAAATCAAACTCCTTTGATTCTCAAAGTAAAGAACTGATACAGAGAAACTTGTTTGAGTATATAAATGGATCTCGCAAGCTCACATATCATGTTATTGTCTATGATACATGGCTACAACAAGCACAATCTGAATAGACTTAAGCATAGCTGGGTGTTGGGGAGATTTTGCATCATTAAAACAAAAGAAAATTTATAAAACCTATACTACCATGCAAAACTACCTCCTAACCGGCCGAATACCGGGTAGTTGCTAGTAAAGTTGGATAAGTACGGGTATCGATCCTCAGGGAAAAGGGATGTTGAATCTAATCTAATTAATCCTCTCAATTGTTACTAACGAAAACAAATAAACGAAAGAACGAACAAATAACACATAGAACAAGTAAACTAAATCTAAGCTAAAACGAAATAAAACTAAACTAAACTAACGATACATGGGCTCAAACATCATACAAACCAAGTGATCTCAATCCTAGTTCATCTCATGATTTTAATTCAAATTGTGGTTTCACCTTTACACGAGACACAAACCCCTAATCTCTTAGTGAATCTGTTTTCTCAAGCTATGAATCCCTAATCTCTTAGTGAATTCAATTTATCGATCTCTCCTCTTTCGAATGTTGAGATCAATATTCATACAAAACGAAGGTGTAGATTCAGGTTAACTCTCGTATTTTAGAATCTAACAACCTAGATAATTAACCAATTAATTTGTCACATAATTAATGATTAAAGATCCTATCTTTCTATGGTGATCTAGTCTACGCAACTTCCGTATGTTGTAAACGTATCAATTAGTAAACTATCTTCCGATATGGTTCACAAAATAGCATCATAAACATAGAAAAATACGACTCAAATCAAGATCATGAAAATAAAAGAGGCTTGAATAAATTATAAAAAACTCACATAGTTTATACAACGGCTGAACTCCAAGCATCAACAATGAAAAAGAAGAAGAAAAACGACATCCTAATCTAACCTCGGATCACCCGAGCACAAGGCTCGGGTGACCGGCCTTGGAACTCCTCAGAATTGCCGCTGCTGTGATGTATTTGCCGCAGGAATGTTGTGTATGAATTATGGGATGATTTTAGGGTAAAGGCTGCTCTGCTATTTATAGAATAAGCTAAGGCGGCTGCTTTGTTGTATTATGCATGTCGGCTGAATAATTCTTTTTTAATTAGGAATTTCCAATTAGTCGGCTGAATGAAATGTAAGTCGGTTCTGCTGCATGTCGGTGTCGGACGCCCGTTTGCATAGAGGCTGAACTCAAACTTCTAAAATTCATATCTTGAGTTGTAGACCTCCAAAAATTATGATCCGAATGTCATAAAAAAGCTCTCGGAAAACTCTACAACTTTCATTAAGGACTCTTCTTCAGAAAACGCCTTTTTGATTAGCCCGTCGTATTACGAGTCGTTTTCGGGATTTTCCCAAGCTTTATTTCATCTTCATCCTCTTGTATCTCTTTCTTTCCACTTTAATCTTCAATCAAACATCATTTAGACCTTTTCCATTCCACATTTGTGCACCTAAAAGATGACAAAACCGAGCAAAACGTAAAACCATACAAAATAGATAATAAAACCACGATATTTACTCGATTTTGCATTTTAACTATTCAAAACGTCATTTGCTCAATTAATCGATTATAAGCTCGAATTCTACGAAAAACATCCATATATGGGGAATATTGATATAAAATATATCCTTATAAAACACTACAAATTGACCCTGAACAACACCCCCACACTTAAACTTTTGCTCGTCCCGAGCAAAACAAAACAAAGTCAAGCTCGAGACAAATAAACATCCATACAAATATGAAGTATATTCAATAACTTAGAAGTTCACCCGTGTAGTGTGTGCATAGCCATAATAAACTTCCACTAAGTTCCACAATTTGAAAGTTATTCAAACCAAAACTAGCCCGGTTTCCCATCTAAGTTAGAAATATTCAAAAATTATAACAGACACTTTACAAAACATACATATCCCAAAAAGAAATAGTAGAGAATATCTAAAACATTTCTGACAGACTCAGAGGATAATCCCTACAACATATCCTTCAGTTTATACTGGGTATAAGATTAACGATAACTAAGTCCTTACTTATTCATAATAATATATTTCAATATTTTCACTTTTTTCACACCTTTCTAACACACATCAGAATAAGCTTTTGCCCTCATAGCAGAATAGGACATTTCAAGATAATCCCCTACCTTACTCCAATCATAAGACAGCTTTTTCTAACTGTCGTGAGCTTTTGGTCATCATAGTGGAATAGGACATACGTGGTATACCCTACCTCACTCAAATCATCGACCAGCTTTCGACACACACAATTACAATTATGTTTACTTAGAGATTTCTGGCTGGCAGTGGAAAAGATTATTTTCTAGTAGCACAGACCACTGAGCTTAACACCTCAAGTAAACAATTTATTACTATTGCAAAGACTTAATCACGTTTCACTTATCACATTCAAACTTACAGATATTCACAGTATGTCATACTTTAATCCTAGAATACAAACTACTAAACTTTTCAAGAATTCTACATAAGCAAAGAAACATGCTATTATCATCAAAAATCTCCAACTAAAATGGGGTAGGCTTTCAAAATTTAGCTCATCATTTACTATGGCATGTGAAAAAGAGTGTCGGGTGAAACAACTAAAATTACTAAATATACAGAATATAGCAAAAATGATATAAACTCAAGCAAAGATATGCCTTTGTCTACTCGGGATATAACAAAAAATTTGAAAATTAAGCACTTTTCATAGAAATACTAAAAATATGAACAAACGAAAGTAGACACATAAATCATCTATCCCTTCCCCCACACTTAGATTGCAACTTGTCCTCAAGTTATACATAAATAATAAATTAGAGAACTTAGCTGATTGGATGCTGGCAATTCCGGAAAAATCGGTAAAAACCAAAATTGCTGCATAGCTCAGTAGACTGTGGAGCATCACAGGTAAACTGAATTCATCGTGAAAGTGCACAATAGCTATCAAAAATATCCTGCAGACTTGATCAGTGCAAAAAGAGTCTACGGGGAAAAAGAAAAGATTACATATATAAAGCACATGGAAAAGGGGATATAGAGATATTTCAAATTTAAGCTCATATAAAGATTGAATACTATACATGGAACATTACACAACAGTAGGCTAGGTGCAACTACATGAAAATATACTACAATGCAGCCTACATGATATGCAATCCTAAAAACAAAATAAATAAAAATAAATTCTGACAGGCTCAGGCTGAGCGAGTTTGGAGGACAACCCTACAGTGACTACGGCCTATGCAGAAACTAAAAATAAAGAAAACGAGGTAGTATTACGGAAACCGACAGTTAACTACGCTCAAGAAAAATAAAAGAAACAAACAATGCAACTAGATGACATGCAACTAAATGATATGCATCTATATGATATGCAAAAATAAAAGAAAATAAAAGAAAGAAAACTGGCCCACTCATTTGCAACATGACATGTATATAATAAACGTCTACCAGATAATGACAGGTTACGATAAACGACAGTACTGTTCATTACATGCAGTGTAGACGCGCTTTAAGACTCGTCAAAGGTGATAGCATTATGGAAAACCAACAGTTAGCTATACTAAACAGATATAACTCATAAGGTTTCCATCGTAGCAACGGAAAACCGACAGTTACTACCCAAATGAGTTATAAAAATAACAAGGAAGCACATAAGTCTCAAAGCTCACAAGATTCATCACAGCGGTATGTAGCATACGGAAACCGACATTAGCTACTAATTAACACGAAGACCAATTATAGCATACGAGAACCGACAGTAACTATAACTTGCATAGATGAATCATGTATAAGGAATAAGATCATTTACTTAGCATGAATTCATAGATGGAAAGGTATAACATTCATATTCGTGACATCTATGTAAAAAATAAATAGGCCACTGATGCTCGAATGTAAGCAATCCATACTAAATAAAAGCATTAGGAATGAGATCAAGAAAAACCTGGACTACTGAACTGGCGTTCAGCACAACAGACGGGCGTTCACCTCAAAATACAGCTTTGGACGAGCGTTCAGCAAAACAAACGCTCGTTTGACTTGAAAACCAACCGGACGGACGTTCAGAAAGCATAGACGCTCGTCGGTCCTTTAAACCAGAACAGAGTCGAAAATATTTGAACGGATGAGCGTCAATACTTTCAAACGCTCGTTTACTGCGGCTAAAGAACTGGACGGGCGTTCACTAACTTGAACGCTCGTCCATACAACGAATACACAGCAGAGAGCAGGAAAACGCAGACAAACCCTAAAAACTTAAAACACATATTAACACAGATCACAGAAGCCACTTTCAATTAAAGCACAAAGAGGTTAGATCAGAAAACACATAAACACATACTTCACGTTTAAACAAATCGAGTAAAAAACTTTTGCACATTCTTAACCTTATGGTCATCGAAACACGGCAAAATAAAAACTCTCGATTTGGTAAACGCTACTTTTATTAAAACGAAAAATAAGCGTAACAAAATCGAGAAATAACAAGATCGATTCAACATGACACCTATTCCCCGGCAACGGCGCCACTTTTGTTGGGAAGATTTTGCATCATTAAAACAAAAGAAAATTTATAAAACCTATACTACCATGCAAAACTACCTCCTAACCGGCCGAATACCGGGTAGTTGCTAGTAAAGTTGGATAAGTACAGGGTTGATCCTCGGGGAATTGGGATGTTGAATCTAATTTTATTAATCCTCTCAATTGTTACTCAAGAAAACAAATAAACGAAAGAACGAACAAATAACACATAGAACAAGTAAACTAAATCTAAGCTAAAACGAAATAAAACTAAACTAAACTAACGATACATGGGCTCAAACAATGTACAAACTAAGTGATCTCAATCCTAGTTCATCTCATGACTTTAATTCAAATTGTGGTTTCACCTTGACACGAGACACAAATCCCTAATCTCTTAGTGAATCCGTATTCTCAAGCTGAAATCCTACTTCCGTAGTGAATTCAATTTATCAATCTCTCCTCTTTCGAATGTTGAGACCGATATTCAAACAAAACGAAGGTGTAGATTCAAGTTAACTCTCGTATTTTAGAATCTAACAACCTAGATAATTAACCAATTAATTTGTCACATAATTAATGATTAAAGATCCTATCTTTCTATGGTGATCTAGTCTACGCAACTTCCGTATGTTGTAAACGTATCAATTAGTAAACTATCTTCCGATATGGTTCACAAAATAGCATCATAAACATAGAAAAATACGACTCAAATCAAGATCATGAAAATAAAAGAGGCTTGAATAAATTATAAAAAACTCACATAGTTTATACAACGGCTGAACTCCAAGCATCAACAATGAAAAAGAAGAAGAAAAACGACATCCTAATCTAACCTCGGATCACCCGAGCACAAGGCTCGGGTGACCGGCCTTGGAACTCCTCAGAATTGCCGCTGCTGTGATGTATTTGCCGCAGGAATATTGTGTATGAATTATGGGATGATTTTAGGGTAAAGGCTGCTCTGCTATTTATAGAATAAGCTAAGGCGGCTGCTTTGTTGTATTATGCATGTCGGCTGAATAATTCTTTTTTAATTAGGAATTTCCAATTAGTCGGCTGAATGAATTGTAAGTCGGTTCTGCTGCATATCGGTGTCGGACGCCCGTTTGCATAGAGGCTGAACTCAAACTTTTAAAATTCATATCTTGAGTTGTAGACCTCCAAAAATTATGATCCGAATGTCATAAAAAAGCTCTCGGAAAACTCTACAACTTTCATTAAGTACTCTTCTTCAGAAAACGCCTTTTTGATTAGCCCGTCGTATTACGAGTCGTTTTCGGGATTTTCCCAAGCTTTATTTCATCTTCATCCTTTTGTATCTCTTTATTTCCACTTTAATCTTCAATCAAACATCATTTAGACCTCTTCCATTCCACATTTGTGCACCTAAAAGATGACAAAACCGAGCAAAACGTAAAACCATACAAAATAGATAATAAAACCACGATATTTACTCGATTTTGCATTTTAACTATTCAAAACGTCATTTGCTCAATTAATCGATTATAAGCTCGAATTCTACGAAAAACATCCATATAATTGACCATGAACACTGGGAAAAAAATGGTAATTACAAGGTTCACACCCCGTAGCCTTCAACATGATATTGCATTTTTTTTCTTCAAGAGTCATAGAAAAAATGATAGAGAGGAAGAAATATTTTGAGGGAATAACATACCCTAAAAAAGAAATAAGAATTTATAGATTGTGATAGAGCAAATCAAGTGAGTGAAATTATAATTGTCGATGAAAGGGGGGGGGGGGGGGGGGTTGAATTGGGAGAGACTATTGATTTTGATTACTAGAAAAATAAACGAGAATAGGTGTAGAATGCTTGAAATCCGGAGAAAAGAGTTCAGAATAGAAGGGAAAGAGAAAAAGAAATAGTTTGGGGGACTATCACTATTTAAGTGATTGGATCGCATGTTTTTTTTAAATAAAAGAAACTGAATCACCTATTGCTGGGGAATAAGGGGTCACCAAAAAGAGTAGATGAATTAGGACCAGAAAATAAATTAAAAAACATCATGTCATGGATGACCTAGGATTTGACTTCAACAAAATAGATCCAAAAACGATGGTTTGAAAAGATGATCATTCCAGTATGTTGCTTCACATGCGGCAAGGTGATCGGGAACAAGTGTACTTGGATCTTTTGCATGCCGATGACTTTGAAGGATATGCCGAAAAAATCAACGTAAAAAATTATTGAAGAGGAGGGTGAGGGTGAGGGTGAGGGTGAGGGTGAAATTTGCAGAAGGGTTATGGGGTTGTGGAAGATCATAATGACAAGAGAGTAATTTATTTTGATAACTAATGCAAATAAAAAAAATATATATGAAAGAACTGAGAGGTGGGGGTTCGTTTAGATTAATGTAACGAATCTCCACCCGAACGAATACGTAACGAACCCCCACCCGAACAAATTTCTTGAAAAATTGCTCAGGATCTAAACGACGTTAGTCGGAGAGCTCTGATACCATAATAGAGAACTATAAAAAAGATTGTATTGCATGGATTGATTAAAGTGATAGAACATTACAATATATATAGACTTATTATTGATAGAGATCTATTCAAATAGAACTCTATCTAAATCAAATAATCTATCCTAACAACTCTATCATAATTTAAATTCAAACAACTTACCTAAATACTTAATCTTGTCATTATCTCTAACATGCCTCTGCAATCCTATGGTAATGTAATGAACATGGAGATTGTCTCGTAATGAATGAATCTTGTTTCCCATGGTAATGTAATGAACATGGAGGTTGTCACGTAATGAATGAATGTGGTTTTCTTCAAATGGTGCCTGCAACAAACTTCTCCGGTATCAATCGGCAACAACTGCTTCACCTCAACCTTATGTTGCATTTTTTTCTCTTCTTCAAATATCATAGAAGAAATGATAGAGAGGAATAAATATTTGGAGGGAATAGCATACACTAAAAAAGAAATAGAAGAAAGAAGAATTTATAGATTGAGATAGAGCAAATAAAGTGAGTGAAATTATAACTGCCGATTAAAAGGGGAGTGAATTGGAAGAGACCATTGATTTTGATTACTAGAAAAAAAAAAAAGAGAATATGTGTAGAATGCTTGAAAGCCGGAGAAAAGAATTCAGAATAGAAGGGAAGGAGAGAAAAGAAGTAGTTTGAGGGACTATCACTATTTAAGTGATTGGATTGTCTACTTTTATTTATTTATTTATTTATTTTAATAAAGAAACTGAATCACGTATTGCTGGGAATAAGAGGTCACCAAAAAGAGTAAATAAATTAGGACCAGAAAATAAATTTAAAAAACATCATGCCATGGATGACCTAGGATTTGACTTCAACAAAATAGATCCAAAAACGAAGGTTGAAAAGATGATCATTTCAATACGTTGCTTCACATGCGGCAAGGTGATTGGGAACAAGTGTACTTGGATCTTTTCCATGCTGATGTCTTTGAAGGACATGCCAAAAAAATCAACGTAAAAAAAATATTGAAGAGGAGGGTGAGGGTTAGGGGAAATTTGCTAAAGGGTTATGGGGTTGTGGAAGATCATTACGATAAGAGAGTAATTTATTTTGATAACTAATGAAAAATAATAAAATATATATATATATGAAAGAACTGAGGGGTGAGAGTTCGTTTAGATTAATGGAATGAACCCCCACCCGAACGAATATGTAAAAAAACCTCCACGAGAATGAATTTCTTGAAAAATTGCTCAGGATCTAAACGACGTTCGTCGAAGAGAGCTCTTCTACCATAATAAAGAAATATAAAAGAGATTGTACTGCATTGATTGATTAAAGAGATAGAACATTACCATATTTATTGGACAAACTACAGTTTTATATTCTCCCTTAATGTGATTTACAACCAGTTAGCGGAGTCACGGTCCCATGCAAGAAGAAGTAGTAAATATCTCCTCTCCGGCGATCATGAACCCTCTCCGGCGATCATGAGCTTTTCCGGCGTCCTTGAATCTCAGGCTTTCGTACTATTTCTGGCATTCAGTTTTCTTTTCAGACTTCTTCACACCTTCTTCATCGGTTTGGTCTGCGTTTCAGTGGCTCCTCCTGTTAGGGTCTCCGGCAGCGGTCTCATGGTAGGGAGGAGCTGCGGGCAAGTGTTTCTCAGCCGGACAGAGGCTGCGCAATTTGCTTCTGTTCTGCGCTCATCGGCTCTCTTCAGCCCTAGTCTGCTAGGGTTTTCTTTCGGCTTTCAGTGGTTCACCGGTGGTCTTCTCCGGCCGTCCCTATGAAACCTCGCTCTCACAGTAGATTTCGTTAGTAGGTGAAGGTTTCTCTTTCGGTTTGCTGCTGGGCATAGGTTCTTCGGCGTTCTGGTTCAAGAACTCGTTTTCCCGCGTCTCTACGAGGGTTCCGACTGTGGTTTTGTTGTGTTCATAATCTTGGGGTTCTCCATCTGTTTTCCGGCGGTGCTCTTGTGCAGAAAGTTTGCTGTCGGCTTCTATGGCAGACCCTCCCGGGGCCCAGCCGTCGGCCACTCCTCAGCCGGACAGCGTTGTAGCTCCGATCAAATCTTACGCAACAACTACTTCTGGTTCAAAGGTAGATATTCCTGATTTTGGTGTCTATGGTACTTGCAAAGGTGAGCCTGCTTTTTTTGTGTCGAGGGCTGAGTTAGAAGTTCTCGCTCGGCCTTTTGAGAATGCGTTAGTAGCTTGTTTTCCTGATTATAGACCTCGAATTGATGATATAAGGAAAATTTTCTTGCGACTTGATTTAAAAGCTACATGCAAAGTAGGTCTGCTTGATTCGAAACATGTGCTTGGGCACCCTGGTTGTCAGGAGGATTACAATCGTTTATTTACAAGACGGGAATGGTACATGGGGTCAAATAGATTTGTGCTATCTAAATGGACTGTTGACTTTCACTGTAATGCTGACTGTTCGATGGTTCCTATTTGGTTTGAATTTCCGGGACTCCCACTGCCGTACTTTAACCCTAAATATGTGAGCAAGATTGCTGGACTTATTGGTAGACCTTTACAGACGGATGCAACTACTACTAATATGAGATGGCCGTCTGTAGCCAGGGCTCTGGTTGAGGTTGACATTCATAAACCGCGTTGCACTAGAATATGGCTAGGGGAAGATGTCCATAGGGGACAATGGCAAGAGGTACATGCTGAATATTGGCCTGAATATTGTACGTTTTGTCACAGGATTGGTCATTCTGAGGAGCGATGTAGACGGAAGAACCCACCTCCTGACATTCCTCGTAAAAAGCAAAAACCTGGTGGTGAGCCTTCGGAGCCTCAAGGGCAAAAACATGATGGGCCTAAGATTCAGCAAGTGTATCAGGTAAAGCAGAATGGGCCTGTGGTGCCCTCAGGGCCCTCTCCTGTTCCTGATGAAGTTTTGACAAAATCTACTGATGAAGTGTTAGCTAAATCTACTGAGAAGGATGCGATTCATATTACTTCAACTCCGGCTTCGTGCTCTAGACCTTCGAAATCACAGAGTAATCAGAATTCTTTCCATGTTCTGCAATCGCTTAATGACGACGATATTCTTGAAACCGTCCATCACTCTCTTTTAAAAGAAGATAGAATCAGACAGGTTGAGAACAGGCCGCGTTCAGCGGGGAAGGACTCCGATCATATTATTGCGAAAACTGATTTACTGGATTTCCATTCTAAGCTTGACCAGCGCATGGTTAATTCTAGGATTGAGATAGAAGTGACAAAAGAGGCGGCGCGTCAAGAGCAGTTGGTTATCACTCATGCGCAAGATCCTCTTAATCCTGATGATGGAGTGGGTAACATTCCTTCGGCTATGTCAGGACTAATCGAAAATGTGGCCGTGCATGATGATCAAAGTACTGATAAAGGAAAGGACTCCCATCTTGAAGATATTGTGCCTGATGACACGTCTGTTGAAGCTCACACTATCTCGGCTAAGGGATTACAGGATACTCATGTCTCTAATCCGGCAGAAATCCCTGAGGCAACCATAGACAAGACGGATGAATCAACTTCTATCCCTGGCACTTCTAAGAAAGGGAAGAAAAAGGGGAAACCTAAATCCACACCACAAGACATGGTACTTTCTCAAACTTATCACTTACGCTCTTATGATGTTTAGTCCGATCAATCTTTTGTTTTGGAATGTGTGTGGAGCAGGTAATGATACCACTCAAACTTGTTTAAATAACATTTGTAGACAGAATAATGTTAAGATCCTTGTTCTTATCGAACTCCTGTTCGGATAAGTTCATTTCTCTTATCCGTCATAAGCTGGGATTTGACTTCTCACAATCTTTTTTGCGAGGTAAAATCTGGTTTTTATGGTCTGGGGTGGATTGTTCTTTCATTGTGGATGGTGACCAGATGTTTACGGCTGATGTCACGGATCAGAATGGGGACCATTTTTTGATATCTAGAATTTACGCCAAGCATAGTCGAATCCCTAGACAAGCTCTCTGGCAAACGATTCTTGATAGAGCTGCTAATGTTGACAAGCCCTGGATTCTTGGAGGGGACTTTAACTTCGTCAGGCTGATGAAAGAAAAGGGAGAGGTCCTCCTAGGCCGAATGACATGCAGGATTTCAATGACTGCATTCAGGGGGCTAATCTCACTGAAGCTTCCTTTGAGGGTTCCCCTAACACTTGGTTTAATCACAACATGTGGCAACGCTTGGACAGAGTTTTCTTTAATGCCAAGTGGTTGGATCATTTTGACACCACGAAAGTCTCTCATCTGACTAGAGTGCAATTGGATAATTGTCCACTTTTGACGATATGTGGCTCAAAGAAAATGGGTAAGTCCTTCTTTCGATTTATTAATGTTTGGACGGAAGATAGTTCATTTCTGGATTTGGTGAAGGCGTCTTGGGAAGAGTCTGAGGACGGCCAGGGTATGTATCTTTTGGGTAAGAAACTTAAGAAGCTGGCTTTCAAATTAACTAAGTGGAACCATGTGGTTTTTGGCAATATCTTCGAGAATACTAAGCGGGCGTTGGCAGAGGTTAATGACTGCACGGTCATCCATGATCAAGAGGGGATGGAAACCTCCAAACTTAAGTTGGAACATGCCACGTTGGAATACGAGAAGTGTATTAACAGAGAGACTTGGTTCGTCAAACAGAAAGCTGCGGTTAAGTGGATTGAAGCTGGGGATGCAAATAGTAAATATTTTCATGCTATATGTATGTAGAGACAGAACCAGAACTACATTCATCGGATAAAGGCGGACGATGGCAATTGGATTGATAATCAAGATGACATCCGCCTTTCTACTGTACGGTTTTATGAACATCTTTTCTCGGTGGATAGGGAAGGTATGGGTACTCCCCTTATTCATTTTACCCTTTCCTCAAATCTCTTTGGATCAGAATCAGACCCTTATGGCTGCCCCTTCTCTTGAAGAGATCCATGCTACAATTTTATCTATAAGCTCTGATAGTGCTGCTGGTCCGGATGGGTATACGTCACATTTTTTTAAGGCATGCTGGCAGATCATTAAGCATGATATTGTCTCGGCTGTTGGTGAATTTTTCATGGGAGGGCACATTCCTTGATATTTCTCTACCTCCACGATCATCCTTCTTCCGAAAAAGCAAGGGGCTGATAGATGGAAGGACTTTCGGCCAATCAGTCTCTGCACCGTCTTTTCCAAACTTATCACCAAAATTATCACGCAGCGTTTGAATGCTTATCTTCCCTTGCTGATCGCGGATCAATAGACAAGCTTCGTCCCTGGCAGATGCATCACTGATAATATCTTGTTGGCTCAAGAGCTTTGTAAAAATGTTAATAAAAAGATCCGGAGCCCCAATATTATGCTCAAATTAGATATGGAGAAGGTGTATGACCGCATGGATTGGGGTTTTATAATGAAGATGCTGAGGATGTTTGGCTTTCATGAGCCTTTTGTTGACCTCATTTTCAGAACCCTTACGGATAACTGGTTTTACATCCTGCTCCATGGTACTCCTTCCACGCACTTTCATGCTACTCGTGGTGTGAAGCAGGGCGACCCTCTATCTCCTGCTCTTTTTGTCCTAGCCGCTGAGTATTTAGGACGGCTCATTAATGATTTTATGGATCAGAATCCTAGCATGTAGTTTCACTCGAAGGTCAAGGGTATTCACTATCTGGCTTTTGCTAATGATACGATCCTTTTCACTAGCTGCAATCGGAAAGGACTGAGGGGTATCAAAGAGCTGTTCCACTATTATGAGCTTGTCTAGGGGCAACATCTTAATTCCACCAAAAGAACTTTCATCGGGCACAGGCTTTCGGCAACAAAGGCAGGATGGGTGCACAATATTTTAGGCTTTAAGCGCGAGGATATGCCCTTTCGTTACCTGGGTGCACCTCTTTTTCGGGGTTGGAATCGCATTTTGTTCTACCAGGATATTATTGATAAGGTGCAGAGGAAGCTTCACCACTGGGGTACTAGACTGCTGTCCTTTGAGGGTAAGCTTATTCTTCTCAGGCATGTTTTAACGTCCATACTGATTTACATCCTTCAAGTTCTTGTTCCCCCGAAAGAGGTTATTCATCGTATTCATCGCATCTTTAATAAGTTTCTGTGGGATAGTGGACCTGATGGGGTCCGAATTCATTGGAAATCTTGGGATAAATTGTGTACGCCGACTTCGGAAGGTGGTTTGGGGGTTCGCAGCCTTTTTGATGTGAGTGACACTTTTGTGATCAAGTTATGGGTCCGTTTAAGGCAGAAGAAAGGTATATGGGCTAAAGCTATCTATAATACTTATATTATTGATCAATTCCCTTTGGATGCTCCTGAGCCAACGCTGTCAACACCTATGTTATACGGGATTTCGCGGAGCATGCTATCACTTGGAGAGTAAATGAGGGTAATATCTATTTATGGAGGGACAAATGGACTACGTATGACTTGGGCAACCCTCCTGAAGATCATTTCTGGAAGATTAATGAATTTTGGGTTAACGGCAAGTGGGATTCTCACCTTTTGCAAAACTCTTCTTCCTCACACATTGTTGAGGAGATTTTGCTTGTTCCAATCATGCCTGGTACAGCTGACGAGCTCATATGGTCCCTTATCCCTGATGGCAGGTTCACCACTCGCTCAGCGTGGGACACAACGCGCACTCACCACCCTAAGAACGCTATCTACAAGATGATTTGGAACAACCTTTTACCTCTCAAAATCTCTTTCTTTGCATGGAGGCTCCTTCATAACATTTTACCTATGGACCCTAACATTCAGCGCCGTGGTATCCCTCTGGTAACTAAGTGTTTTCTTTGCTCTCATGGGGAGGACATCCGACATCTCTTTATTGATTGCCCTTTCGCCATTGCAATTTGGTCCTACTTCATGAATCATTTTGGCCTCAGATTTACACCTACTTCTGGGATTGTGCCGCTTTTTACCTTTTGGAGGAACTCGGCTAGTAGTATCTATAGCCTTCGCCTTATTGTGCATGTGATTGTCTATTGGGGAATTTGGGCGACGAGAAACCAGTGTCGGCACGATGATATACAACCTTCTACTCAGCGGACCATCATTCTTATTGAGCGGGCCGTAAGGAAACTTGCTTTCCGGCGGGAGTTGGACGCATCTATCTTGGGAACTGATAAAGGGACGCCTTTCTTCAGGCCGTTCAAATTCAAATTTGGTCCTAAACGTCAGTTGATCTCATTGCGGTGGAAACCGCCCCTTCCTAGGAATGTTAAGTTGAACGTGGACGGGAGTGTTCGGCATGGCATTGCTTATGGAGGAGGTATTCTACGTGATTCTGCTGGAAGATTCATTATGGCCTTTCATGCTTGCTTTGGCCAGGGCACCGTTGTGGACGCAGAGATTAAAGCTTTATTATTCGGTCTTCGGTTGTGTAATAAGGATCAGCCCGTGGATATTGAATCTGATTCGTTTTATGTTCACCGTATTATATCTGGTGTGAATGGCGGAGGATGGCCCTTATGTCTCTTCATTACTCAGATACATCACATCCTGCGCTCGATGTCGTATACCATTTCACACGTTTACAGAGAGTGTAACGGGGTTGCAGACGGCCTTGCTGCTTTGGAAGGGGAGGATCGGATTTTCAATCAACAGAGGGATGTCCCACCACATATTTTGCATATTATTCACGATGATCTACATGGACCACCTCATATCCGACATATCGCTCAGACACCGGGAAGCACTCTTCACTTGTGAAGAGTGCAAACCAGGTCGTGTTGTTCCCTTCATTTACTCTCCCATTTTTGTTACGATTCTACTTTGTACTGCATTACACAGTGTTTACAGATTGACAGATTACAGACAAGGAAGGCGCCCTAGGAGTCAAAACGCATACATACAACTCACTCTGCTTACATGGATGCACCCCTCCAGTCTTGGTTGGGGTGCAAACTAGGTGTTTTTGTTCTTTATCTACTTTACTCATTGGAGTTTGCTTGGTATTTTCCACTTATTCTGCGTGCTGGTGATGTGGACAGAGTCTTTTGATACGCCTCCTTTCAACGGGACTGGATTTCTGGAGTGCATTGAGCTTTGGACGCACCCCTACCACTCTTATAGGGGTGCAATTCGGGTGTTTTTGTTCCTTTCGTGGTTTACAATGGTGCTCCCTCTTTTATTGCTATGTGATGTTTTGCCCTACGTGATGGTTGTAGCCAATGCTCAGGATCGGAACAGGACTTTACATACTCTCAAGCGGATGCAACGATCTATGAACAACGACGACTTTCGGATGTATCATCAGCGATCGAGTCACATTTCATTCCTACAAGATTCGAGACACAGACGCCATTCTTTTACTTATGACTTCCACTGTTGTACATATTTTTGGAGTTTGGGATTTTTTGGGAATGCATAGAGCGAGTACTCTTCCATATGTGATAGATTTTCCTACACCGGGTTTGCCACACATAGGGTTTAAGGAGGCCATGCTATGCATTCTATCACGCAAACTTGGGGCGGGCCGGGATATGTCAAACTTTATGTAGCACTTTATTTCTTCTATTAATAAAATAAAGTTGCTTTAAAAAAAAACATTACAATATTTATAGACTTATTAATGATTGAGATATATTCAAATAGAACTCTATCTAAATCAAATAATTTATTCTACCAACTCTCATAATTTAAATTCGAACAACTTATCTAAATACTTATTCTTGTCATTATTTCTAACATGTATCAAACTATTTCAGTATCAATGGAGATTTAACACGTTATGTTGAGCCATCTTTAGACAGGGTGATTCCATATCCCCTTATCCCTCTCTTTTAAACAAAGATGTTAATGACAAAGATGATAATGACAAAGATATCTCTGGCATTAGAATTTTTAAATCTTGGCCTGTTGTCTCTCACTTGTTTTTTATTTTACAGATCGATGATTCTATGTTTTTATTCCTGGGCTATTTCAAATGTATTGCTAACCATTTAGGAAATTTTCACCAATAATGGGCAAGTGTCGGGTTAGCAGATCAATCATGTAAAATAATAGAGCTAGATTCTTCAGCAAGAATACTTCATCACAAGTGAAGACGAAAATCCGTATTGCACTATAAGGAATTAAATCCCAACATTATATACTAAATATGTGAAACCTACCTACAACATCTATGGCAAAGTATTTATGGAATGAATAAGAAAGACAAGTGAAGATTCATCTCATTAGCTAGAAGAAGTCTGTGTGGTGATCTAAGGACGAGGGAGGATTAGGCATGGAGATAATACGCTTTATCCCACCTAGCAAATAATATTCCTATTAATAGACAAATATAAAAGAGTTTGTATTGCATTGATTGATAAAATTGATAGAATATTACAATATTTATTGCCTAAATAATGATAGGTAGAAGTTTATCTAAACAAAATAATATATTATAACATAATTCAAATTTAAACATAATTAATAAAACAAATCAATATTTATAGCCTTTTAGCCTAAATAAAGATAGGTAGAAGTTTATCTAAACCAAATAATATATCCTAACATAATTTAAATTCAAACATAATTATCTAAACAAATCAATCTTGTCATTATCTCTAACACCTATGAAGAATCCTAACAAACACAAACCTCCTAGGTTTCAAAACATCTGAAAACTAGATACTTCCCAAAATCATCGTTTTTGGGTGCTAAGTGGCAAACGGGTGCTCTTTTTGCTTGGAATTGTCTACTAAGTTCTAAGTCTATACGGGGAAAATGTGTTCGTTTTCAAAGAAATTAATATCTGGGAAAATGCTTGGATTCCTAAAGTTCCAATCATGAGAGTTGTATCCACGAAGCTAAAATGTTAGGATCAAGAGCTTAGCCTAAAAAAAAGAGCTTATCATTCTACTAAAATCAATTGATGTTAGTAAATGTGCTACTATATCTCCTTATACATTTAAGAGTGTGGGCAATCTCTCCCAACACCCCCTCAAGTGTGGGCAATTTCTCCCAACACTTGCACAATATAATTGGGGTTTAACACGCCTCCTCAAGTGTGGACAATCTCTCCCAACACTTGTACAATATAAATTATGAAAATAATGTTCACACCAGGGTTCGATCTCCCCCTCAAGTGTGGGCATTCTCTCCCAACACTTGCACAATAATTAGGTTCAACATGCCCCTTAAGTGTGGGCAATCTCTCCCAACATTAGCACAATATAAATTGTGAAAATAATGTTCACACCGGGTGTCAGCAAAGTGACTTAAACTGTAAGAACTAATTTGGTAATCAACTAAGTGATGGTCAGCTGAGAAGTGTATCCAAGTCTGTGAAAGTCAGCTTGGAAGTCTGCTGAGTTTTTCTGGTGTCGGCAGCCTGCTGAGGGCCTGGATGCAGCTGAGTTCTACATCTGGGAAATGATCAGCTGAGTGGGGTCAGCTGAGGGACCCAACATCTGGGCATTTATGACAATCCGACAAAGATCCTTTGACGGTTAGAGTTTAAGGAATTGTGCCTATAAATACCAACTGTATTGATCATTGAAAAATGTGTAATCCGTCTGAAATTCAGTGCATAGTAAAATATCTTTTTCGGCACAACGCCGGAAACCACGTTAAATCTTGTGTTCTTCTTATTTCTGTTATTTTATGTTGATTATTAATGATAGATTGCATTTGTCATTTATCTATCTTGCATCTGGATTCTCTATCCTGTTATAACAAATTGGTATCACAACGTAGGTTTCTGGGAATCATCTGTACGAACAAATTTTATCTTCACCAAGACCTTCACCGGTGCTAGGCTTCGGTGATAAAAGTTCTGTTCTTTGGCAAGAAAGATGTCTGCAGTTAACGTAAAATCGATAAATTTATAGGAAGAAACAATTTTAGTCTGTGGCAAATCACGATGCGGGCTTTGTTAAAACAACAAATGGTTATGGACTCCTTTATCTGTAAAGGAGATGCCAGTTCAGCAGATTATGCCAGTCTGGAAGAGAAAGCACATTCAACCATCATGTTGTGCTTATCTGAGATGTAATCACTGAAGTTGCTGGGGAAGACACATCTGCCAAGTAGTGGGAAAAGCTTGAAAGCCTGTACATAACTAAGTCAGTAACCAACAAGTTGTTGCTGAAGCAGAGGCTGTTCAGCCTGAGGATGCATGAAGGAGGTCAGCTGAGGGAACATCTTGATCAGCTGAACACAATATTACTTGATCTCAGGAATATTGATGTTAAAATTGAAGATGAATATGCATCCATAATCCTGTTGGTGTCATTACCTGCATCATAAGAAAACTTTGTGCAGTCCTTCATAGTTGGGACGGATACAGTGGCTTTAAAGGATGTAAGGGTAGCCTTGAATGCCAGGGAGCTGAGACACAAGGCAGCAGGCACAAACTGTCAGGCTGCTAGACCAGTAGTCAGTAGCAGCAGTGGAAAAGGGCATGGACAGAAGAAGAAATCCAAGAAGTGTAGTTCCAAAGGTCCTAAGTCCATAGATGTCTCTAATTAATGTAAAGAGCAGGGGGATTGGAAGTCCAATTGTCCAAAGAAGAAAAGGCAGCAGGAGAGCAATTCTGGCACATCAGCTGTGACTGCTGAGCATTCTGATGAGGATCTGGTTCTAGTGGATGGAGATTCAGCACATCATTCTGATGTTTGGATCTTAGATTCTGGAGCATCCTATCATATTTGTCCTCACATTGAGTGGTTTTCTACTTATGAGCAGAGAGATGGTGGTCATATTTCTATGGCAAACAGCAAGGTCTACAAGATAATGGGAATTGGCTTAGTTCACCTTGTTAGTAATACCATCCGCAGCGGAAACGATTTATGGATCTAGATCTATAAACTACACGTAATAAAATAACTAGATCTATATCTACAAGGGGGTTGTAGATCATACCTCTTGGATCTCAAAATCCAAGTTGAAGAACCGCAATAGGATGAACGAAGGAAAGCGTGAAGAGCACCACGATCTTCCGTACGTGTGATCCAAGCAACTCCCGGTGGAAGGAAATTCTCGACTCGAACCCTTCCGATATGCTACCCGGAAAAATCTCCAAGATTTTCCCCTTGACTCCCCTTGGCCGAAATTTTCCTTCACCTCTCTAAGAGGTAGAAGTCGAAAATTGTAGTGTGTCCTTTGGCTTAGGAGAACTCTCTTTATATAGGAGAGTAAAACTTAAGCCCCAAGGATTTTATAATTAATACAAAATCAATTATAATCATCCTATTAAATAAAAGATAATCTCAAAATATTCTAGAACAAATCAAGAATATTTTTATCTTTATTATTTACCATAAATATTTATCCAATAAATATTTTATGCACATGTCTTATTAATCACAAGAAAACTAATTTCTTGTTCCAAAAATAAGGCATGGGGCGAAATTCAACATATATTGACCTAGTCAATATTAATTTTGCCATCACACAATAATTGGGCCAAGATTATGGAAAATGTCTTTTCCACATATTTAATTATTTAGCCCAACTAATTTAATAGTTCACTAAACAATTAATTCACATATCGTTTTAATAAAGTCCAACAAGAACTAAATTAATATTATTAGGATTCGACGTCCGAGAATAGCTATGCTATATTAGGAGGCACGTCGGGGACCATGGACTAATAATCAGCGGCTCCGATAAATCAAATAAATAATTATAGAATAATTATATTCAATAAATCAATCACAGGAATATGCCACCATAATCCCGTGACTGCACTCCTCCGATTATGAGATTATATTTATCTTCTCACGAGAATAATAATAAGCGTCCATTGATATAATCATTACATATGGATTAATCCTCCATAGACTGTTCATTCTAAATCGGGAAGTTACCGTTAACCCTTTTAGAACCTCTTATCCTTATTTACCATTAACCCCTAGTGATCAATTAATTCATACAACTCACTGGTGATCAATCAGTGTGATATGAACTCGTACGATCGATCGGTTTCTAGGATTAACAAATAAGGGAACTGTCTATCTACTTCCATAAATGGAAGGAATGGATTCCGTATCCGTGATAACACGGACTACTCACTCAATCCAAAGACAATGCCAAGATGGGGTAATTCGGACCACAGACTCAGTGTAATCCTTAACCGTCAAGTCAAACTTCATATCGATTCAAGCGGTTGACTGTGATCACCTCAGGATTAAGATATATCCATAAATATGATCATCCATTGATTCGATAAGACTTCTCGATTACGGAATTATATCGAGAACTCTAATCAAATCGGTCCAGCCCTATATGATATATCTATCATATATAAATGCCCCATTAGGTTCTCTTAACCGAAAGTCCGGATAGGACTATCACACCTATTGTGTTCTGGGCGCATTAATAGCACGTTAAAGGAGAGACCCGATACTCTCGATTAACTTCACTACGGGCTAATTGTATTTTAAGTACATCTTAACTAACTCAATCCTCCCGTGTATATACCATACACTGAGTTAAGTGATTACATAAACGATATACTTAGGGTTTTCTGTAGTGTAATTACTATTGTCACATCGGTGAATATGAGAATAATAAATATGAATAATAACATCATTTCATTTATTAAATAAAACAATTACAAAATTGTCTTTCGGGCATCACACCTAACAATCTCCCACTTGCACGAAAGCATGTGATTAATTGTTTTAGAGCACACCCTATTATTTAAAATACAACAAACTACATCTCCCACTTGCTCTAAAGCAATGGAGACTCATCCCGTATTCTAGTACCCACTAAGCATGTCATAACCATTTCAGATTCCAAAATACACTCCGGTATGCCGTCGTAGGATAGGTCAGTGACTCGGGGAGTACCTACATCTAAATGTCATGGGTCTTAATGATTAGTCAGGTTGTCGGCTCGAGACGATCCGTAGAATCGAAACGTTACCGGTCCATCAAATCATGTGGTACTGAGTAAACACTGAGCCCGAGATCGACTTAACGATCATCCTCAATCTGACTTAAAGTCAAAATCAGTGTATCACACATATCCAAGTTCACACATGAATATGTCCGCATATTATTCCTCGTTCTCTTCAAGATACTAAAGGACATACTAAACTTGCTTTTTAACCGCCGAATCTAAGATTCGATCAAAGTTGACGTTCAATAACCTGACCATCTCTTACTAGAAAGAGAATCTATCCCATTTCTCTTGATCCGAAGATTTAGAGAGTCATTCCCGAGGCATAGGGTAGAACTTCCTCGTTGAATGTTGCATATACAGATGCATCATCTTAACCAATAAGATGGATGGGAAACCAGTGACTGATTCTAATGAATTCGACCGAGTCAAACTCTTAAGAATGTTGTCCAAATCTCCATTGCAGAGAATTGTGGCATTGTCGGATTCTGACTTCAGATAACACACCCATGTTGATTCCAACTGGTGCAGTGTTATCCTTCACAAACACTAATATATATATTCACTACTGTACTAAAATTGATATCCAGTCTACAAAAGACTTATCAATATTCTGGTCAAATCCACATATTGTAGAAATATATGACTTCCAATGACCGAGAGGTTTGCTTTTTATCCACAAAGGACATAAGCCTTGACAGTCATCCTGTCATAAGTTCATAAGTCAATACCCTTTTGTTTCGAATGAATCCAGACTCCGTTTGTTTGGCAAGAAAGTCTTAGGGAATCACCCCTATTTTCTGCTTTTGAACGAAATCATGCAATACCGAACTCATTCTACTCTTTTCCGTGTAGATCCAATTACTCCCACTGGGCCTGAGACGCTCAGGTGGTTCTACAAGAGTATGAACAGAATTGGAGTACCGAACTCCATTCACAGGGTTATGGCTATTAAAACCAACCTCTATTATCAGAATCTTATACTGCTCACAAAAGAGCCATAGGTCATCAATCGATCCTCAGACTACAAAGTCCGCCGAACCTGTAATGGGTAATGGATAAACCATACCCCACTACATTCTGGGTGGATCGAAATTCTGATCTAGTTTAGTAGTATTTAGTGTTATCACCAACAACCGATGTTGGATGTGGTCTGATTTTAATCAGTTAGTAACTACCTTGAGTAAACGTACTGCAAGGTTTAAGGTTTTACTGTTCATAGACTCTATCAGAAAGGACGCAACAGTATAACTGTCCCTTCCCGATTTCAAGAATCTGATAACACACCTTTTTCTCAATGCTACAAGATATATAACGATTGGTCATTGACCGAACGTGTTCGCGAAATTCCCAGACCTACCTTCAAGCACCGTGTGCTAAATGCTTATATTTATGGAAGTGGGGTGAACCGAATCCACACATTATCCGTAAATTCCAAAGCATATTCTAGGTAGACTTCTTGGTCTTACATTTCAATGTAAACCGTTATTTCGCTTCCAATATCTTTATTGAGTTAAGCAGTGTATTGTAGCACATCCAAAACTATGTAAGGTAATTTAACGGTTTCTCACTTAGTGAAAGCATTTCACTATGAGGCAGGCCGAGCATCAGTCCCTAGGACTATGTGATGGCCCATTTCTGAGTATAGAATACTCTATCTCTGTTGAAAACAGAGAAACCTCAAAATATTTTGGATAAACTTACCGGAGTGTTTGAATAGTTATCAGACAAGAAGTCACTACTCGGAAGCTCCTACTAGCTTGTATCTTTCATCAGACCCCGAAGGTCATCATGAACAAGCTATGTTACTTCTTTATATCCATTATCCTTTCCCGATTGAAAGGAAACTTAGTCATTGAACCTTTGAGACAATATAACCAGACTGGGAGAAAAGGAATCACCCCGAGCCGGTCTTCAGGTCTTGTCTTTTAGGGACTATGCACTAACTATGGAATATGAAGAAGCGTTTATCTAAATATAGAAACCAATTGCTTTTAATAGTTCTTAAGATGTGTTTTATATACATATTTCAGCAGTTCTAAGTGGTTTTGACTTTATCAAACAAAAGTCCGAGTCTTGGATTCGTACTACAAATGGTATATTCGCTTTCTATACGACAAACAAATTATCGAATAGAAGGTAAATCCATTCGTTCCAACGAATCTTAAACAGAAAAATAAATCTTCTGCGATATCTAAGGATTGAATCCGAGATTCATTTCCTCACATCACTCCCACTATTCTAGCTAAAATTAACTGCCCGTTGTTTACTCTTTTAATCGTTAAATGCACTGCTACCTTGTTCTGCCAAAGAACTTAGCTCGAGAAAATCATCAAGGATTCATAGGTTGGTGATCCAAAATCACTGTCCTTATCCTATGTTTTTCAGTTAATTAATTTTCGGTTCAGCCTTAAAGTTTTCTCAGTTTAGGTGACTAACACTTTTAGACATATTCTCCCATTCTTGACTTTCCGTGAATGGAAACAGTCTTGAACCAGCGGTTCGTTTGAGTAGACACTACTCTTGAACCGTGGGATGTCTATTTCGAGTGTTACTCGTCGAGACTTCTCGGATTTTCTAATATACCCGAAAAACAACAAATCATAACATTAAAGCTCCCACTAGTTTATCGGTTCCAAATACCGTCTAACGAGCAATGCTTTATTTTTATGAATTTCCGATTTTTTCGATTAGAAAATCTTTCGTACATAGTTCTATTGTTTCCAGAAAAACAACAAATCATAGAAACTCCCACTAGTTCATTGATTCCAAATATCGTCTAACTAGCAACATTTCATGACTTTCCGGTTTTTCAATTAGAACGGTTACGTGTGTAGTCAATTACACTTTTCTAATGTTCTAGAAAAACAACAAATCATAAAGCTCCCACTAGTTCATCGATTCCAAATATCGTCCAACTAGTAACACTTCATGATTTTCCAATTTTTCAATTAGAAAATTACTCGTGTAATTACTACATACTCAAAATTCACTAGAAGAATTTCAAAGTCCAAAGTCACCTTTAAACTAAGTTTGTCTTCCGTTTGACAGGAATGACACTAGTGACATACCTATATGTCACTGGTTTTTAAAAGGCTTAAGAGAAAATATCTCTTTCGAAAATTAATTGCATTATCGATTAACTAGTTCAACGTCCTAGTTACTTTCCACTTTTTAACAAAGTCAATACTAGTCAATTATAAATTTTAAGCAATTTAGTAAGGGATAATGCTGTAAATAAAATGACATATATTAATTCAAGTTTAACACTACTATATTAAATTTTAGGAATTGTAAACTAAAATTAAGTCTACTCTACCATTCCAAGGTTTTAACCTCGCATCTCAGTGCCGCCTTAGGGTAGGTCAAAGAGATGACGGTTAAATCGAGACAATCTCATCAATGAATAACTTGTGAGAATCGAACATCCCACGAGAATCGAACATCCCTTTATTCATTGACTACCTTCCTTTTTCAGCCTAGATATTTCCAAAAATACCCATGATGAGTGTGACCTACTATATCGGATCTCTTAGGTACGCCCCGAGTATGCCGTCTTAGGATAGGTCAGTGACCCGACGAGTACCCAGAAATCCTATCCTTTCGGAGACCAAGCCATGAATGTTGATAGGGGTGAACACCATCCTTAGGGGGACGAAATCAAAGCGCCTCGAGGCGTCACCCTTCTCTCACTTACTTGTATCTATAGTAGAGGCCGTGGGGTTGGTTGTCGCCTCCCCCGCTCCCACTCAATATTTTGGAAGTGGTGGTGGGTTAACTAACCACGTCTTTTTGATATTAACATAAAAGCACATCAAATCAAGGATTCCGAATGGTGTCGGTAACGTAGGCAAGCCTACCCGTCCTATTCGTTGGAACATATGTGACAGTCGGACGAAGTCGGGTCAAGAGAGCCCTATTGAGATTAGAAGGAATCACCCCTCCGCTCTCGGTTTGGCTTAGTCTTGCCGGACCCCCGTGCATACATCACACTAGGAGGGTTAAGTCGGTCGAGCGAAGCTCAGTTGACCACCCAACCTATAGGCGAACCGTTTTTATCCAAGATTTATTGTTCTTTTACCATCATTCAATTTCGTAGACACTACGAATCGAAAACGTGATCTCGTTTGGGCTTTAAGGCGGTTCACCGAGAACACACACCGAAAGGCCTAACGATTTCATAACCCGTCCTCGGATCATTAATTAGTGACTAAATTTATTAATTACCACGTATTAATTAAATTTCAACTAATTACACGAGTTTGTATACATGCCTATTTTAATTACCAAAATTAAAATTCTACATGTATGCATGGAGTGGATTTATGATATGATGCATGTCATGGCAATTCCGATTTTATATCTATTTTATGATCAAACACATAAAAAATAAAGTGCGGAAAATTTAAACACCGAGATGGATCGTTGGCACCCCCGAATCTAACCTATTAGAAAATAAATAACCAAAACCCTAACTAGGGTTTACTACTTTCTAACTAAATCTGCAGCTGTTCGAACTCTTCGATGATCGGGAAACCAAACGAACTCGGATCGGGACGAAACTTTCCAGATCTTTTCTTCACTCCTTGAACTTCAATATGGACGGTTGGATCGGTGCTTTGACTTACCAATTTTCTCTAGTAAACCGCCAAACTTGCTGCTGAATCTGACTTTGACTGCACTGCATCAATGACTTCCTGAGGCAGATCGGGAATCGAGATGAATCCCGATCGACCTAAAATTTTTATGGTACGTCCAAAACTCCAAGTTGATCAATCTGAACGGTCGGATTTGCTTTTCAACGGTCCAAACTCTCCCAGAAAATCGAGGAAGTCACAGATAGTGTTTCTGTGATTCCTGCGTTTTTCTGTTACAGCAGCCTCTTCGCAGCATCAAACGGATATCGAAACGGACTCTGATCGACGCCAAAATTTGTGGAGTTGATCATCATCTTCTAATATTGATTCTGACCGGAGAGATCTTCGTTTCAACGGTTCGATCAACGGGAAAAGATAAAATACTAAACAGCTACTAAACAGATCTATTTTCTGGAAATTAAAATTGCAATAAAAAAGAATTACATAAATTCCTATACTCATATGGACGAATTTTCATCGTTTATATGAGTTTACAATAGATCTAACGGGTAAACAGTGCCAACCCCAATCCATCTCTTCAACCACGACATTCATAAGCATAAAAATTAAACATATGCATCGGCCCCCAAAAAAATTGGGACAAAAAATCTACATGTTTTACCACTCCTAGATCTAATATTTTATACGTATAAATATAGATCACCATGTCTCTGATACCACTTTTAGTAATACCATCCGCAGCGGAAACGATTTATGGATCTAGATCTATAAACTACACGTAATAAAATAACTAGATCTATATCTACAAGGGGGTTGTAGATCATACCTCTTGGATCTCAAAATCCAAGTTGAAGAACCGCAATAGGATGAACGAAGGAAAGCGTGAAGAGCACCACGATCTTCCGTCACGTGTGATCCAAGCAACTCCCGGTGGAAGGAAATTCTCGACTCGAACCCTTCCGATATGCTACCCGGAAAAAATCTCCAAGATTTTCCCCTTGACTCCCCTTGGTCGAAATTTTCCTTCACCTCTCTAAGAGGTAGAAGTCGAAAATTGTAGTGTGTCCTTTGGCTTAGGAGAACTCTCTTTATATAGGAGAGTAAAACTTAAGCCCCAAGGATTTTATAATTAATACAAAATCAATTATAATCATCCTATTAAATAAAAGATAATCTCAAAATATTCTAGAACAAATCAAGAATATTTTTATCTTTATTATTTACCATAAATATTTATCCAATAAATATTTTATGCACATGTCTTATTAATCACAAGAAAACTAATTTCTTGTTCCAAAAATAAGGCATGGGGCGAAATTCAACATATATTGACCTAGTCAATATTAATTTTGCCATCACACAATAATTGGGCCAAGATTATGGAAAATGTCTTTTCCACATATTTAATTATTTAGCCCAACTAATTTAATAGTTCACTAAACAATTAATTCACATATCGTTTTAATAAAGTCCAACAAGAACTAAATTAATATTATTAGGATTCGACGTCCGAGAATAGCTATGCTATATTAGGAGGCACGTCGGGGACCATGGACTAATAATCAGCGGCTCCGATAAATCAAATAAATAATTATAGAATAATTATATTCGATAAATCAATCACAGGAATATGCCACCATAATCCCGTGACTGCACTCCTCCGATTATGAGATTATATTTATCTTCTCACGAGAATAATAATAAGCGTCCATTGATATAATCATTACATATGGATTAATCCTCCATAGACTGTTCATTCTAAATCGGAAGTTACCGTTAACCCTTTTTAGAACCTCTTATCCTTATTTACCATTAACCCCTAGTGATCAATTAATTCATACAACTCACTGGTGATCAATCAGTGTGATATGAACTCGCGCGATCGATCGGTTTCTAGGATTAACAAATAAGGGAACTGTCTATCTACTTCCATAAATGGAAGGAATGGATTCCGTATCTGTGATAACACGGACTACTCACTCAATCCAGTACAATGCCAAGATGGGGTAATTCGGACCACAGACTCAGTGTAATCCTTAACCGTCAAGTCAAACTTCATACTGATTCAAGCGGTTGACTGTGATCACCTCAGGATTAAGATATATCCATAAATATGATCATCCATTGATTCGATAAGACTTCTCGATTACGGAATTATATCGAGAACTCTAATCAAATCGGTCCAGCCCTATATGATATATCTATCATATATAAATGCCCCATTAGGTTCTCTTAACCGAAAGTCCGGATAGGACTATCACACCTATTGTGTTCTGGGCGCATTAATAGCACGTTAAAGGAGAGACCCGATACTCTCGATTAACTTCACTACGGGCTAATTGTATTTTAAGTACATCTTAACTAACTCAATCCTCCCGTGTATATACCATACACTGAGTTAAGTGATTACATAAACGATATACTTAGGGTTTTCTGTAGTGTAATTACTATTGTCACATCGGTGAATATGAGAATAATAAATATGAATAATAACATCATTTCATTTATTAAATAAAACAATTACAAAATTGTCTTTCGGGCATCACACCTAACACACCTAAGGACAGAGGATGATAAATTCTGCATATTGAAAGATGTAAAACATGTTCCATAGATGACCTTGAATTTGGTATCTCTTAGTCTACTGGACAACAAGGGGTTCAATTTCAAAGGAAAAGGTGGAAAACTGAATGTCTACAAAGATCCAGCTGTGGTCCTCAAATTAATGTATGAAGAAGAGAACCTTGTATATATTACAAGGCTCTGCTGCTGTGGCATCCTCAGCAGTTCATCAGTCACAACAAACTCAGTAGGTCATATAGGTTAAAGAGGAATGCAAATCATTTCTTCAGCAGGTTTTCTTGAGGGATATAAGGTCAAGACACCGGACTTTTATGAGCATTGTGTGTTTGGGAAGCTACATAGAAGCAAGTTCTTAGCAGGAAAACACAGTACAAAGACATCACTTGATTATATCCATTCTGATTGGTGGGGTCCATCAAAGGTGGAATCATTAGGTGGTCACAGATATTTTGTGTCATTCATAGATGACTTTTCAAGAATGACTTGGGTGATAATGATGAAACAAAAAGTGAGGCATTCAATAGTTTCAAGCAGTGTAAGGCTCTAGCGGAAAATCAGAAAGGCAAGAAAATCAAAAGGCTTAGAACAAATAATGGTATGGAATTCTGCTGGTCAGAGTTTGATACATTCTGTAAGGATGAGGGTATTTCCAGGCATCAAACAGTCAGGAATACACCTCAGCAGAATGGTGTAGCTGAGGGGATGAATCCAACTCTTCAGGAGAGGTCAAAATGTATGCTCTCTAATGCTGGTTTATCAATGAGATTTTGGGCAGAGGCTGCAACCACAACATGCTACTTAATCAACAGGAGTCCTCTCACATGGATTAATCTCAAGACACCATTTGAGATGTGGTCAAGCAAACCTGCTGACTACTCAGTTTTAAGGGTTTTGGAAACACATGTTACTATCATGTGAGTGAAGGGAAATTGGAACCAAAGGCTAAGAAGGGAGTGTTTGTAGGGTATGGAGATAGGGTGAAAGGTTATAGAATTTGGTCATCAGCAAAGAAAAGGGTCATACTCAGCAGAGATGTGGTCTTTGATGAAAATCCTTTGATTAACTCATCAGTGGAGAGGTCTCTTGAATCTGAAACTAGTGCTGAATTTAAGAGGGTTGTGGAACAGGTGGAGCTTCAAGTGCAGTCAGCTAAGATGCAACACTCAGCTGATTCAAGTCAACACTCATCTGATCTGGTTGTTGAACCAGAGTCTGATCCAAGCCAGTCAGCTGAACAAGGGTCGCTTGAGCATCAACCAAGGAACATTGGTCAGCAGAGTATAACTGTCAACAGGGCTAGAAGATCAAATGTTAGGGTACCTCCCAAGAGGTATGGTTTGATGATATGGTTGGATATGCACTTTAAGTTGTAGAAGAAGTGGATGGTTTTGAACCTTCTACTTATAGGGAAGCAGTGACATGTTCTGAAGCATCTCAATGGCTTGCAGCCATGGGAGATGAAATAGAGTCATTATTGAAGAATCAGGCTTGGGATCTAGTTAAACATCCAACTAATAGGAGAGTTGTTACTTGCAAATGGATCTTCTAAAAGAAGGAAGGAATGATTGAGATAGAAGGGGTCAAGTATAAGTCACGTTTGGTTGCAAGAGGGTTCAGTCAGATAGAAGGGGTAGACTTTGATGAGATATTCTCACTAGTGGTCAGACAAACTTCAATCAGAGTGTTACTAGCAATGGTGGAACAACAGGATCTTGAACTTGAGCAGTTAGATGTGAAGACAGATTTTCTACATGGTGAGGTAGATAAAGAGATATACATGACTCACCCAGAGGGGTTTCAAGTTCCTGGGAAGGAAGATTTTGTGTGCAAGTTAAAGAGGTCCTTGTATGGACTGAAGAAGGCTCCTAAACAGTGGTATAAAAGGTTTGGCAGTTATATGATCCAGCTGGGTTATAACAGGTCCATATGACTGTTGTGTGTACCACAGTCAGCTGAAAGATGGATCACATATCTATCTTGTTCTGTATGTGGATGATATGTTGATAGCTGCTGAAAAGAAGTCTGATGTTCAAAATCTGAAGAACCTTCTCAGTACTGAGTTTGAAATGAAAATTTTGGGTACGGCCAAAAAGATTTTGGGGATGGAGATCTAGAGAGATATGAGTCGTAATAAGCTATTCTTGTCTCAACAGGGCTACATACAAAAGATATTGACCAGATTTGGCATAAGCCAAAAGATACTCCTATGGCATCTAATATTCATTTGTCTGTTTATGCTTAACAATCAGCAGAGGAGAAAGAGTATATGTCGAAAGTTCCCTATGCTCGTTCAGTTGGCAGTTTGATGTATGCCATGGTGTGCACTAGGCCTGATCTGGCTCAGGAAGTCAGTGTTGTCAGCAGGTTTATGAGTCAACCTAGAAAGGAACACAGGAAAGCTGTGAAAAGAATGTTCAGGTATCTTAGGGGGTACAACTGATGTTGGTCTCAGTTATGGAGGTGATACTCAAGGTCTGATCACAGGGTACTGTGATGCTGATTATGCAGGAGATGTAGACAGTAGGAAATCAATGATTGGTTATGTAACGCCTCGATTTTCGTCATGTTATGTATAAGTGGTTTTTTCGGTATTTTTAAATATGTTATGAGATTTTAAGATATATTATAAATGTCATTTATGTTAATAGTTTATTTTAGCATTATATATATATAAAAATAAAAAAATAAAAAGAGTATAATAATACACAAAGTAATTTCAGCAAGTTATTATTTTCTATCCAATGACTTAATCTCAAACTTGTTAAATTAAATAGTGTATGAATATGTAAATTAAATGTAAAGTTATTTGTACCTTGTAACCGTCGGTTTGCATATTGTTAGGTTGTAATGTAGTCTTTACTTTACATTAGGATTCATTATTAGGGACGCGGCTCCTCTGCTTAAAAGGGGTACTGCACCGCGTGCTGTGACACAAAATGACATCGTTTTGCGTACAAACTATGCCGTTTGGTTCCGATCCAAAAAAAATTTAAAAAAATCAACACGACGCCGTTTTTGCCCGAAACGACATCGTTTCAGGCTCACAGCAGCAACACAGCAGACGCAGACACGGCAGGGGATCCCAACTCCATTATTAGAGTATTAACTAGAGGATGATAAACATCAATAGTGCACAATATATATGTATGTTTATACCACGAGTATATGCCTACTATGGCTGTAAATGAGCTGGGCTACTCGTGAGCTACTCGTATTCGACTTGCAAGAGAAATCAACTCGAGTCGGTTTTTTTTAGTTTGAGCTCGAGTCGAGCTACTCGAATAAATAACCGAGCCGAGATCGAGTTTTAAAATATATTAATCGAGTAGCTCGCGAGCTAAATCGAGCTTGATTAAATAATTATTTATTTAATTAAATTTATTATAAAATATTATTTTTCATAATTAAAAAAATATTATTCGAGTCGAGTATTAGACGAGTTGAGCTCGATCTTGCCATATTTCATTAAAGATTAAATGAATTCTAGAAAAATAATCGACCTTACGAGCCGAGTCGAGCTATATCGAGTACTTAGCGAGTCGAATTCGATCTTGCTTTTTTAAAGCTCGATCGAGCTCGAGACGAGTTTCGAGCCCGAACTTTTTTAATCGAGTCGAGCTCGAGTCTTAGAGAGTATCGACTCGACTCGACACGATTACACCCATTGCCTACTATCTTAATTTATCTGTTATTCTGTTAATATCATTCGAAATTTGTACGGTCAATTTATTTTTGTTCATCCTTGTTGCTATACCTTCTGTATATGCCGTAGTATTATGTATATATTTCATCTTCATGTTAATTTTTATTAGATCAAAATAAATAAATATATCATCAGTTGGAATATCAATCGAATTTTATATATATATATATATATATATATATATATATATATATATATATATATATATATATATATATATTATATTTTTGCCATGTTAGTGATAAGGGACTTTCTAGTATATTTTTTCTTTCAAAATGGGTGTTACAAGATCTTATATTTTATTTAATCTACTCTGGAATAACTGAAAACAAAATTGAATGGAAAGTAAATTAAAATGACGATGATCCCTTCATAATATTAGTTTGTATGAAATGTTTAATTAATGTAAATTGCAAATACTTTTGATATGACCATAAAGCAATAAGTGCATAGAAATTGTCTTTTTTCCGAAAAAGGAAAAAAAGAAAGGACTGCTGGGTTTTGCTCCTTGAATCAGTATACCACACGGTAAAGTTCTCTATTCTTTGTCATTCCATTCAAAGAAATAATATTTCAAAATAGACTAAAATATAGCTGATTCTTCTCAAAAAAAAAAATAAAAAAAATAGCTGATTCCCTGGCGATCTGAGTCGACCCCTTGCCGCCGATTTGAATTTTGCCTTTTCCCGTCATATCCAAAGATCCAATGGAATCCATGAATGTGGATTCGAGCACAGAAGAAGCAGATCTGTTAAAACGGAGTGTGAAAAGACCCAAAGAAGGGGATAACCATCCGCCGCCGTCAGTTTGGCAGCAATCAAGTGGAGTGGATGTTGTAAAGGGCAGGTACGCTGACACATCGATATACTTAGGAGATGAAGAGGACAACGATTTCTCTGAGTTCAAAGATGTTATCGACAATTTTATGGGACCGGAAACGGATGAAGATGCAATTACCATCCCCTTGGATGAATGCTTTGATCTATGGAGGCCATGGCGTAAAGCACTGGGTAAGTCGATTACATAAACTTCCTGTGTAAAAGACTCCATGAACTGTGGAAACACCATGGCCGAATTGAGGTCACGGACTTAGAACATGGATACTATGTGGTGCGATTCACGAATAAAATTGGCTATGAGATAGCCCTGCAGGATGGTCCTTGGGTTATCATGGGCCATTATCTGTCGGTGAGAAAATGGAAACCTTTTTTCCAGCCAGAATTGGAGAAAGTTAATCAAACTCTAGCTTGGGTCAGGTTCACTAGCCTGTCATTGGAAATTTTCCGAGAACCCCTGCTAATGAAAGTGGGAAATCTGATAGGCAAGGCAGTAAGAATTGATCCAAACACCTCCAAGAATATTAGAGGTCGATTTGCCAGAATTTGTGTAGAGATGAATTTGAAAAAGCGTCTGAAATCCTCAATGGTGATTAATGGACGTCGGAATAAAGTAGAGTATGAGGGTCTCCAACAGATCTGCTACGGATGTGGAAGGTTTGGACATAGTAAATAAGAATGCCCAGACAACATACCAAATAATATACCAGAAGTAAATTCCAGCACAACAGCTCCAGTCCAAAAAACTAGAGACACAACAAGGTCCTACCCCAGAAAATCCGTATGGACCCTGGATGATCGCAGTTAGAAGAATGAAATGGACCCTTAATAAGAATAAAGTACGGCAACATCAAACTCATGGCCTTTTGGACAGAGTTAATGAAGAGATAGTTGAGACAGCTATGGCTAGTGGATCGAGATTTGATATTCTGAATGATGAGGAAGTTGAGATGGTGGATACTGTCCCAGATGAGGTCCAAAACTTGAGGGAAAAATTCCAATCTGTTGAATCCCATGGGGGCAGACTGATTGCGTATAAGTCGCTTAACACCCACGAAATACGAGCAAGAGTACTAGGTCAGTCGTAGTATATCAAGAGCGAGTCAAAGTCGATCCCACAGAGACTATTATTTAATAATGTTAAATACGACATCATTGTACAAAGCCTTGTTGGACAGACTGTCAACCGCAAGGTTAGGAAATTGTGCATTGGCGTCATCAACTCCTAAGGACTAGCTATGGTTAACTCGGGACGCGAGCAAAGTCCTCATGGCCCATGAAAGTTCCACCAAAGCCTTGTAATCCCGGATCGCCTGATCAATTTGGCCCGGAACAACAACTTCCAGTGCTGTCTTCTCAGCTCGGAGTCTCCCAATGGTATTCTCGATCTAGCTCAGTTTTCTCCTCCAAATTCTTGTCCTCAGTCTTCTTAAGACTTGCATTGTACTTGGCTCCCAATGCTTCCAGTTCGGTCTCCTGAGCCAGGAGCCGCTCTTTGAGGGCTTCGATTTATTGGTCCTTGGACTTAGTCACATGTTTGAGTTTTTGCCGACGATCATAGGTCGTCTTCTCCAGGTCGTCAATCTTCCTCTTCAACTTCACTTTGCTGGCTGAAGATGCAGCAAGCCTTGCAAATGACTCCTGGCCAATAAGGGATCCCTGCATCAACAAGTCATCAAATATGGGAAATCAGACCAAGTTATATTCAAAGTAAGATTGAATAAGCGAGACTTACATATTTTATGGCCTTCAAGCCAGCATCAGTCAACTGCTGATCGGACAACTCATTCAACGGGGGTTATGAAACCCCAAAAAAGTTCTCAAAAACCGTTCCACATCAGACGACGTGGCCAGAAATGCCTCGAACCCCGGAAAACGTGACAGTGTCATAACAGTAACTCTACCACCTGGTAGAGTAGGTCATTACAAAGTCTACAAGTCCAGATGAACGAGCAAAGCTATAACTTTGACAGACCTGAGCTGACCCCAAGAACTCAGCTAGATCTGGGGGGCTTATGACGGAGGTCAGACTAGCACCTCGCCACGTGTCATCCCCGTATTGACCAAGTAATAAATAAAGACAGAGATCAAGGGTCAAGAGCCCCACTTTGGCCTAAGGGAAGATATAAACCCCAGGCGGGTGAACGGCCTGACTAGCTCTCCAGTCTACCACAGGTCGGTCAGGGCGTAACGGAGCTCTGCCAGCGTAGCTTGGGCCTTAACAGCCTAAGTGACTCGATGCATGCCGGCCTGAGTATCCCTTAGGCAAAATGGTCCACGTGCATAATATATCGGATATACATGGAAAGAATCCTCAACCATAAAGGCTCTGATCTTATTATTCAAATACCGTAATTATCTCCTAAAATCAAGGGATAGACACGTTTTAATCCAATCCTTGGAGGATACAAAATAAGAGTCCAACATGGTTACGGCATATGCAAGCCTAGGGCATGAATCCCTCGATATAAACATTCCCTAGGGAGCTACGAGAGAGACTTGATTCCAGCTCAATACACAGGATACATAGGCAACTTGAGAAGAACATTCTCAGGCTCAGTCTAAAAATCACAAACACCACCCCCGTTTTCATATTTCTTCTAGGGTTCAGCCTTGAATGAATTGCCACTAGGATGATACGGCCTAGAGTTATTACCCGACGAATTCCAGCATCCTCAGGCTTCAATAACTTAACAATCAACAAGTTTTCACTTTAGTGGTCAGTATTAAGGTATAACTTGGTAAGTGACCGGGGTTTGAGCCCCGTTTATGTAGTTTTTTTTTTTGGAAATATGTAGTTAATTTTGTTTTGTTTTTTTCTCTTCTTTATTTATTTAACAACAACTAAAAGAATTAACACAAATTGAGTTTATCTCAAATTTGATTCTTTTCTCTTCTTTGTTTCTTTAACAACAACAAGAAGAATTAGAAACACAAATTGAATTTATCTCAAGATTATTTCAAGAATCAAGATGATTAGAGGATGATGATGAAGATTCTCATTTTCCTCCAAAGATAGAAAACCATAATCTTCAATTATTTATGTTTAACTTTGTCAAAGTATAGTTGCAGATTGATAACACGTATGTTTTCTTTCAATTTTCCCCAATTTATTTTCTAGGAGAAAGATGTTTAAGTGATTCTATGTAATAATACTTCTACTAACAATCTTTTTTGTTTTGAAATGTTTACAATGTTCTTATTTGATTTGGAAAATTTCCAATTTTCTTGTTACTCTTTTTTTGTTATTGTTTTTTTTAGAATTGCCTTTTTTTATTGGGAGAAACGCTCATAAGGACACAATTATATTTTCAACAGACATTAAGGACAAATATATTTACATAAGACTATAAGAACATAAATTAGAGTGATTGGACAATTTTACCCTTCCATACAAAATTAAACCCATATCCTTTTAATCTATTTCTCCCTTTTCAGTTAAAAAAAGTTTTCGTCGCCAGAAAAAAAATCCATCGAACTCATACTCCATGGCTGATTCTGCCATGAATTCTTTCCAATTCTATGGCCGATTCTGACCGGCGTGAAACAGCTCTCGTCGATTCAGCCTGAACTCATTCCAATAAGAGCCCCAGTTGGAGATTCAAGGAAATAATCTCATCGGCGGAATTTCCTAAGCGGCAACAACAATGGCATTTGTGGGCATCTTCTGGAGGCGTTTCAGTCAGAGCTAATTGATCTTTTAAATTGAATGGTTTTTCTGTTAGGTGTAGTGCCCGAAAGACAATTTGTGTAATTGTTTTTGATAATGGATGACAGAATTTATCTCACCTTATTACTTGCTTTGTGCTTGTAAGTAATACACTGCTGCAAACCCTAAGTATATATGTATGTAACCACTTAACTCAGTGAATGGATTACACGTGAGGATTGAGTTAGTGGAGATATGCTTAAACTGTTAGTCCGTGGTGAACTTAATCAGAGTTTAGGGTCTCTTGATTAAAACACCAATAATGCGCCCAGAACACCTTAGGGTGTGATAGTCTTATCCGGACTGTCGGTAGAGGGTACCTACGTGGGGCATTTATATATGATGGCATTCATATAGGACTGGACCGATTTAATCTGAATTTCTCGGTATAATTCCGTAATCGAGGAATCTTATTAAATCATTAGATGATCATATTGTTAGGTGTGATGCCCGAAAGACAATTTTGTAATTGTTTTATTTAATAAATGAAATGATGTTATTATTCATATTTATTATTCTCATATTCACCGATGTGACAATAGTATTTACACTACAGAAAACCCTAAAGTATATCGTTTATGTAATCACTTAACTCAGTGTATGGTATATACACAGGAGGATTGAGTTAGTGAAGATGTACTTAAAATACAATTATCCCGTAGTGAAGTTAATCGAGAGTATCGGGTCTCTCCTTTAACGTGCTATTAATGCGCCCAGAACACAATAGGTGTGATTGTCTTATCCGGACTTTCGGTTAAGAGAACCTAATGGGGCATTTATATACGATAGATATATCATATAGGGCTGGACCGATTTGATTAGAGTTCATGATATAATTCCGTAATCGAGAAGTCTTATCGAATCAATGGATGATCATATTTATGGACATATCTTAATCCTGAGGTGATCACAGTCAACTGCTTGAATCAGTATGAAGTTTGACTTGACGGTTAAGGATTACACTGAGTCTGTGGTCTGAATTACCCCATCTTGGCATTGTACTGGATTGAGTGAGTAGTCTGTGTTATCACAGATACGGAATCCATTCCTTCCATTTATGGAAGTAGATAGACAGTTCCCTTATTTGTTAATCCTAGAAACTGATCGATCGTACGAGTTCATATTACACTGATTAGCTACCAGTGAGTTGTATGAATTAATTGATCACTAGGGGTTAATGGTAAATAAGGATAAGAGGTTCTAAAAAGGGTTAACGATAACTTCCCGATTTAGAATGAACAGTCTATGGAGGATTAATCCATATGTAATGATTATATCAATGGACGCTTATTATTATTCTCGTGAGGAGATAAATATAATCTTTTAATCGGAGGAGTGCAGTCACGGGATTATGGTGGCATATTCCTGTGATTGATTTATCGAATATAATTATTCTATAATTATTTATTTGATTTATCGGAGCCGCTGATTATTAGTCCATGGTCCCCGACGTGCCTCCTAATATAGCATAGATATTCTCGGACGTCGAATCCTAATAATGTTAATTTAGTTCTTGTTGGACTTTATTAAAACGATATGTGAATTAATTGTTTAGTGGACTATTAAATTAGTTGGGCTAAATTATTAAATATGTGAAAAAGACATTTTTCATAAACTTGGCCCAAATGTGTTATAGCCGAAAATTAATTATGACTAGGTCATAAATTAAAAGTGGCGCCCCCCCTCTTATTTTTGGAACAAGAAATTAGTTTTCTTGTGATTAATAAGACATGTGCATAAAATATTTATTGGATAAATATTTATGGTAAATAATAAAGATAAATATTATTCTAGATTTGTTCTAGAATATTATGAAATTATCTTTTATTAAAGGATTTATTTTGTTTGATAAATAAAAATCCTTGGAGGCTAAGTTTTACTCTCCTATATAAAGAGAGTTCTCCCAAGCCTTAACACGCATTAAAATTTCGACTTCTCCCTATAGTAGAGAGAAGAAAATATTTTCGGCCAAGGGTGAGTAGAGGAAAATCTTGGAGATTTTTCCGGTAGCATATCGGAAGGGTTCGAGTCGAGAATTCCTTCCACCGGGAATTGCTTGGATCACACGATCGGAAGACTGTGGTGCTCTTCACATCTTCACATTCATCCTTTGCGGTTCTTCAACTTGAATTTTGAGATTCAAGAGGTATGATCTACATCCCCCTTGTAGAATAGATCTAGTTGTTTTATTACGTGTATTATATAGATCTAGATCCATAAATCGCTTCCGTTGCGGATGATATTACTAACACATATATGGATCAACCTTAATCCTGAGGTGATCACAGGATGCTGCTTGTCCCGGGGTAGTGTTTGATGTGTTAGTTACGGTTCACTTAAATATGTGTTCCAAGCCACTTCTCATTGGCACTATCTCCAGATGAGTGAGTAGTTCTGATTTTCACAGACATGGAATCCATTCCTTCCTGCGGGAAGTAGAGAGACAATCCCCTTATTTGTTAGCCCTAAGAAAGTGATCGATCCCGGGAGCTCACATTTGACTAATTAGCTACTAGTCAGATATGTGTGCTAATTGATCATCAGGGGGTTAATGGTAAATAAGGATAAGATATTCTAAGTCGGGTTCACGGAGACTTCCCACTCAGAATGGACAGTCTATGGAGGGTTAATCCGTATGTAGTGATTATATCAATGGACGGTTATTCACTCTATGGGTTGAGTATAAGTATACATCTATAATCGGTAGAGTTCAGTTTCGGGTTTATGGTGGCGTAATCCCGGAATTAATAATTAATGTACTTATTCTGTTCGATGAATAATTAATTATTGGAGCTACTGGTTATAGGTCCATGGTCCCCGATGTGGCTTCTGTAATTCGGACTGATAATCTTGTTATTTGGGCCTCAGTGAAAATTAATTGGCTGGGCTAATTAATTGATATGCATGGATATTATTTAGTTGGACTAAATAATATTATACACATAAAAGACATTTTATGTGGGTTTTTTTGACCTAAAGTGGCGCCTCATGTCCTATTATTGTTAGAATTAATTTTTTTTGTGATGTGGAAAATAAAAGATATTCTTGTTATATGATTGGTTGAATGACTTGTTATTTGATTTCCTATTGGTCAATACTTGTCACAATTAGTCATTAAGGAAAATATTCTTTTATTTTGTTTAATTAATTATTTATTTAATTAATTAAAACTTGGAGATCAAGGATTTACTCTCCTATAAAAGGAGAGTTATTCCAAGGGAAATTACATTGCATAATTTCGACCACCACTTTAAAAAGGGAGAGGAAAATTAGTTCTTCTTGCCTAGGGTTTTTTTTGAAGAAGAAAAACTTTTGAGTTTTTCTTGGTGTTGCATATCAAGGAGGTTCGTGTATCAAGAAGGGTGTCCACCAACCGCCGTTTGGAGAACACATCGGAAGATCTTGGCTTCTCTTCCTACTATTGGTAACTTGATCTTAACCCCCTTGTAGTAGTTTAAGTCCTTTAATTATGTGTTTTGATTTATAAATCGTGATCCATCCGCTGCGCGTAGATCTAATTCGTTTAGATCTAAGAACCTGCATCCTTCATGTGGTAGCAAAGCAAGGTTCCACGATTTATATAGTCATAATCATAGTTAAACGATTTAAAGGAGTGGAATTGCATGTAGGTAATTTTTACTTATAATTATGCATTGATTATGATTAAAATTGTTATGGTTGAAGAGATGGATTGGGGTTGGCGTTGTTTACCCGTTAGATCTATTGTAAACTCATATAAACGATGAAAATTCGTTCATTTGAGTATAGGAAATTATGTAATTTATTTTTATTGCAAGTTTAATTTCCAGAAAATGGATCTGTACACTAGCTGTTTAGTATTTTCGTTTTCTCCGTTGTTTGAGCCGTTAAAACGAAGATCCCTCCGGTCAGAATCAAGATTGGAAGTTGATGAACAATCCCACAAAATTTGGCGTCGATCAGAGTCCGTTTGGATGTCCGTTCGTTGCTGCAAAGAAGCTGCTGTAACAGAAAAACGCAGGATTCACAGAAACCCTACCTGTGACTTCCTCGAATTTCTGGGAGAGTTTCGACCGTTAAAACGCAAATCCAACCGGTCAGATTGATAAATATGGAGTTTTGGACGTGGAATAAAAATTTCAGGTCGATCGGGTTTCATATCGAATCCCGATCGGCCGCGGGAAGTCATTGATGCGCTGCTGTAAAAATCAGATTCAGCAGCAAGTTGGGCGGCTCACTGGAGAAGATTGACAAGTCAAAGCTCCGATCCAACCGTCCATCTTGAAGTCCGAAGAATGAAGATCATATCTGGAAAGTTTCGTGCCGATCCGAGTTCGTTGATATGCCGATCATCCAAGATTCTAAACAGCTGCAGATTAGGGTTATAATTTTTATTATTTTTTATTTTCGAATAGATTAGTTACGGGGGTGCCAACGGTCCATCTCGGTGTTTATTTTCCGCCCTAGTATACATGTGTAGATTGTATGAGTAGAACCGGAAAATTGCCATGACATGCATCATATCATGAATTCCACTCCATATGCATACATGTAGAAATTAATTCGAGGAATTAGTTAGGCATGTATAAAACACACGATTAGTTTTAATTAATTGTTTGATATTAATTAGAAACTAATTAGGGTAAAAACCGAGGAACACGGGTTTTTTCAATCGTCGAGGTTGGGTGATGGATTCTCGGTGAATCCCACTCTGCGAAAGCATAAGGAGTAAAATCCCGAAACCTCGTGGTTAAGGTGTTGGATTCTCGGTGAATTCCACCTTACCTAAGACGAGATTACGTTTTTATTCCGTAGTGTCTACGTGAATGTTTGATGTTTAAGGATTGGATAATCACGGGCAAACAGGTTCGAAAGTGGTTTAACCACGGTTGGGTGGTCAACAGTAGTTACGGATCAATCGACTTCACCCTCCACGTGTGGCGTTTGCACGGGGGTCTGGCAATACTGAGGCATCCGAAGAGCCACTACGGCTCAACGGAGCTCTCCTAGCCTTGACCCGTCCGACGGCCACATATGTTCTAACGAATAGGTCGGGTGTGCTAGCCCACATTACCGACAACATTCAGGCCTATGATTTATTGTTCCTTAATGTAACATCAAGTCCAAAAACGTGATCAGTAAACCCACCACTTTTTCAAAATATTGAGTGGGAGCGGGAGAGGCGACAGCCGACCCCACGGCCTCTACTATTGACACAAACAACGTGAGAGAATGGTGACGGCTCGTGCCGGCTTTGATTTCGGCCCCCTAAGGAAGGCCTTCACCGCTATCAAAATTCAAGGCTTGGTCTCCGAAAGGATAGGATTTTGGGTACTCGCTGAGTCACTGACCGACCCTAAGGCGGCATACTCGGGGTCTACCTAAAAATCTGAGACAGTAGGTCACACTCATAAAGGGTATTTTTGGTAGTACCTTGGCTGAAAAAGGAAAGGTGATTGACGATCACAAATGAGATGTTCGATTCTCAATCTGATCTTCAATATTAATCGAAACCTCTTTGACCTACCCTAAGGCGGCACTGAGGCATTGGATTAAATCCTTGGAACGGTAAGATAGACTATAAGTACTTAGTTTATGTTCCTAAAATTTATTAGTAGTGTATGATTTGGATTTACTTATTGATCTTACATGCGATTAATTTTTCGGAAGAGATATTTATCTTGAGCCTTCAAGACTTATGTGACGTAAATAAGTATGTCACTGCTGTCACTCGTGTTGAACGAGAGACAACCATAGTTAGTTTGAAAGATGGTTGGGACGATAAAATTCTTCTAGTGAATTTTAATTGTGTAGTGTCTACACGAGAAATTTTCTAATAGAAAAATTAGAGAATCATAAATTAAAGTGTCGCTAGTTAGACGGTATTTGGAACCGATAAACTAGTGGGAGCTTTTGTCTTATGTTTTTCTAATTTAGAAAATTAGTCCCACTGGGTAACGCTTTCATTAGACATCCCACAGTTCACGAGTAGTGTCTACACATACGAACTGCTAGTTCAAGACTATTTCCTTTTAAGGAAAGTTAAGAATGGGAAAGAATGTCTATAAGTGTTAATCATCTTAACTGATGTTTTGAGGCTAAACCGAAACATTAATTAAAGAAAGTATAGGATAAGGAAAGTGATTTCGGATCACTAACCAATGAATCATTAGCGACTTTCTTAACCGAGTAACTTGACTCGGTAGCTTAGTTCTTTGGAAGAACAAGGAAGCTGTGCATTAACGATTAATAGAGTAACAACGGGCAGTAATTTCAGCTACAATAGTGGGAGTGATATAAGGAAATGAATTTTGGATTCTATCCTTGAATATCACAGAAAAATTTATTTTTCTGTTTACAGATTCATTGAAACAAATGGATTCACTTTCATCTCGATACTACAGTTGCCTTAAACAAAGTGAAGATGACATTTGCAGTACGAATCTGTGACTCGGACTTTTGTTTGATAAAGACAGAACCACTAAGAAAAGCTGAATAGGTATGTGTAACGCATCTAAAACTATTAAAGGTAAAAGGTTTCCGTATTAAGATAAACGACCCTTCAATATCTATTAATTAGTGCATATATCCTAGAGATAAGACCTGACGACTGGCTAAGGGTGATTCCTGTCTCCCAGTCTAGGAACACTATCTCAAAGGAACAATGACTAAGTTTCCTCTCAATCGGGAGAGGGTAATAGATTTGAAGGGGTAACATAGCTTGTTCACCATGACCTTCGGGGTCTAGTGAGAGATACAAGCTAGTGGGAGATTTTGAGTGGTGACATTCTGTCTGATAACTACTCAAAACACTGGTTGGTTTATCGAAAGAATACGAGGAGGTGTCTCTGATTTTAGCAGAGAATAGAGTATTCCATGCTCATAAATAGGCTATAGCATAGTCTTGGGACTGATGCTCAGCCTGCCTCCTAGTGGAATGTTTCTCATTGAGAAAGAAACCATAGACTTGCCCTATATAGTTATTGATGTACTACAATACACTGCTAAACTCGATTAAGATAATTGGTTGCAAAATAACGGTTAACATTATTATGTAAACCGAGAAGTCTACCTAGAAGATGCTAGTGAATTTATGGATAAGGAGTGAATTCGGTTCACACCACTTCCGTAAATGTAGGCATTTAGCATTTAATGCTTGAAGGTAGGATGGAGATTTTTCGCATACGTTCAGATTTTGACTGTTCGTGAAATGCCTTAATGAGACGAGTGAAGGTTGATTGTAAGATTCTTGAGATCAGAAAGTGACAGTTGGACTGTCACAATTCTTCTGATAGGATCTATAAGTAACAGCCATAGACCTTGGAGTACGGTTACCCAAAGGAAGTTACTATCTGATTTAATCAGACCACGTCCAACATCGGTTGTTGGTGATTACACTGATAAATACTACTAGATCAGAATGTCAATCCACCCAGAACGCAGTGGGAGTATGGTTTAACCATTGACCCATTATGGTTGTGTGGACTTTATAGTCTGCTGGGGTGATTGATAACCCGTGGCTCTTTGTGGACTGTATAGGATTCTGATCAGAGAGGTTGGTTCGAAAACCTTATCCCTGTGAATGGAGTTTTGGTACTCCAGTTCTGTTCAGCCTCTTGTAGAACCACCTGAGTGTCTCAGGCCCAGTGGGAGTAATTGGTTCTACGCCGAAAAGAGTCAAATGAATAGGAAAGTATAACTTTCAGCACAAAGCTGAGTGGTCTAGGGGTGATTCCCTAAAAAGTAGAGAGTTAACCAGACCTTGAACTCTCTCACCACTCAGTCTTGCAAGATTTCGTTAGAAAGCGGAAAATAGGGGTGATACCCTGAGACTTTCTTGCCGTAAAACGGAATCTGAATTCATTCAGAACAGAAGGGTTTTAGCTAAGAATGAATAACGGATTCGTTACAAAGCAGAAGATAGGGGTGATTCCCTAATACCTTTTTTGCGAGACTAACGATATCTTAATTTATTCAGAAAGAACCATTGGTAGGAAGCCTGCCATGGCTTATATCCTTTGTGGATTTAAGAGAACCTCTCGGTCATTTAAAAGTCGCATGTTTTAAAATATGTGGACTTGACCAAAATATTAATAAGTCTTTTGTAGACTGGATATCAATATTGGTAAAGTAGTAGTATTAGTGTTCATGAATGATAACACTGAAACGGTTGGAAACAACATGTGTGCTATCTGAAGTCGGAAACTGACAGGCCAAGATTCTCTGGATGAGAGAATTGGACTATATTCTAAGAATCTGATTCGGTCAAATTCACGAGAATGAGTCATTGGCTATCCCACCTATCTTATTGAATAAGATGATCATGCATATACGTATGCAACATTCATCGAGAGTAGTCCTACCCTACATCTCAGGAATGATTCTCTAAATCTTCGGATAAAGAGAAAATGGGATAGAGTCTCTCTTGGATAACGGCAAGTCAGGTTATCACAAGTCAATAGTAATCGAATCTTGGATTCGAGCAATAAGTAGCAGTTTAGTACGTCCTCAAGTATCTTTAGAGAACGAGGAATCATATGCTTGTATATTCAGGTGCAAACTTGAATATGTTTGACTACACTGATTCTGACTTGTAGTCAGATTAAGGATGATCATTAAGTTGATCTCGGACTCAGTGTTTACTCATAGTGCTTAGAATTTCCTTTTTGGTCTGGGAGTAGTTCCAGGTCTGATAAGCCGATAACACTTCATTGTGAAAACAGTGAAGTGATAGCTTAGAAGGATCTTCTCAGTCATAAGAAGTCATAAGCATATTGAGAGAGAGTACCGCCTGATTGGAAGGACCGGCAACGTTTCAATCCTAAAGATCGTCTCGAGTCGACAACCTAGCTAATCAGTGTACCAAGTCGAGTGCTTGGAGGGTACGGCATTGATGGATATGTCTCATCTACTTTTAGAGCAAGTGGGAGAGTGTTGTGAATAAGATGAGAAAGGGTGTGCTCTAAAAACAATCGTTGCTTGTCATTTCGTGCTAGTGGGAGATTGTTAGGTGTAGTGCCCGAAAGACAATTTGTGTAATTGTTTTTGATAATGGATGACAGAATTTATCTCACCTTATTACTTGCTTTGTGCTTGTAAGTAATACACTGCTGCAAACCCTAAGTATATATGTATGTAACCACTTAACTCAGTGAATGGATTACACGTGAGGATTGAGTTAGTGGAGATATGCTTAAACTGTTAGTCCGTGGTGAACTTAATCGAGTTTAGGGTCTCTTGATTAAAACACCAATAATGCGCCCAGAACACCTTAGGGTGTGATAGTCTTATCCGGACTGCCGGTAGAGGGTACCTACGTGGGGCATTTATATATGATGGCATTCATATAGGATTGGACCGATTTAATCAATTTCTCGGTATAATTCCGTAATCGAGGAATCTTATTAAATCATTAGATGATCATATATGGATCAACCTTAATCCTGAGGTGATCACAGGATGCTGCTTGTCCCGGGTAGTGTTTGATGTGTTAGTTACGGTTCACTTAAATATGTGTTCCAAGCCACTTCTCATTGGCACTATCTCCAGATGAGTGAGTAGTTCTGATTTTCACAGACATGGAATCCATTCCTTCCTGCGGGAAGTAGAGAGACAGTCCCCTTATTTGTTAGCCCTAAGAAAGTGATCGATCCCGGGAGTTCACATTTGACTAATTAGCTACTAGTCGATATGTGTGCTAATTGATCATCAGGGGGTTAATGGTAAATAAGGATAAGATATTCTAAGTCGGGTTCACGGAGACTTCCCACTCAAAATGGACAGTCTATGGAGGGTTAATCCGTATGTAGTGATTATATCAATGGACGCTTATTCACTCTATGGGTTGAGTATAAGTATACATCTATAATCGGTAGAGTTCAGTTTCGGGTTTATGGTGGCGTAATCCCGGAATTAATAATTAATGTACTTATTCTGTTCGATGAATAATTAATTATTGGAGCTACTAGTTATAGGTCCATGGTCCCCGATGTGGCTTCTGTAATTCGGACTGATAATCTTGTTATTTGGGCCTCAGTGAAAATTAATTGGCTGGGCTAATTAATTGATATGCATGGATATTATTTAGTTGGACTAAATAATATTATACACATAAAAGACATTTTATGTGGGTTTTTTTGACCTAAAGTGGCGCCTCATGTCCTATTATTGTCACAAGAATTAATTTTTTTTGTGATGTGGAAAATAAAAGATATTCTTGTTATATGATTGGTTGAATGACTTGTTATTTGATTTCCTATTGGTCAATACTTGTCACAATTAGTCATTAAGGAAAATATTCTTTTATTTTGTTTAATTAATTATTTATTTAATTAATTAAAACTTGGAGACCAAGGATTTACTCTCCTATAAAAGGAGAGTTATTCCAAGGGAAATTACATTGCATAATTTCGACCACCACTTTAAAAAGGGAGAGGAAAATTAGTTCTTCTTGCCTAGGTTTTTTTGGAAGAAGAAAAACTTTTTTTCTTGGTGTTGCATATCAAGGAGGTTCGTGTATCAAGAAGGGTGTCCACCAACCGCCGTTTGGAGAACACATCGGAAGATCTTGGCTTCTCTTCCTACTATTGATAACTTGATCTTAACCCCCTTGTAGTTGTTTAAGTCCTTTAATTATGTGTTTTGATATATAAATCGTGATCCATCCGCTGCGTGTAGATCTAATTCGTTTAGATCTAAGAACCTGCATCCTTCATTTTCTTTCTTTTCAAGCTTAATTTTTCGAAATGGAGGCTTTGCATAGCAACCAAACCTGGACCTTGTGCCACGCTCATTTGGATAAAATTTTGTTGGATCTAAGTGGGTTTTTAAGGTGAAAACCAATGAAAAAAGAGAAATCGACAGATATAAAGCCGTGTTGTCTTTGTTTGTGTGGGATAAAATACTTGTCTATGATAACATTATGAGCATGTTTGGTGTTGGCATGATGTGTTTTGAGGGTCTGGTAATTGAGTTTAAGCATGATAAGAGTGAATTCCCTAATAGTGAGCTACAATAGTGAAGCCGACACAAGGGGAATAAGTCGGTGAGTTCTACTTGAGGCTATTGACCTTGTTATTGTTGTTCTTATTTTTGAAAATATTGGAATGTTGGTGATTTATTTTGTATGTACATTTGCTGTTGAATGTTGTTTTTTATCTAGGTTCAAATAATCTTTGCTCGGCCAGTGTGTTATAAAAGCATATGGCTCATTCCCTTTTGAATTGTAACTTAGATGTTCCTGTGAAGACAAAGCGGTGCAATGCTATACTTTCAAAAGTTAACATCTTTATCTGAAAAGCATACTTGGATCGTCTTCTGGCTAAACTGAATCTTTGTAGCAAGGGCATCATGCTTAGCTCTCTATTGCGTCCGTTCTACTCCGTGGAATACGAATACGTTGCTAACCTACATTACTACTGTAATTTGGCTTCAATACTTTGGAATTTTGTTGCTTCATGGGTGATTTTACAAAGTTTCTTGGATTTGAAGCTGTCAGAAGAACTTCTCCATGGTTGTTGGGGTTAAAAAGGAATGAGATCGTCTTTCGTTCTGATTCTATTATGGTCAAAACGGTCTTTCACCATGTCCGAATTCCCACTTTTACATGGATCAGCAACAGATGATACCAGCCCCTCAAAACACACCATGCCAACACCAAACATGCTCACAATGTTATCATACACAAGTATTGAAATATTAAATTGATAAGCATAAGAGATAATACATGTGGTACAAGCCAAGTATCCAAAGTAACGCCATTAAACATAAATGCTTAAGGGATCTTAACGGGGTTTAGCATCCAGGAAGACCATTCCAACTTCAACTTGCACATTGAGTTTTGAAAGGGAGATAAGAGATTCTCGGTTTTTTATGAATCAATGTACTAATTCACTGTTATTGGGTAACTCTGATACTTAAATCTACTTGTTCATTGTTTTACATTGAGCTCAAAATAATCTGATTCACACCTAAGCATAAATGACATCATGTTCTTGCGCACTTTCATGACCGAGTCTAATGTTTCAATGTAATACAATGTTATTGGGTAAATCTGATCCTTAAATCTACTTATTCGCGATTAGCTAGCATAATACTTTGGTTCATTGTTTTTCATTGAGTTCGAAACACTTTGGTTCACTATTTCACACCTACTTCACATTTCTAATTCACTTCAAACAAAAGTTCACTTTTAAGAGTTTATAATTGTAATTCACTATTGTAGTTACCTATTGGAAGTTTTTTGATTTCTTTTTTGCGAGTTCACTTTTGTAGTTAACTATTTGTCATTCACCTTTGGAAGTGTACAATTGTTAGTTCACTATTTGACTTCATTTTTGAGAGTTCACTTTTAAGAGTTCACAATTATAGTTTATTGTTTGTGGTTCACTATTGGAAGTTTACTATTGTTAGTTAAATTTTTGAGTTAATTTTTGGAGTTTACAATTGTAGTTCACTGTTTATGGTTCACTATTTGAGTTCAAAACATTTTGGTTCACTGTTTCACACCTACTTCAAATTACTAATCCATTTCAAAACAAAGTTCGATTTTAGGAGTTTATAATTGTAGTTTACTATTGTAGTTAACCATTGGTTGTTTACTATTGTTAGTTCACCTTTTGAGTTTATTTTGTGAGTTCACTATTTATAGTTCACTGTTTGTAGCTAGCAAAATACTCTGGTTCACTATTTTTAATTAACTTCAAAATACTCCGGTTCACTGTTTGCAGTTGGTATTCTATACTTATTCAGAAGTTGTATGTAATGGAACCACATATATTGACCAAAGTAAGATATTTAACACGTTTCACTGCCATGTATGAGTGAAAGATACTACTCCATATCATATATTCTAGTGGAAAAATGGGTCTTCATCACTCTCACCCTTGATTTTGCTCATGGAGGTTATTAAGGGATCTGGCTGCAATTTAGTAGCCCTTGATCTTCTAAGACTACTAAGACTATGGTAGTCTGAACTTATGATCTTCACTTTTGTAGTTCAATGTTTGTAGTTTTGTTGTTTGTGGTTCATTATTGTTAGTTCAAATTTTTAGTTCATTTTTGTGAGTTCATTTTAGGAGTTTACAATTGTAGTTAACTATTTATGGTCCACTATTTGAGTTCAAAACGCTATGGTTCACTGTTTCACATCTACTTCACATTACTAATTCACTTCAAACCGAAGTTCACTTTTAGTAGTTTATAATTGTCGTTCACTACTATAGTTAACCATTGAAAGTTTACTATTGTTAGTCAATTTTTGTGTTTTTTTTGCGAGTTCACTTTTGTAGTTCACTATTTGTGGTTCACTTTTGTATATCAATATATACTCAAACTCTTAGTTTTCTCTAATCCAATTAACTTTAAGTTCCCTATAATGAGTTCATTGTTAAATATCAATGTAAGGGTCAACCAAGCAATTAAACACATAGTTGGAAATTCATTTTTGTGAGTTTACATTTTATGTTCACTGTTACAATAGAATCAATAATTAGTTGTAGGAAGGTTATTTGACCAATTAAAAAGAAGTTCGCAACTATGTACCGTTTTCCGATTTTGCACAACACTTAGAAGCTGCTTACGGGGTCAGATTCAAAAGAATTCCCAACATTCTCCGTTTTAGTCGTCTAGAATCGTTACGCGGAGAAGCACAATCAACCCCTAAATTTATGTCATCTATTGCCTCTTCCCAATCCATCCCCTCAAGTCCTTCAAAAGATACCGAGTCAGATACCGAGTGTTCTAAATTATCTTCTTTCCCCTTAACCCGAATGAGATCCAACGAGAAATCCTCTTAAAAGAAAAATAGGGAAACGATCATTGCCATTGCGTATAAACCAGGTTTTAATGTTACCAAACTCCTCCATCTATTCCATCTATACCTGAATCATTCCAAGATCAAAAGGTGCATCCGATTCAAAGTGTCGTTAGACATGCCTATTTAAAAGATACATTCTGCAAAATAAAAGGCATTGGTTATTGTAGACATATATAAAGTTCAAATCTTGATACAAGAAAAACCAACAAAATATGAATATAGAGGCAGAGAGGCCTATTTTTTTCTTGATTATCAAAGAAAATTAACTATGATTAGTTCACTGCTTTTGGACATAACCATCTCATGTCAGATGCTAATTTTAGCTGAGAAAAGACATTTGACTACCGCAAATGAAGGTTTTTCTAGAACTAAATTCATAAGAAATAGCCAAATTGAACCGCATATTTTTGCCTATGAAAAATATGATTTGACACCAACCCTTTTATTAAATTTCAGACACACTAAATCTCATTACAACACATGACAAAAGCTAATGTCATCTGCAATATGGCAAAGATATATGCAGAAAGCTAACTTGAAATAGACACATGGAAACATTACATCAAGTTATAAACCAAGTAATTTTAAGCGCATAAAAGCTACCCTAAATCTATTTAGGGTAATGGCTATAAAATGGGTAACTATAGCAATGCATGTTAGTGTTCCCTGAAATGATAAACTGCTAAAACAACTATTGACAACAATTTATAACTAATTAAACATAAAATCGTAGAAGAAGATGGCATAGAGCAAGAAGATAACCGACTTAAAACTCCTCCGCCGACAGTTTAAATCAATTAATTAGTTGACCACACTGCTCAGGATTGAAATAGACATAACTCACTAAGCATTAAGTCAGGCCTTTCAACTGCATATAAAATCTTCCCACCAAGCAAAACTCAAGAATGATTCAGTTGTAAACTTCAATATTACATAGAGTTAATCAAAAAACGATCAATTAATAAACAAACTTCTACATCTTTGGACACATAAAACTCAACATAGATGTATGATGTAAGTCAACCTGATGATACAATTTCCGATGATCCACCCTTTTTTCTAATGCAATTAGTGATATTTTGATATCAACTTGAGCGGATTTTACGATGATTTGAACCATTTTTGTGTACATAGAAGCTCTCAGAAAAACCACGCTTTTGCTTTTATTTTAGTAGTTATTAGTCGATTTTGTTATCAGATTTACACGTGATATCTTTGTGTCTATTTTGCTGCACAGGTTGTAATATCCCGATTTTTCAAAAAGGGCATCCTTGTCTTTTCACGAAAAATCTGAATATTTGGTTTTGTTTTTAAAGATTAAAAGAACAAGGAAAGAAAAGGAAAAGAATTAATTGGATTTAATTAATAAGGAATAATTAGATTTAATTGGGATTATAAAAGGAAAACTAATCCTAAATTAACCTAGTTGTTGTTTTACGTAAAATCTTCTGAGAAGTGGCGCAAGTTTTGAGAAAAAGAAGGGAAGAGGCTTTCAAATTTCGAAGCTAATCCGTTGCTCTTTTCAACAGACATCTCAAGAGAGAAAGGATCACCGCGAGAAGAGGATCGTTTTGATATCAACATTCCCTAAATCCATTAACGTAATTTTTCCCTCATCGTTCTTAATATTAGGGTTTATTCATCATCGATGTTAAGCTGCGTTTTTCTGAGTTTAAACATCGTAGTGATCGTCTTTGGATTGATCGTTTATAGGTTTGGAGTTAAAGGCTAAAATTTTGTCGGGTTGAAGCTTTGGATCGTTGTACCACGCAAATTAAGGTAACGTGGTGTTCTTATCGTATGACTAAGGTGTCATAAGGTTGTAGAGCAATTTGTATGTTATTTGCACTGTTTTTAGTCTGGTTATGTTGGAGTTTGGGGCGGAATTGGGTTGGAAATCGCGTGTACGCAGTTGCAGATTTTCTGGGAAAAATCCCAGGCAGACGGGCGTCTGAGGTAGCGGCAGCTCAGACGAGCGTTTGGGCGTTTGGATGGGCGTTTGAGGGTCTGATTTTGATACAGGATGTTGCTGAATTTCATGGACGGGCGTTTGGGGGTTGGTGGACGCACGCCCAAGGCAGACGGGCGTTTACTGGGGGTCAGACGGGCGTTTGACCTATTATTTCCGTTTTTCACTGTTTTTCGTGTCAGCTTGGTTTCAGGCTTTATAATCATGTTTTACTGCTTAACCTTATGTGAAAAAGCCCTGAATTAGCTTTTGATGCTTTTAGTTTCGGCACCATATGGATTCCCTAAAAAGATGAGGTGTGGGACCGTCGAAAGCTTTGGATTTGCCTTGTGCTTCGATAAGCTAGGGTTTATCGATGTCTGTGTATGTGCTAGTTTATGTTAGAGTCTAGTGGTCTTAAGAAGAGGGAGTAGACTAATAGGTGAGCCTTTTATGTGAATCAACTTAGGTGGCTAGTTAAACATCTAATCAAACGTATGTGCTAGATTAATACTCTTAAACATCATGCAATGCTTGGTAAGGCATAGTACAATATCGCGATGTGTTCTCTGACCAGACAAAGTAGACTGTACCCACGCCGGTCAATCGATTGGCTAGATAAAGCGTCTGGTGCACTCTGCCGGTCATCACACTATCGGGCCTCAGATATTCCCGGGGCTACTAGAGCGTGTCTCTAGGTAGGTTGCACCCAGTTGTCCTAGTACATCCTATTACTAGGCGTAGTGCCCTTGTTATTCATGATGTAACAAACTTGAGCTAAGCTAGATACTTTTGGAACCTCATGTTATGCTATGAACATAATGTGATAGTTAGCTAGGGTTAATAACAGAATGAATTAATAAAAGACGGCGTTGCTTTTATTTCGTTATGAGACCGATGTTATACGATCTTCTACGCGTTACTAAGTACTTATGTACTTACCCCGTTACTTTTTGTTTGTCTTTCTCTTTCCCTTGAGAAGATGAACAGGTTGCTAATGCTGATGAGTTCTTTGACGAGGACGTGTGAGACGGAGCTCTTGAAGACTTAGTTTCTTTAGTTTTGTTTTCTTTCAAACAATGTTGTCGTTCTTTGGATTAGTTCCGTTTGAATTCTTTTTGATTTAACGTTGGATGTTTAGTATTCTTTATTGGATTTAGTTTTACAGCATTGAAAACCGTGTGTTCGATCTTTTGTTTTCCCGAGTCGTTTTATCTTCCGCGTCGTTTTAGTTCTGATGTATGACGTAAGGCTTACATATATTATTGAATTTTATTTGATAATATTTGTGCCGAGCACACTTTCCGGATAAGGACTCGGTGTCCGGGAACGAGGCGTTACACAGGTATCACCGCGGGAGCGTGGATTTTTGAACTTAAATAGTGCCATGGATTATTGAGTGATGATTTTGAGGATTGAGGCAAGGATTTCAACCCATAAGGATCGCTGACACACGTTAGCGGGTTCGATCCATGCCAAGTGACGAATAAATTTGATCATAGTGCTTGCAGATACAAATGGCATGCACCATGTGACCTTGACCCGCGCCAAGTGAAGCCACACTCTGCTGAGCATTTAATGCGAATGTGTCATTCAGTCAACTACTACATATTGGAATTGACGCGCGCAAAATGATCTGTGACCTGCGCCAATACCACAATTGCACATGACGCGCGCCAGTTACCTTTGACTTGCGCCAAATTTGTAGAGTCAGCAAATATTGGTCCATTTTATTCTTCCATTCACACAAAATAAAAAAATACACTTCATCTTTCTCAACTTTTCCATCTTGAAGGCACCCCACCCCCCAGGCTCTTATAGCCGAATTTTAGTAGAAATTAGCAATTGAACTTGATTGTAAGGGCTAAGGATTCTAGTTTAACTTTATCACTTGATTGGATTCAACACACTAGTGTTAGTTCATTGAAGCTTTTGGAAGTTGGATGAAGAACACCAACTCGAAATTGTACTCTTTGGTTTGGTAATTCTTAATTTTTATTGTTATTCAATTGTTCTCATGGTTATGAATATTAATTTTGAGATGTTGATATATTAGACATGAGTGGCTAGACTTATCTAGCCAAGATTATGTTGTTGTTAGGAAATCACTAGTTTAACGCAGCGGAATTTAAAATTTGATTGCCTTATTCTAGATCGTTCTTCTTTTAATGCAATAAACATGTTAAGTAGTTTGATGGTTATACCTTGATGATATATAAGATCGTCACTTTGACCGTCAACGGAGAGTAGTACAGTGCGCAAGACGCCCACGTGTCCGGCCTCTATTGCTAATCCACACGAACTCCTCGCCGGAATCCTCCTTGGATTGCCATTGGAAAACTCCGGTTGCTAGACCGACCATTATCCCCTCTCTCCAACTCACTATAGGATGCTCTCTGTTTTACACAAGAACTATGAGCTCTTGCAATTGTGATGTACACGAGAGCTTGACACCCACCTCTTATTTATAGTAGAAGTAGCGCCCCATATGGTGTGGAGGAGAAGAAAACATTTTCCCAATAAAATAAAGAAAATCTTCTAGATTGATTTATCTCTTTAATTATAATTAATCTTGCCAATATCTTATATTGAATATAATTATCTTATTACCATAAATCTATTTTTCCAAAGTCAATTAATATCTTATATTAATATTATGGTAATCTTATTAATTAAAGTGCACAATCCAAGTGTGTCTTATACACATCAAAAGTGGCGCCCCTATAGTCAATAAATTGACTTCCGGAATATTCTTTAATTAATATAATTTATATATAATTAATATCATGTAATTTATTTATTTATAATAAATAAATACCATCATATTAATTTACTACTATAACCTTTATAGTCTAGAGATAAACTTTCCTTATTTGGTTATCAACTATAACCGCATTTTAATCCGACTCGATGCTCATATGTGTGTGACCCGATAAGCTTCCGAATATGTTGGCCATAGACACAAAGTGCAATTTACTAAAATGCCCTTCATGCCTAACGATCACGGGATAGCGTCTAGCAACACACCGTGACCCCCAATCATCGGAAGAGTCAAAAGCAATGACTACTACCTTTTATGTGAAGCAGTTACCGTGTAACTTACAATCCTATCGCTGTAATAATATCCATACGATCATATCTCGAGTGTCAATACATTAACGATCGTATCTTATAATCTAGATATCAAGCTCTCTCGGAATAACACATTTACTCCCACTTTACAAAGATTCTCGAGAGCTAGACATTCCTTATAAGAAGGCCATTTCGGATATTTGATCCTAATTATAGGATACGCGATTCCCGGACGACCAATCATGTATACTCCGCATTCTTCAATATCAAACCCAATCACTACCGCATGATTGCCCCGTGGCTAGGGGAAATCTCAATAGTGTCAAAGTATGACAATCCACACCGTGATGCCATGAAGACTCCGGTCTAAAGGATAATTACACAACCGCAACATAGTGTGACACTTAATGTAAGTGGGTCAGTCTAACGTACGCATTCTCTAATACACGTCCACGTACAGTCCAAGTGTCTCTACACTTTGATAGACGAGATCTATCCCTACCTTCTATAAGATAGAAGACATCCAATACGTGCTAGTCTAATTATACTATCAATGTCCCATTTGACAGTACTTAAGACTAGAGACATTTAAGTATCAAACTTATTAAAGTGATTAGAGATCTCATCAACTATAATCACTATCATGGTTTCTCTATCACAATTTGACACTAGGGACGTTACTATATATGTACAACAAATAATATGAAGATAAACAATATATAATAACATAAGTGCTTTTATTAATCATAATAAAGTTATTACATGAACTAAATAGACTGTAAATGACCCGACCCGGTCGGATCCGGTCCAACCCGATTAGGTTTAGGACACCTATTCAACAATCTCCCACTTGGCCTAAAGCCAATCACCCATATGCCTAAGCCTTTGCAAGTGAACATGTTTATCATGCTTTGCTTGTGACAATGCCTTGGTTAACGGATCAACTATGTTATCATCCGTGTGGACTGTCTCTATCTTTACATCTCCTATATCTACTATCTCTCTAATCAAGTGATAGCGCCGTAGCACATGCTTGGACTTCTAATCAAGTGATATCGCCCCATTGTTATCGCAGTACATGACCTTCAATGGAGGGAACCACACCAAGTTCAGTAATGAACTTCTTCATCCAAACTGCTTCCTTAGCCGCCTCCGAGGCTGCAATGTATTCGGCCTCCGTTGTAGAATCTGCAGTAGTCTCCTGCTGGGAACTCTTACAGCTCACTGCCCAGCGGTTAAGCGTGAAAACTAATCCAGACTGTGACTTAAAGTCATCTTTGTCAGTTTGGAAACTGGCATCTATGTAACCTCGTAATACTAAATCATCGTTCTCGAAAACCAGGAACATATCCCTAGTACGTCTCATGAACTTGAGGATATTCTTGACTGCAACCTAGTGACCATCACCAGGGTTGGACTAGTACCTACTAGTCGTACTAAGAGGGTACGAAACATCCGGTCTTAGTGCATAACATGGCATACATGATAGACCCGATTGCCAAAGCATAAGGGATCTTACTCATTTGTGCCCTTTCCTCCTCTGTCTTAGGACTCATTCCTTTCGATAGGTAAACCCCATGTGACATAGGTAGCAATCCTTTCTTGGACTGCTCCATGCTGAATCATGAGCCAAGCATTCAATGTACCACATCACACAACACACGAACCAAACACAGAAAGTGATGCCTATGACTCTAGAAGACGTAAATTGTTACTTCCGCAAACCTAGAAGATACATATCAGCAGGACCAGAACACCGATGCATGAGCCAAGCATTCTTAACACATCAGGTAATCTTCCTTCCTCAATGGCCTATGCTTGATGCTTCAACACTAAAGTACTTTTTAATCAATTTAATTCACCATTGATGCATAGCAATTGTCCACACAAGCAAATTAGCAAGCAAGGTAAAAGGGAAGTAACATGGGGTATATAACACAACAAAGATCTTCATACTGTGATTGCTTTTCAATTTTACTTCAGACGAAAAGATTAAGCCCCTGATTTTCAATGGAAGTTTACAATGATGTCTTAGAAACCTCCATCGAAAACCTAAGAAGATCATTCAATAATGAAATACCCGTTTTTCAAATCGATTATCTCACAGCCAACTTTTAACTTTTAGAGACTATTAACCCTTTGTTCCAACATTTTAAGAGTAATGAACTTACCCAGCAGCTTAATCACTAGAGCACGATGCCATGGCTTCCAAGTCGAATTGTACTATTCGAGATCGAGATCGACCACATGAATTATAGGTGGGAAAGCTACCATATTCTTAGCAATTTTCGGTATTACTGGTTCCCTGTGCAGGGCTTTATCTTCGATTGAATCTTCACCTTCTCCAGTGTATATAGGGAGCATATGTCTACATTTGAATAAATCAGCACCGGGATGAGCCTGTCATGTAGATCCAGACCCGCCATTTGGGTCAATTTCATCCATGGTGTCTTCTCCGACTATATGCACATCAGCTTTGAAAAAACTCTGTTTGTGTTTCTTGGAGATGAGGGCAGGGTCCTTCAACGGGCTAGAGTTGGGCAAAGCCTCTTCTTCATCACATTCGACATCCATTTCCATGGTGGTAGGTCATAAGGACCACGGCAGAGGGGCGGTGGCCAATAGCCTTAGAAAGCCGTTTAAAGACTAGAGCTTTTTTTATATAGAGAATATACTCGGAGCTTTTTTGTTAACACTAACAGCAAATACTCCGGCATAATAATATTTTGAATTAGGTTAGTAAGGGCAATTTAGGTATAACATATGTTACTTGTTCTTAGTGACTTATGAAACATTAAGCTGGACTATTATTTGAATCAAAATGTGTAGATGTCCTTATTGACAATTAACTATATATTTTTTGGCTCCGAACATAAATTTTGACACCCCTACTCTCAGCCCATATGACTCTCGGCCCTTAGCCTGATCGCATGCAAACCACTTACTAGCAATAGGACTAGGTCTACCGTAGTAGAGTACTGGCGAGTCAAGGTCGAATCCCACAGAGACTCGTAAGAACACAAATCATTCAAGATTGAGTTGTCACAATAATGGTCTACAACCAACTATAATATAGAAAGAAGTAAATTGGTGACAATAAACAAACAAGACTATGCAAGTTCAAACGGAGCACACAAGAGCTTATAAAGGGTTTAGTCTAATTATGAGTATTAGTTATTCCCCCAAAACATGCATTAATCATCCACGTTGGTAAATTATAATTCATTGTCAGTTACGGGTGCAAACTCCTAACCATATCTACTTCCACTGTAAGGACAACTGACAATCTATATTCAACTAACCTCCTTCGTTGGTTGTATTAGTTCATACGCAATAAGTTTTAGAGTTTCCGGCTTAAGACCGAAAACCTCCCTCGGCAGTTATCGCCTATGACTAGCACGTTCCTAAAAATCCATCAAGACAATGCCCAAATTAACACTTCACTAACAGTCCTTCATGCTAATTTACGATGACATGCAAATAATTGATACTAACATGTAAATTAAATCTGTCGATCAACGTAGATGGCGCCGATTATCATGAACTAGGATTTGCTAGGTATTCAGATCTAGCGATATAGACCGTCGCAGATCTGAAGAACGCGATCACTATTTAATGATTTCTTCACCAACGAATCAGATCAAATATACGTCAGGTAAAATAAACTAACTACTACCTAATTAAAATAAATAAACAATCAACACATACTAGTCAAATAGAACAACGACAGATCTACATCTTGGAAAAGACAGAAAATCATACACTCGAAGATGAGTGTAGATCTCCCTCGGATCTCTTCCTCGGAGGCGAATCCGTAGACTCTGTGACTAGAACTCATAACATAAATAAAGAACTTTTATTGCATAACAATTGCCTTGAAAATTGTATTGTACACGGAATTCTGAGGCGATGCCTCTTATTTGTATCTAAATAAACCGACTTTGAAAGACCTAGAACTACACCTCGTCTAAGAAATGCGTTTCGGAATATTCTGGACTCTCGATAAGTCGGCGGTACTTCCCAATTAATCAGGGGTATTTTTTCCTTTTTCTTCTGCCGACTTAGCTTGGAAGGTTCTGGAATACCCTAGGCTCAATCCTTTCGTTTAGTCTACTCCAGAATCGTCCACAATGCTTAGCCCAATATTTCGTATCTTGAAAATAATCAAATAATGCATAAAATAATACCGAATAAGGGAAATTAACGTTAATTGCAATATACTCGACTCACGAATCCGTCATATGACATTCAACTCAAATGGTTCATAATGATAGGTTGAAAGAACTATTTTTAACTCGTAATAGACAGAATGTTGATGTCGTAGGATAGACTATTTTAAGTGTCATCAACTACACCCTACTAGCCCTTTGCTCGTCCTCGAGCAGAGTATCAAGGAGGAATGTACCTCCAAGAGCAATCCCCATCAACTACAACATATTCAATAAAGATTTCCGGAAGAACACACATCAAGCAACAATCAATAAGCTCCCCATTAATCATTACTTACCATGCATCAATGTGTTGTGTGATAAATCCTTCGTGATAGTGAGTTTGTGAAGAGAATCAAGTTGTATTAACCCCACAATCTTAACTTAGCCTATGCATACACTTGCTCACCTTGCCTTCAGACTTGGTTACACAGCATGGTGCCTTAATCTGGCCGGGCGGACTTGCAGACCGAGTCTTACTCTTAGGTCCTCGTTCGTTTCTTTTTTTATGTTAGGGTCTTGCCCTTTTTGCTACGAGTTCGCTTCCCTCACTGCCTTTATTTTATCATATGCTTTTTCTGTTTCTTTTTTTCATGGCAGATTTCTCACACTTTTTTCTCTTTCACTCGCCCCCGTTTTTTTCTTGGTTTACCTTTTGTGGCATTCAAGTTGCTTCCCTTGTCCTACAACCATTTGTTAAAGTATATAGACAGACATATAATGATTCCCGGTTAAAACAACTCATCATCTTATCTCAAACACTTCTCACTCGGAGTATGTGCACAAATGATTGAGTGCAACGGTAGAATAACAATTAATAAGTTACTACTTCATGCAACATAACACACGCACGTTCTTCCATACTTAATTGAAAATGCTATAGCTAACTTCAAATCATTCTTGGGCTCCTTTTCTACCAATTCCTTACTCAGAGCGTTCAATAGGCAAGCTAAAAATGGTGTTAAAATTTCAAAATTATTCCCTTTATCGATTAACCAGATTAGACCGCCCTTACCCCCCACTTATTATAGACATTGTCCCCAATGACTAAGAATAAATAAAAGAAAAGGTACTTAGCCCTGGAATCGGCCGGCTGAGTCAAATTGCATATCATGGAGCATAATCATTAGATCCTAGGTCATCCATCTTCCAAGTATTTAACTGCATTCCAAAATACTTCCAAAAACTGTAAGTAACATGAGAAGGGCAATAAGAAAATAAGGTGGCGGTAAGTGTGCATACCTCAGGAATGCGCAAAAATAGCTTAAGCCACTTTATTCTTTATTGGCCTAAGCAAGACGAGAAAACTTTTACGAGGGTATCACATGAGAACCGTGAAGGAAAATATCTCAAGTCAGAGAACCGAATATATATATGTGAGAAAAAAACCATGCGATTGTCATGCTACTTTATTGACTCAAAAAACTCAAAATAAACAAAAGCAGTAAATAAAGGTTTAGAAATAGTTCTGAATTTATAGTCGCCAGCTCGACTGTACTAATAGGGATCCTTTATTCGTATAGTGGATCGTTCAACATATAGACTTCCAATTGAGGGTCATACTTGCGCTCTAGGTAATGCTTTAGCTTGAAGCCGTTTACTATGAAAGTCTTCCCAGAGTATTCATTCCTAACTTCACACGCACGCACCTGAATTGAAGACTTTTATGACTACCTATGGTCCAAACTATCTAGACTTCAGCTTCTCAGGAAAAAGACGAAGATGCAAATTATATACCAGCACCTTATATCCAACTTGAAATGTGCAGTTGAGAATCTTTTTATCGTGCAGACGCTTCGTTCTTTCCTTGTAAATCTTTGCATTCTCATACGCTTGAAGTCTAAATTCCTTCAATTTATTCAATTCTAGTAATCTCTTCTCACCGGCTAAACTTTCATCCATGTTTAGGAACCTCGTTACCCACAGGGCTCGATGCTCGAGTTCTACCGGTAAATGACATGTTTTTCCAAACACTATCATATACGGTGACATCCCAATTGTGGTCCTCTAATCGGTTCTGTACGCCCAAAGAGCGTCATCTAATTTCAAAGCCCAATCCTTCCTCATGGGATTCACAGTCTTCCCTAAGATCCTTTTTATCTCTCTGTTCATGACCTCCACTTGTCCACTTGTCTGGGGGTGATATGCTGGTGCAATCTTATGTTTAACCCCATATGTCAACATCAATTTCTCAAACAACCTATTACAGCAATGGCTCCCTCCATCACTAATTATGGCTTTGGGCACTCAAAACCTCATCAAAATGTTCTTCTTAAGAAATCTCTGGACAACCCAAGCATCATTAGTAGGTGAGGCCACCGCCTCCACCCATTTGGAAACATAATCAACTGCTACTAGGATGCAACGATTTGATTTTGACGATGTGAAAGGCCCAACAAAATCAATTCCCCATACATCGAATAACTTCACTTCTAGGATATGATCACGTGTAAGTCACTTACGTCGATATTACTATCAAGAGTACTAGGTCAATCGTAGTATAGCAAGGGCGAATCAAGGTCGATCCCACGGAGACAATGCAACTTTAAGTATAAACAACTCTAATCTACTTAAGAATACATATAGACGGTCATCGACCAACAATGAACATAAAATAAACATGGTATTCCTTCCCCACCCCTTCTATCTACTAACTTGGTTTAGTTAATCCTTATGTTTACTTCCTCACATAATTTCCTCAAACTAATTGAGCTTTTAATTCAGTTTTAAGCTATGGGTGCAATTCCTAACCCTATCTACTCTGACCATGGTAGTAGATAATCTATACGCCAGCTACCCTCCTTAATTGGTCCGTAATAGCCCATACGCACGAAGAACTAGAATTGCCAGTATTGAGCGTTAACTCATACCCCTAACCCTCCTAGCCATCTATCGATACTGATTAGCATGTTCCTAGGGTCAATCAAGACATTGTCCTAATTAACACTTCACTATCAGTACTTCATGTTAATTTACGAATTACGAATAATAGATTGGCCAGACCTATTACTTGTTTTAATTATTTCTATCGATCAACGTACCTGACGTTGAACCTTCAGATTAGGTTTTCTAAATTTTGCCTCGATAAACCGGTATAGACCGCCGGGTTACCGGGGGGCGGATTTTCCGATTTTTGGATCTATATTGCTTAATTCAGATTAATCTAAGTAAATTATGGGGTCATTAAAAATGCAGATCAACTAAAACACGTGAATTCCAACAGATCTGCCATATTAAAGACATAAAAGAACGTTCAAATATTCATACCTTCAACAATGGAGATCTAGCTTGATCCATTCAAGCTAGAGATGTCAAGGAAGGGAAGGAAACCAGAAAATAAACTTCAAAAGCTTAAAGTTCTTTATTGCATCAAAATTGTATAATGAAATAATAATAATTTGTATTATATTTAAAGACCTATGTAATAATTAGTTTTTGTGGCCTTATATAAATACATTGGCCGACGTATGACTCACTGAAACCCTAACCGACCTAGTAGATGCGGCATAATCAATTTCTTGCTCCTCAAGACCCTCGGTTTATCAGGCCCGGCCCATGGTAAACCGAGCCTGACTTTCGTCTTTTCTTTCCGCAGATCTCTTCCTGGACTTACTTCACTAGGCCCAATACTTCTTCCTCTGGTCCAGCTCCGTCCTTAAATTCTCTGGATTTGATACATCCTGAAAATACATAAAACAAGGCAAAACCGTACCAAATCTTCGGGATAACCTCGTAGATGCAGACTTATGACTTTAGATACATGCACTCAGTGTTTAACATCTATTCCTTCATAATAATAGACCTATATATACTCTCTAGAGCAGAATTCAGGGTAAATAAGGGTGAATTTAATGGTGCATTTAGAGTGTTATCAACTACCCCCCCCATTTAGCTTTTGATCGTCCCGAGCAAAGAAAGCAAGAAGAAACAATGCCTCATGAAGTTAGGGTGAAGGATCATGCCACTCATATCCATAAGTTACACATTAAACAATATTCTAGTCACGAACCAATGTGTGTGTGCAATGACTCTCAATCATCAGATATGCATACAGAATCACGTTATATCAACCAATATTTCGCAAAACACATATCAGACATTACTCCATAAGCTCCCCATGAATCATCACCTACCAATGTATCAATGATCGTGTGATAAATCATTTGTGATATCGTACTCAAGAAAAGATTAAAGTTAAAGAGACCCCACATTCATTACTTACCAATGTGCACACTTGCTCCTCCTGCTTTCAGACTTAGGCAAACAACATGGAACCTTACTAGGGCTGGACAGACTTGAGGACCGAGTATCACTCTTAGGTCCTTGTTTGTTTTTATTGATTTTTTTTTCAATATTTTTTTCTTTTTTCATATATATATATATATATATATATATATATATATATATTAAATAGCCATGCATTTTACGCTCCATCAGCTCTCACTCTTTTTCCGCTCTCACTCACAAGTCTGTTTGTCCCGGTGTACCTTCCTTGGCACTCAAGTTGCTACCCTCCTCTTACAAAAAGGGGTTAAATTGAATCCATCAAAAAATATCGATTCCCGGTCTAGGATAACTCTTCATCTAGTCCAAATAACTCTCACGTAGATTGCGTGCTCAGAGACTAAATGCAAGTGGAAAAATAACAATTAATAACTCACTACTTCATTCAGTCATAACATATGCTCATTCTTCCATACTAAATCGATAATGTTTCATCTATATGACATACTGAAGAATCGAGTCATACGTGCTTAAAAGTGTGGTTCATAACAGAATATACGAATATTGTGTCACTACTTCAAAAGTGAACATGATTCTCACCTAAGCTTTGTGAAACAAAGATATTATGTATTAGCTCAAGTTTCTTGCTTAGAATAATTCAGAAGTCTATGTGGTGAAAAGTGCATCAACAGAATCAAGATAATCTAATAATTTGGAATATAATGTTTATAAGCTAAGTGACGGTCGTTCTTACCCCCCACTTAATCGAAACCATGTCCTCAGTGCAGAGATTAAAATACAAAATGAAAAGGAACTTAGTTTCGGTTAAGCGTGGAGCCAAGGAAGAAACTGGATCATCCAAAACGCAACAGGCTCATGTGACAAGTCCTCGAAAAAATCTGCTTATAAATTTCTCAAACAAACCAGAAATAGGGTGACAATAAACTGTATAATAAAATGGCGGCAATAAAAGAGAAACAAAATAACACCAAAAAAATTAAGCCGACAAAATTATTATATTATTATTATAAAATCTGCTACATAACTAGATATGAAAGAAAAATGAAAACAAAAAAGGAATGGAAAATAACAACAATAAAAAGAAAGAAATAAACTAGTCCCCGTCAAAAAAATCCTCCCAGGCATCTTGAGGCTCAAAACCGGGAGGTGGTCCAAACTTGAGGCAGCAGCGGCAGAAGAAGATGCACCATGTTGTGGGGCAATCTTAGGTGGTGGGGTTGATGGAAGAACACCTAAAAATTCTATAATGCGATCCATTTTGTGATGCAGACTCGCAATCTCTCGTGAGTGCTCTTCTAACAAGGCTCTCTGGGATCGAGGTCCTGCTAGTACTGAAGTACACTCTCTCTCAGCCCTTGAACCGACTCGTCAGGGTACTCTCAGAACTGACTGCGAATTGATCTTCGGTTTAGGCTCTTCCCACTCGTCACTGAACAGAACTTTGACCTCGTCCTCCAGAGCGAACATGTCTATCATAGGGCCATAAGGCAACTGCTCTCGCTTTTAATCCTTGGCTATCTCATGAATACGGCTGTGCATCAATAAGCCAATATTGACTGGAGATCCCTACTCCAGATAGAACATCAACTCCGCCCTCTTTGGTGTGACAGATGCCGTGTGCTTGGTCGGCAGAAGGCGGGAACATAGGAATCTGTTGACCATCTTCCTATCCTAGGATAGCTCATTCTCTAGGAAGATGGTGGGGGCTCTCATAGGATTATGATTCCATTCCACCCTGAAGTACTCAGCAAACATCTGCATCCTCTCTAAGTCATTCACATCAGTGGAGGATGTATACTCATCTGGGCCCACTGGTGGATTGCGAACCCCATAGTATGCGTTGATCTGCTCAATCGTGAAGTCATCCTTTACCCCACGGATCATGGAAAATGTAGCTCCGGGGTTATGCGCCAGATGCGCATAAAATTCACGCACCACTGTAGCATTGAACGGGCTTGGAGCCTCTGCCATGTATAAAATATCTTGTGCCTTCATGGCTCCTGGAAAGATCGAGCCACAATCCTCCAAATCCACGCCGCCCTCACGGCTAACAGGTCAGCAGTTCCAGTGTCCTCTGAACGACTCAAAAATTTCTAGTGAATCAAATTGCTCAACCCCATCGATTAAGGGGTTGGCATCTCCATATAGAACCTGCTGGCCGCTTGGACGACGAGAGGTTCTTCTATGCTTGGGGGACATCCTGATGATAACAAACGCTGGAAATGATGCTGAAACAGAAAGAATGACCCTCGGTAAATCGGCAAGTACTCCCGATTTACCGGTGTTAATTTTTTTCAGTTTCTTCTGGGACCGTTCTGTTGAAAATGGAAGAAAAAGAACTGCAACAACTTCACTATCACAACAGCACCCCTCAGCAATAGAGGATGGAAATATGGTGTTATTTTTGTTTAAATGGAATAAAAAAGTTGATTTTGGTGGAGGTAATAGTGGTGATAGTGTCCGAGATTTTGATAAGGAGAAGAAATTGAGAAATTGTTAATGAAGAACAAGAAGATGATTGATGAAGATGGTGAAGAATGGTGATAGAATGGTGTTTATATTGGAGGAAATGGTATAGGGTGTGAGGATTTGGTGGGATAGTGGATAGAGGAGTAATGAGGGTGAGGGATTTGAAGGGTTTGATTGATAGGATTGAGGTGGAGTTATGTGGAGTGTGGGAAAGGATGAAATGATGGAAAATAGGGAAAATGGGGCGGTTTTTATGACTGGTGGGCAGGCCGATACAACGTGTGTCCATCACGTGTCATCGAAAGGTCTGCTTTTTAATCTGACACGCAAAGACTGAAAAACCCTAGCTCGGTAACCCAGGGGTTACTCCCGACTTACCGGGGCCTATTTTCTCCAGATTTTTTTTTATCCTTTTCTGCAAACTTAATTTTAGCTCACTGCTCAATCTTGACCTCAAAAATCACTAGTTTTTACTCCTTTTGTTGTTACTTCCGACTCAATCCTAACCTACTTTACTAGAATCCACAACGAGTAAAAAAAACCATCCCAACAACCATCGGTTTCAAGCCTAAGGGTGCGGTAGAATGAAGAAAAAGCTCGTCATTTCATCCGGCTACTTTTATTGACTCCTATCATAACTAAGGGTTCGAGATAAATAGTTCTGAGTTTATAGTCGCCTGCTCGACTTCCTTCAGATCCTCGCTCACTCAAGGGTTGGGGCTTTAACACGCCCAACCTTTACTCCCGAGGTTTTTACCTTCGTAGAACCTTTTTGACCTCTTCTCCTGGCACGCTTCTCTCTTTTCGCTCGTGCATTAGGTCTACCTCTGCGTCGAGATTTAACTTTTACGTTCAGGGATTTCATATTTTCCATGTTAAGTTCCATTTCACTACGCCTAACAGAAGCACTGACTTCTATTAACGTCTGGTCGTGGACCTTTTCTTCATGCTCTCTAAGCAGTACTCTCATGAACTCCTGCTCACCGGTTTCTACTAAAACCTCTCGGTGCCTATGCCTCTCCTCTTCTATCTCCATAATTTTCACACTACAAGAAAAACTGTTTTTAATGAGAGGAATCTAATGACGGGCCGGAATTGCGTCACTATAAACGCGTTTTAATGACGGTAATATATATATATATATATATATATATATATATATATAATTTTTTGATGTGTACACGGTGAGGAAGTTCAAATTCTTATCATTATTGGTTGATTATCCGTTAATATTGATACACAAAAAACCATCTCGTCATTATTATGTGAAATAATATTATAAATTAATTTTTTTCCAATATAAGAATTTCTCTAACTTTTGTAAAAGAATAACACAATGATTGGCGGGTAAACTCCCACCCAAAAAATTCCCATTTCATTTATTTTTTTTGGCTGAACATTTCTAATTCTATCTCTGCACATGACCTAAATTGACTTCAAACCAAATTAACCCCAAACCTAGAAAATATTAACACCTCCGCCACAAACTGCTTGCTCCCGACACCAATGGCGTCTGTCATACAAACACCAAATCGATGGTCTTTCTGTTGATTATCCTCCTCCTCCATCTTCGATTATCATTCTCCATCATCCGTTTTCACTGAATTGCAGACGAAGCGGCTCCAAAATCTTCACTTTGAAGTAGCGACGTGGAGAGGACAGGTAAGTAGAAAGTCTTCGTTTATCTTGGGACTGTTTTTTCTCTTCCCTTGAACCGATTAAAAGTCCAAAACCGGAATAGACAGAATAGGGTAAAATTTAATCAATCTTTATCACCTCCATCACAGGCCATACTCCCTTTGTTCTTAGTTTTGCAGTTGACTTTCGGAGGTCGAAAGTTTGGAGAACAAAATCGCTGAAGGCTCACTCATTGACGTCAAATGCAATGGCGCTTTGTTAACACGAGAACTGAACCTGTATTGCTAGTGCAAAACCACAGAGGTTTGTTTTTATTTTGTTTTATTTGTAGTCATGAGTTCAAATGTCAAAATATGACAAACCTTATATTTTTGAGTTAATGCTATCACTAAGAAATGAGTATGAGGGTTAGAGTTCATGTAATAAACAACTTCCGAAGTTTGGTGTTTGAATATTTGTGCCTCTGTTTAAGGACAATGATGTTAATTTGAGATTAACTAGGGACCTTTCGTAGGGGTGAACAACCCGACCTTTTACATGTGGTTTGCTTTTGGTTCATTATGTTTATAGTTTCTCTTATTGGTATATTTTGCTTTGACAGCCTATAATAACTTGCTTTGACTTCCCTGCAATTGGTACACTCATATGACAGTTTGATGATCAAGAATGCTGCTATTTTCTTTGGTAAACTTGAGCTTTGTAGCCTGTTTTAGTAGTCTGTGTAGAAGCTCAATTTTTGTCTTAGACTCGGTTTAAGTCCTACAGTAAAAGTATTAGTTAAGTCTAATTAATCTGCTCTTATGATTCTGCTTGAAGTCTAAAAGTTCAGTTCTATCCAGAATGAGTTGCAATCTGTTACATGATATTTGTGATCAGCTTGTTTTGAGTGTTGCAACTAAGCTAATTAAGTCTCTTTTATATTTAAGTTGCCTACTGCCCAGTCTGCCCTTACTAATTTAAGTTAAGTCTCTTATGTTGTTCTTGACCTTTTTTCTTATGAAGTTTATGATGTTCTCTTATGTGGATATTTATGATCATGGCATTATTGAAGTTTCCATGTCATGTTTTGGCAGAACGTACATGTATTCCTACTTCCTATAACATTAATGACTATATATAAGTTTGTTAGTTATCTTACTGTCTCATTATCATCACTTGTGATTTTTAGTCAAATAAAACCATTTACTTTTCTTTTTTTTCCTGGACCTGGGTGCCCCAAACATCATCACACACACACACACAAGTAATTGAAAGAGAAATGTTGTAAGTTCATACGGTTTCTTTCAGATGGATAATACAAAGTTGTTGGACAATGTATGCCAAAATCAAACCACAGAAATCTTGGGTTGGGATGCACTTGCTTTTGTTCATTTTTTATGTTAGGTGGCCAATTTGATGCGGTTTAGTCTTTACAGGAAAAACAGTGTGGTTGAAGTTGAACAAACGTAATTAACGTTGATGTGGTTGTGTTTTAATAGACAATGAAAATAGTATAAAGTTAACTAGAAAATATATTTAAGCTGCGACAAACCCAAGTGTTGGAGTGCAGGATTTACTATCTAATCTTTCTACCTTTGGAACCTTTCCTCTTGTTTGTATACTATCTAATTTTATGGAATTTAACAGCAAATTCACCTGAATGAGGATTTTAGATAACACACAAATGCAATATAGATATCATACAATGTGTTGCTGCATATTTAAATTGTCTGAACAGAATGGGAAACAAAATTGTGTTGCTGCACATCTAAATTGTCTAAACATAATGGGAAACCAAAAAAAAGCATTCCTAAAAATTACTCCAAATTTGTCTTTAAGCTATGTGTTGTTGGTTTTTCAAGGCAAAAAATGTGATATCTAGATGATATACACTTGTCCACTTATTGGAATGATATTCTTTGCTTTCTAATACACTAATTATGAAGATAAAAAAGTTTATATCATTTTCTCTATTTGTTTATATGGCTGTTTATATGATTATTAAACATGTTATTTAGTGCTATGATCATTTGTGGTAGTTATTTATATTTTACTTTGTTGTAGGTTGAAAAAATGCGAATGCAAGACCAACTCACTAGATATGATGCGTTACTATCATTGTCTCGTGGCCCTTCACAATATATTACATGCTTTAAAGGTTATGTTGTCAATGGATATAGGTTCCGGATTGAAGCTAGTGACATCAAATCAATGACACAAAATTCAGGGGTATGTGTACTTGGTGATATAGGTAACGAGACAAATTTTATGGATTATTACGGTGTGTTGACAGAGATTATTGAACTCCAATACCTTGATGCAAAACGGTTGGTTTTATTTCGGTGTAAGTGGTTCGATGTGCATGATAAAGAGAAAGGAGCCAAAATAGATGAATATGGTTTCACTAGCATTAATTGCAATAGTCTTTTGAAAACAAACGAGCCATTTATTTTGGCCAATCAAGCTTCTCAAGTCTTTTATGTGAATGACAACATTAATAAAGGCTGGCATGTTGTTGTTAAGATGCAACCTCGGGATCTCTATGAAATGGGACAACCAGTAGATGATAAGAGCATTAATACATATGATTTAGGCGAAGCATACCAACATTCTGAATCTTTCAACTATGATTGTCGTCACTCAAATTCAGTTGGTATTATCTCTTGTGACTGTTCTGTTTTTACTCATTCCTTTGATTCTTGTGAAACTCAGTTGTGTGCTTTAGTGTTTTCCGTAAAATATGAGTTTCTATGTTTGTGTCATCCCTTGACACATTATTTTGCATAAACCTGCATTTATTAGTGCTGCACATAATCTGCCTGCATATTCCATATTGCTTGTGCTAATCTTTTGCTAAATCTGATGCACCTGTTGTGCACATAACTTGGCTGTTGTGTGGTTCACCTTGCTGACTGTATTTCTTAAATGTTGTACCTTCAATCTGGTGTTGTGCTCCAAATTTTCTGCACTCTGAATATTGTTGAATCTCTCCATCTTGATCCTATTATATTGTTGTTTATGCATTGCTGTTTTTGCTTGAAGATTCTCTGCTCAGATTGACAGCCTTGTGAACTAATCTGCTTGTCTGTGTTCTTAACTTGTTTGGAGCTTATTGTAGATGGTCAAAATATCTGGAGAGGAGCAGATTCAGAGCCAACAATAGTTGACATCCCAATACCGAAAAGAAAGAGAAAACGAAAAACATTTTGATGGTGCATACGAACTCTTTTTTATGCGACGTAAATTCCTTTGTTTTGGTTAGAAGGTATTTGATCTATCTTCACTTTCTTATTTATTCTTCATTTATGCCATATATCTAAGTCAATGGATGCATATTACTTTTCAGTATAGCTCCTGTGCACATTCTGCTCAGAAAATTTTGGTTTATATCTGACTGAGCTACTTGTTAAATACTCTGTGTATTGCATTTCATATATATAGGGGTAGCTGCTATATTTTAGTACCTGCATACTTTGTTTTGTTTTATGCTCAAAATGACGGACATGATTTTGCAATGATCCAAGCTATGATCAGGAAATATGTATAATGTACATTACTTTTGTCTAAGAAGAGCTGTAGATTATACAAGCACCATTGTGCGTTATATGCAGGTAATAACTGCTGGGTTTGTGCTGTAGATATCACATCCTTACAGGCTATTATTTAATATTTTGGAAAATAGTTTCTATGGAATGATAGTTACTCGAATTTTATTTTGGGACTTTAATTCAATTAAAATTTTCTGCCATTCATTTAAGTTTAATAGGCTTAGTAGAATTTGGCACTAAACAAAATGGTTCTAATGAAATGATACAATCGTTCCTCCCGTTTTGTTGAGAAGTTGACCATTGACGGGAAAATGAGAATCAATAATCATGTTCTTTTTAGCAGGAGGTTTGTTTAGTATTTGAACTTGAACTATATGAGGTTTATGTTGTATAAGGGATGTGGTAATTTGCAGTTTTTTTCCCATTTTCCAGTGTGGGCATTGGACTTGGTTGGGGACTTCCAAGGCTTTGAACGGTTAGAGCTGTTTGCAGATATGATGTTCATTTAATTCTGTGCAGATTCGTATGTGGCAACGTGGTTCAAGGGACAAGACAGTTTTGCAAGCTACCCCTGCTGCGGCTATTGATGTCAGTTGGCATACTATGAGTAGTTTCCGTGCACTTTTCTCGCCCTCTTTTGAACCATGCAATCACTGTTATTTTTTTTCAAGTCCTTGACACCTCTCAACATGTTTCACTATCCTCTTGGCTTTGCTTTCAATAATTTCCCCTTGGAAATTATGGATGGGAAGTGAAGATTGTAGTTATCAGATAATGTATCTATCTTCATGATGAATATGGAGCCAACTTTTTGTCTTTAATTGATACAGATGCTACCGCCTGTGGCTTACTTAGATAATCCGTCCAACAATATTGAATCCATTCGGTATATGGGATACCTCGATGTATATTTTGGATATATTAATGCTTGTTGTTGCAACAAACTGTAGTGCGTTTTATTTAATGGTTGTGATATTCTAATATTTCTTCATAATGATTGATACTTTCATGGTATGTTTCATGAGGGGCTAATAACCCTATAATGAGGGGATTTTTGGTCATCAATTCGTGATTTATTGAGGGCAAATGACCCTACAATGAGAAAACTTGTCGTCATTAGTTCGTGCATTAATGAGGGGTAAATGACCCTATAATGATGAAATTTTTTGTCAATTAATTGTGTTTTAGTGACGGGTAATTATCTTTATAATAACGGGAATAGTCGTCATTAACGGGTAGAAACTAATATTCAAATTTAGTTCTAATGATAGGCAAATAGTATAATAATGTGGAAATTACCCGTCACTAGAACTATTTTTAATGAGAGTCTAATATTGTCATTAAATCTTTGATATCTTTAATGACGAGGCGGGTTCTCGTCATTGAATGCCTTAACTAGAAGGGCGACTATGACGGGGGCATGAGGGGGATTTCCCGTCATTAAAAGTCTTTAATGACGAGAAAAAGGGATATAATGACGAGAATTCCCGTCATTAAAACCCTTTTTTCTTGTAGTGTCACTTCCCCCGAACCATAAGTCATCTTGTAACATTCCAGCCTATTATCTAGGGGTTCTAAGATCCTTATAGTTACTGCATCGTTATTAGTCCTCAGAGTTATATCCTTATTTTCAAAGTCCATGATCGCCCGGTTGGTCACTAAGAAAGGTCTACCTAATAGAACTGGGGCACTAGGATCCCCCGGCACGTCTATAACCGTAAATTATATTGGAATGGTGAATCCTTCTGCCTTAATCATACAATTCCTCAGTAGACTGGCAGGCATATCTCTAGTTTGATCAACAAAGGTCATGGTTCGAGTTTGGTCCATGATAACCGGAATCTTAATCTTTTGGCTGAGAGAAAAAGGAAGGATGTTGAAACTTGATCCGGTGTCACAGAGACCTAAACCTAATGATACACCGTTGATAGATATCGGGAGTCAGGGTCTCCTAACTTCACTACGGTATCTGAGTCTACGTAATCCTCAGGCTCAGAAAACTTAGTGTCTAGATCCTCTTCAGGATCATCGGAATCGTAATCCGATGAAGATATTTCAATTAACTCTAAAGGAAACTCACCTGGACAATACGTGTTGCACTCCATTATTCTCTCTTAAGGCTCGTGCTAAGTGCTTCTTTTTCCTTTTCCACCCACTTCTTGTCCGCTTCGTATTTCTATCTGACTGCTGATCCTGGGTACACGGAAAAAGGCTTGATATTCAACATTTTGCGAAGCATTCTGTTTGACCTGTTTGGCTTTTCAACTCCTGTTTGACTGAATCTCTGAAGTGTCCCGATCTTCCTGCAAAAGAGATAAAAGAAAACAAAGAAAAGGTTAGCCACTTCTGCTTCAGTTGGGATTAAACCCAACTGTTGCAAACCTACTAACTAAAATCAACAGAGACATACACAAAATCACAAGGGCTGTCAGAATTTGATTTTTGGGGCCACGGTAAATCGGGGGTAACCCACGGTAAACTGGGCCAAGAATTTCTCATTCTGGCAGTTAAACAGTGCAGATTTTATTTAGGATGACTCAAGACTCAATAAGAAAATAAATTTAAAAGAAAACGACAAATTCTTAATTAGAATTAAAGCTTTTATTCTTAAATTGGCAATTGTCCCCGGCAATGGCGCCAAAAACTTGATCACGTGTAAGTCACTTATGCCGATATTACTAGCAAGAGTACTAGGTCAATCGTAGTATAGCAAGGGCGAATCAAGGTCGATCCCACAGGGACAATGCAAATTTAAGTATAAACAACTCTAATCTACTTAAGAATACATATAGACGGTCATCGACCAACAATGGCCATAAAATAGACATGGTATTCCTTCCCCATCCCTTCTATACACTTACTAGGTTTAGTTAATCCTTATGTTTACTTCCCCACATAATTTCCTCAAACTAATTGAGATTTTAATTCAGTTTAAGCTACGGGTGCAATTCCTAACCCTATCTACTCTGACCATGGTAGTAGAAAATCTATACGCTAGCTACCCTCCTTAATTGGTCCGTAATAGCCCATACGCACGAAGAACAAGAATTGTCAGTATTGAGCGCTAACTCATACCGCTAACCCGTCTAGGCAGCTATCACACTGATTAGAACGTTTATAGGGTCCATCAAGACAATGTCCTAATTAACACTTCACTATCAATACTTCATGTTAATTTACGAATTACGAATACTAGATTGGTCAGACATATTACTCGTTTTAATTATTTCTGTCGATCAATGTAGCTGACGCTGAACCTCCAGATTAGGTTTTATAAATTTTGCCTTGGTAAAGCGGTATAGTCCGCCGAGTTACCGGGGGTGGTTTTTCTTATTTCTAGATCTACATTGCTCAATTCAAGATAATCTAAGTAAATTATAGGGTCGTTAAACATGCAGATCAACTAAAACATGTGAATACCACCAGATCTACCATATTAAAGACATAACGGTCAAAGCTTCAAACCTTCAACAATGGAGATCTAGCTTGATCCACTCAAGCTAGAGATGGCAAGGAAAGGAAGGAAACCAGAAAATAAACTTCAAAAGCTTAAAAGAACTTTATTGCATCAAAATTGTATATTGAATTAATAATAATTTGTATTATATTTGAAGACCTATGTAATAATCAATTTATGTGGCCTTATATAGATACATTGGCCGACGTATTACTCACAGAAACCCTAACCGACCTAGTAGATGCGACAGAATCGATTTCTTGCTCCCCAAGACCCTCGGTTTATCATGCCCAGCCCACAGTAAACCGAGCCTGAATTTCTTCTTTTCTTTCAGCAGATCTCTTCCTGGACTTACTTCACTCGGCCCAATACTTCTTCCTCTGGTCCATCTCCGTCCTTAAATGCTCCAGATTTAATACATCCTGAAAATACATAAAACAAGGCAAAACAGTACCAAATCTTCGGGTAACCTCGTAGATGCAGACTTATGACTTTAGAGACATGCACTCATTGTTTAACATCTATTCCTTCATAATAATGGACCTATCTATACACTTTAGAGCAGAATTTGGGGTAAAAAATGCTGAATTTAATGGTGCATTTAGAAGGTTATCAAGATACTATGCAGTGGCATATCATTCCGCTTGGAAATGTTACCAGTCATGTGACAGGAATGACAGGCTCTTGGAAACTCATAAGCAGATTTATGGACTGCCGGCCAATAGAATCCACACTGCAGTACATTTGCTATTGTCTTTTCCGGCCTATAGTGACCTCCAACTTCTCTAGAATGACATTGGCTCAGAATATTTGGAATCTAATCATCAAGGATGCATCTCCTAAGAATGGTATCAGGGCACATCTTTTATAGGTAGGGATTGTTCCAATATTAATGCTTTAGATCCATAAAGAACTTCTTCTTATCAGCACTCGTGAATTCCGGTGGTAAGTACCTTCCTGCTAGATAATTTACAATGTTAGCAAACCAAGAGTATACCTTGCCCACTCTTGATCTATTTTGTCGGGGCTGACATTTCACTGGAGCTACTACTGAGACGGAAAAAAGTTGTTCATAGGAAAAGCTCTCCCTGATCTTAGTCGGTTGCTCCTCTTCTAGCAAAGTTAATCTTGACATGTAAACATCCACCTGGTTCTCAGATCCCTTCTTATCCTTTATCTCGACATCAAACTCTTGTAAGAGTAGAATCCATCTCAACGATCTCGGCTTGGAGTCTCTCTTGGTTAGAAGGTATTTCAAAGCTACGTGGTCAGTGAATACAGTGACTTTCGAGCCTATCAGATATGGTCGAAACTTGTCAAATACCAAGATAACATCTAAGAGTTCCTTCTTTGTAGTCGCATAATTCCTTTCGGCACTGTTGAGGGTACGACTGGCGTAATAGATAGGCTTAAAGATTTTATCCTCCTTTTGTCCCATGGCTGTTCCAACTTCTGTGTCGCTTGCATCACACATAAGCTTAAAATGTTTGTTCCAATCTGGGGCCACCAACATTGGGGCGGTTATAAGAATTTGCTTCAATGTGTGGAATGATTGCTTGCACTCTTCTCCAAATACAAAAGGCACATCCTTTGCATGTAATTCCATCAAAGGTCTAGAAACTATATAGAAATCCTTAATAAACCTCTTATAGAAGCCTGCATGGCCAAGAAAGGATCGCAACACCTTTAAGATTGTTGGAGGGGGTAACTTCTCTATTACCTCTATTTTTGCCTTATCAACCTCTATTCCTTTCCTTGAGATCTTATGACCCAACATTATACCTTCTGTGACCATGAAATGACATTTTTCCCAATTAAGTACAAGGTTGGTCTCGTCACATCTCGTCAGCACTCTACTCAAGTTGTCCAAGCATTTATCAAAGCTGTCTTCAAATACAGAAAAGTCATCCATGAAAATTTCCAGAAAGTCCTCTACCATGTCCGCAAATAGTGACATCATGCACCTTTGGAATGTTGCTGGTGCATTACAAAGTCCAAAAGGCATGCGATTGTATGCAAAAGATCCATAGGGACATGTGAATGTTGTTTTCTCTTGGTCCTCGGGGGCAATATGGATCTGGTACTCAAGTTGTCCAAGCATTTATCAAAGCTGTCTCCAAATACAGAAAAGTCATCCATGAAAATTTCCAGAAAGTCCTCCACCATTTCTGCAAATAGTGACATCATGCACCTTTGGAATGTTGCTGGTGCATTACAAAGTCCAAAAGGCATTCGATTGTATGAAAAAGTTCCATAAGGACATGTGAAAGTTGTTTTCTCTCGGTCACCAGGGACAATATGGATCTGGCAGTAACCAGAATATCCATCTTAGAAACAATAAAGCATGACCGCTTAACCTTTCTAACATCTGGTCAATGAATGCTATGGGAAAATGATCTTTACGAGTTGCATCATTTAGCTTCCTAAAATTGATGCAGACTCGATGTCCAGTAATTAGCCTCACAAAGATTAACTTATCAAACTCGTTAGGTTGAACAGTGAATCCTCATTTCTTAGTCACCACATGAATCGGGCTCACCCATTCACTGTTTGTAATTGGGAAATGATTTCCATTTCCAACATCTTTATAATATCCTCCGTAACAACATCCTTCAACTGTGGCATCAACCTCCTTTGAGGTTGTTCCACTGCTTTCTTTTCTGGGTCTACAAAGATTTTATGCATACACATCGATGGGATTATTTCTCAAATATCTAAAATCGTCCACCCAACGGCTCCCTTATACTCTCTCAGTACTCTTAACAGTTTCTCCTCCTCTAGAGGTGATAGTGATGATGAAATTATGAGGGGAAGAGTATCATCTTGTAAGTATAGGTAATTTAGGTGAGATGGCAAAGGTTTCAACATTAAATTCATTGGTGGCTCTTCCAGCGATGATCTTAGAAACTTTCCAGTCAATTGTAAGTCAAAGAACTTATGCCACGAAGGTCTATGAATTGTTCCTCCTACATCCACAGAAGATATAGGCTCTATTTCTCATACTTGACCTTCGCTACATCCAAGCCAGGTCTCCTCATTAATTCCTTCATCTTCTTTCAGGAGCAAAGTCTTTACTACTTCAAGGTCTAGTGCCACTTGCTGATGTAATTTCAAGACAAGCTCATCTATGGAATCTAGAATGTAACATGCTTCTCCCTCATCTTGTGCATACCTCATTGTCTTCATCACATTGAATACTACACTGTCCTCATTTACCCTTAGAATCAGCTCACCCTTATGAACGTCTATCAATGTATTACTTGTTGCTAGGAAAGGTCTTCCTATGATCAGTGGAACATCTTAGCTTCTATGTCTAGTACTACAAAGTTTACGGGGAATATGAACTTATCAACTTTCACCAGAACATCCTCCACCACTCCACAAGGATGCTTCATAGACCTATCGGTCAATTGTAGGGTTATAGATGTATCGTTTAACTCTTTCATGCCTAACTTATGGAAAATGGAGAGGGGCATTAAATTGACACTGCCTCTAAGATCACACAATGCTTTATTTAGGCACACTCCTCTAATTATTCAAGGTATGAGGATGGTCCCAGGATCTTTACACTTAAGAGGCAGTTTGCGTTACAAAACTGCCGAGCATTCCTCGTTAAGGCAAATAGTCTCAAGGTCTAACAACTTCCTTTTGGTAGAGATTCCTTCTTTCAAGAATTTTGCGTACTCTGGCATCCCGGCCAGAGCTTCTACCAAAGGTATATTCACTTGCAATTTCTTAAACATTTCTATAAACTTTTTATAACGAGCATCATCATGATTCGGTTTATATTTTTTAGGGGGATAAGGTAAAGTAGCAGGATTAATATTTACAGTTCATGAAGACTTACCTGCTGCCTGCTGCTGTTCTGCCTACTCGTCTGTTGTACCTGCAGACGCTCGATTAATCGGCGTGGTGTCCCGATTAATCGCATCCCCTTTTCTTCCTGATTCTGCTGCGTTCTGATGCTGACTACTTTCTGATTCTTCTTGGACAGTTGGTATAACTGGTCCAGGCAGATCCTTTCCGCTTCTAGTCATAATTGCATTCACGTCCTTCGGAATCTTCTCTGTGTTACTTGGTAATCCTCTCAGAGGACGGGCTGACCCTTGTTCGGCTATCTGCCCCACTTGGTGCGACATATTATGCACTAAGGCTTCTTGATTGGTCAGTCTTGTATCATTCTTCTGGCAATATGTTGTGAAGTTTGTATTCAGTTCGGTCATGGATTTTATGAGTTGATTGACCGTGTCGGTCATAGTTGAGCTCATTTATCCATGGCTGCTTCCCAACCACCTGACTTGTTGAATTGAGGCATGAATCCCCCAGTCTGTCTTGGTCTCTCTCCACCTGTAGGATCACTTAGTCAAAAACCAGGGTGGTCGTGAGAACCCGGGCGATATCCGCCCCCATAAGGATTTCATTGCCTCCTTATATTGTCACATCTTCGGTGTTGGTTGCTTCGAATTCTTGAACTTTTGCAACCTTGGCAATGCGGTCTTGTATGCCGTCCATTTTCTCATTCATTGCCATTAACTGGTATAAAATCTTTTGAGATGTATCTTCTCCAAATACTCCTTCAGCTACCTTTACATTCTCAATTTGATGCGTTCCCCGTTGGCTTGTAAGTGCTATTTGTTCAAACTTTTCTACAGCTTCTTCAGGTGACAGCAACGTAAAAAATCCATTGCTCAACGAATCAACTCTCATTTGTTCATTGGGCCACAATCCATGATAGAAACGATGCATTCATACATGCAGAGTGATATCGTGGTGAGGGCATCTCCGTTGAGCTTCCTAAAACCTTTCCAAAGCTTCTTCGAAAGTCTCGGCCGGTTTTTTCTTGAAATTTATGATGTCTTGTCTCATCTATAATGACTTCCCAGGTGGTCAGTACTTATTCATAAATTTTTGCAGTAAATCGGTCCAAGTTTGGATCGATCCTGGTGATATATACAATAACCATATCTTTGCCTTGTCTTTCAGAGTGAATGGGAACGATTTCAGCTTAATGTTGTCTTCAGGTACTCCTGTTGGTTTGACTATGTTGACTATCTCCAAGAAGTTAGTGGCGTGTACACTAGGATCTTCGTTCGGTACTCCATGGAAGGTAGTGTAATTGGTCACCATCTATATCACGTTTGGCTTCGAGTGAAAGACATTAGCCGTATTCTCTGGCTGAACAATCAGCATGAATTGCTCAATCATTGGCATTGTATAACTCTGTAGAGTTCTTTTAGCTCCTTGTACCACAAATCCTGCTCCGTTTCCTCTTCCATTTTGTCCATTCTCCGCCATGTTGTTATCTATATCCTCCAAATATGGAATCTCTTCTTCCTTCCTGCTGTGATCTCCTTCGTGTGAACACTCGTCCTCCGCCAGCCTATAAGTCTTCTCTCCAGCTTCTTTTAACTTTTGTTTAGCAAACTTTTCGATTTCAGGTATGAATCTCTTGAGTTTGGCTGCTGAACTCCGTGTAGCGTACTACAAGACACAAAAAGAAACCAAAAAGTTAGTGACTTGCCTCGGTAGCTGTTACACTTGCCTGGCAGACTCCAAAATACAGACTCTGAATACTGACTCGATGCTGAATTGACAGTATCGATTCTGCTAAATCTGGGACGCTCGATTAATCGCAGGTAACCATCGATTAATCGGGTGAGATTTTTTTCCAGATTCAAACAAAACTGAGTATGTATGACTCTAGTATAAACAGACTATAAAATAGACTCAAAAATTATAGAAACTAAATATACAAACGCTCAATCTCAAATTAAAAATTATTCTGGATACAAGTCCTTGGCAACGGCGCAAGAAAATCATGATCGCGTGCAAAGCACTTACTAGAAATAGGACTAGGTCTATCGCAGTAGAGTACTGGCGAGTCAAGGTCTCCGGTCCACAGAGACTCATAAGAACGCAAATCTTCAAGATGGAGTTGTCACAATAACGGTCAACGGCCAACGGCCAACTATAATATAGAAAGAAGTAAAATGGTGACAATAAACAAACAATACTATGCAAGTCCAAACGGAGCACACAAGACCTTCTAAGGTATTAGTCTAAGGATCCATCAAGACAATGATTTATTAGTTATTCCCCCCATAACATGCATTAATCATCCCTGTGGGGAAATTATAATTCTTTGTCAGCTACGGGTGCAAACGCCTAACCCTGTCTACTTCCACTGTAAGCATACCAGACAATCTATATGCAACTAACCTCCTTCGTTCATTGTATTAGTTCATACGCATTAAGTTTTAGAGTTGCCGGCTCAAGACCGAAAGCCTCCCTAGGCAGCTCTCGACTATGACTAGCACGTTCCTAAGGATCCATCAAGACAATGTCCAAATTAACACTTCACTAACAGTCATTCATGCTAATTTACGATGACATGCAAATAGTTTATCAGGCTACTAACGTGTAAATTAAATCAGTCGATCAACGTAGCTAACTCCGATTATCATGAACTAGGATTTACTAGGTATTTAGATCTAGCGATATAGAGCATTGCAGATCTGAAGAACACAATCACTATTTCATGATTTCTTCACCAACGAATCAGATCTATACAAACATGGGGTAAAATAAACTAACTACTACATAAATAAACTAAAGAAACAATTAGCACATACTAGTCAAATAGAACAACGAAGACAGATCTACATCTTGGAAAAGACAGAAAATCATACCTTCGAAGATGAGTGTAGATCTCCTCGGATCTCTTCCTAGAAGGCGAATCCGTCGACTCCTTGACTAGAACTCATAACATAAATAAAGAACTTTTATTGTATAAAACTTGTCTTGAATACCTAGAACTACCCCTCGTCCAAGAAAACAGGTTTTGGAGTATTCTTGGACTCTCGATAAGTCGGCGGTACTTCCCGATTAATCGGGGGTATTTTCATCCTTTTTCTTCTACCGACTTAGCTTGGAAGGTTCTGGAATACCCTAGGCCCAATCCTCTCGTTCAGTCCACGCAGAATTGTCCACAATTCTTAGCCCAATATATCGTATCCTGAAAATAATCAAATAACACATGAATAATACCGAATAAGGGAAATAAACGCTAATTGCAAAAAACTAGACTCAAGAACCCGACATATGACATTCAACTAAAATGGTTCATAATTATAGGTCGAAACAACTATTTTTAGCTCGTAATGGACAAAATGTTGATGTCGTAGGATAGACTATTTTAAGCATCATCATAGCCCTTTCCTCACCCTAAGATATCATCCCTCATGAAACACTCTTTACCTTTCTCCATACATCATGACACCCCACTTTCTCCTTATCACCTAAGTAGAATCTTATAGGTAATAACTGTCCTCATCCTCCATCGGGTTTATCCATGACCTTAATTTCAATCTCTCCTTAACCGTCCTTTTCCATTCTAGTCTTCAATGTTTTCTCTGCAAATCTAAACGTCTTTTGAGTTCTCTGAATCTGTACCTTTATTTTTTTTGAAGGGAACCTTTCTTCTTCCATGTCTTCTTTCTCTTTTTCAAGAGACCCATTCGGTTTCGTTTCTGCTCTTTCACCCAAAATATCTTTGATGAAAAGCTCCCTGACGCTGTTCAGTTTGAGCAGCGATTCTCTGATTCTACATGTTGATTCGATAAATCTCATTGGAATACAGAATCTCTGAAACACTTGTTGATTCCAGGTTGTGATCAGTGTGTCCGTGAAGGTTGAGGTCCTTCCAAATGAAGCTCAAGAAGCTGAGGCTGATGTCCTATCTATTGGAAAACAAACAACCGCAATACCACATGTATCACCAATACCCACAAAGTCTACCTAATGTCGCACAACGGAATTAAAAGAGGCATCCCCAAAGAAGATAAATCACAAATAAAGCAAAATGAAACACAACAAGATAACACCATGATTTTCAACGTGGAAAACCCCTCTCGATGTGAGAGAGTAAAAACCATGAGGCCGAGACCCACAAAAATCTCCACTAATCATCAAAAGATGATTCAAAAGTGTTCCAATTACATCAACCAACTCAACTACACCAAAGCATCAACTAAGAATGCAAAAAACAAGAGTTGTTGAAAAATATCACAGGAAACACAACAGTCAGGTCAGCGGCTAATTGCTGAAAATTGAACTGTTGAGACAACATTTCCACCGTTCAGATTGAAGAAGAAGGAAATACAAACATGTCCTCCAAATTTCGTCCCGATTGGAATCCGTTGCGATGCCCGATCATCGCCGGAAAGTTTCTGCTGCAACACCAATAAAAGCTGCGAATTTCTCCTTCTTTTTCCCTCCGTTTTTGTTGTGAAGATTAGATTAGGGAAAAATTAACCTAGCTTGTTCCCTTAAATAATAATTGACATATTATTTTTTTCCTTTTATTTATTTTTCTATTATTCGGTGGGCTCCACAAATGAGTGATCCACCCAACAAATCTCCCCCTCATGACATTGTGGAGGAATTCGTAATTCCCACAATAGAACTACATATCCCAAGCTTATCCCTTGTCAATGCTTTTGTCAACATATCTGCACCATTGTCATCTGTGTGCACTTTTTCAAGTGCTAGGAACTTCAATTGCAACACATCCAATGACAACGAACATCAATATGCTTGGTCCTAGAATGAAAAGCTGCATTCTTAACAAAAGAATAACACTCTGGCTATCATAAAGCACCACATATTGATATTGCTTCAAACCAAGCTCTTGGAGAAACTTCTTCATCCACAACAACTCTTTACACGCTTCAGTTGCTGCAATATACTCAGCTTCAGTAGTTGAAAGTGCAATACATTTTTGCAACCTCGACTGCCATGACACAACTCCCCTTACAAATTTAACCAAATATCCTGAAATGGACTTGGAAGAATCAACATCTCCTACCATATCAGAATCAGTGAAACAAACCAACACATGTTTTTCACCACCAAAAGTAAGACATAATTCAGTAGTACCCCTGATATATCTCATCATCCATTTCACATCATTCCAATGATCTTTACCAGGATTAGAAAGAAAACGACTGACCTTACCAACTACATAAGCTATGTCTGGTCTAGTACATACCATGGCATACATAAAACTACCCACCGCTGAAGCATGCGGGACTTTTTACATCTTTTCCTTCTCATCATGGCTAGAAGGACACTGCTTGATACTCAACTTGAAATAAGATGCAAGTGGACTGGACATTTCTTTACCATCACACATGCTAAATATCTGAAGCACCTTCTTTATGTACTTCACTTGTGACAAATAATTTTTCATGGCCACTCTCTCATGAGTAAGTTGCATCCCTAAAATATGCTTTGCATGGACTAAGTCTTCCATGGCAAAAGACTTGCTCAATTGTTACTTCAACCTGTCAATCCTTAATGTATTCATGCCAACAATCAAAATATCATGAACGTAGAGTAAAAGAATGATAAAATCATCCTCTGAGAATCTGCTAATAAACATGCAATGATTTGAAGTAGTCTTCCGGTAGCCCTGCTCCTTCATGACAAACTCAAATTTCTTATTGTCTGTAAAGAGGCTTAAACTATAAATCCGGTAGAACTAATCTGATAGTCTGCGGAGTGATGGTCAGCTGAGAAGTGTATCCAAGTCTATGAAAGTCAGCTGGGAAGTCTGTTGAGTTTCTTCTGGAGTGAGCAGCATGTTGAGGGTCTGCTGAGTTTTTGGGTGCAACTGAGTTCTAAATATGTGCAATGATCAGCTGAGTTGAGTCAGTATAGGGACCCAACATCTGGGGCATTTTTGGCAATCCAACAAAGTTCCTTTGGAGGTTAGGGTTTAGGGATTTATGCCTATAAATACCAACTGTATTGATCATTGTAAAGTGTGTGTAATCCGTCTTAAATTTAGTGCATAGTAAAATATATCGTTTCTGTCCGTGGAGTATTCGGCACAACGCCGGAAACCACGTTAAATCTTGTGTTCTTCTTGTGTCTGTTATTTCCGTTGATTATTACTGTTAGATTGCATCGGTTAATTGTATATCTTACATCTGGATTCACTATCCTGTTATAACAAATTGGTATCAGAGCATAGGTTTCTGGGAATCATCTGTACGGACAACCTTTATCTTCACCAACACTTTCACCGGTGCTAGGACTCTGTAATAAAAGTTGTGATCTTTGGCAAGAAAGATGTCTACAGTTAACGTAAAAATTGATAAATTTACAGGAAGAAACAGTTTAGTCTGTGGCAAATCAAGATGCACGCCTTGTTAAAACAACAAAGATTATGGACTCATTTATCAGGTAAAGGAGAAGCCAGTTCAGTAAATTATGCTAGTCGGGAAGAGAAAGCACATTCAACAATCATGTTTTGCTTATCTGATGATGATATCACTCAAGTTGCAGCGGAAGACATAGCTGCCAAGTTTTGGGCAAATCTTGAAAGTCTGTACATGACTAAGTCATTAACCAACAAGTTGCTGCTGAAGAAGAGGCTATTTAGTCTGAGGATGCATGAAGGAGCTCTGTTGAGGGAACATCTGGATCAACTGAACACAATATTATTTGATCTCAGGGATATTGATGTTAAAAATGAAGATGAAGATGCAGCCCTAATTCTATTGGTGTCATTACCAAGTTCATATGAAAACTTTGTGCAGTCCTTCATAGTTGGGAAGGATACAGTGGCCTTAAAGGATGTGAGGGCAGCCTTGCATGCCAGAGAGCTGAGACACAAGGAAGCAGGGACAGATAGTCAGGCTGCTAGACTAGCAGTCAGCAGCAATGGGAAAGGATATGGACAGTAGTCTGGGAAGAAAAAATCCAAGAAGTCCAAAGGTCTTAAATTCACAGATGTCTGTAATTACTGTAATGGCACGTTTGTATTGCGGTAATGGAATGGAATGGAATGGAATGCTTTTTTCATTCAATTCCATCAATTTGGCGTGTTTGGAAACGGAAGAATGGAATATGTTTTCATTCCAATAGAATGAAAATGAATGATTTTCATTCCATCCAAAATCCAATAGAATGGCCGGAATGGAATGAAAAAATAAATCATGCAATAAGAAATGATTCCATTTCACTGTCTACCAAACGCAGTAATCGAATGATATCATTTCATTCCATTGCATTCCATTCCAACAGATTCATTCCATTCCATCAATCCAAACGAGCCATAAAGAGCAGGGGCATTGGAAGTCCAATTGCCCAAAGAAGAAAAAGACAGAGGAGAGCAATTTTGGCACAGCAGCTGTGGCTGCTGAGCAATCTAATGAGGATTTGGTTCTAGTGGTAGGGGATTCAGCACATCATGCTGATGTTTGGATCCTAGATTCTGGAGCATCCTATCATATTTGTCCACACGGGGAGTGGTTTTATACTTATGAGCAGATAGATGGTGGTCATATTTCTATGGCAAACAGCAAGGTCTGCAAGATAGTGGGAATTGGCTCAGTGAAGTTGAGGACATAGGACGGTAGATTTTACACACTGAAAGATGTAAGACATGTTCCACAGATGACCAAGAATTTGGTATCTCTTAGTTTACTGGACAGCAATGGGTTCAATTTCAAGGGAGAAGGCGGAGAGCTGAATGTCTACAAAGATTCAACTGTGGTTCTCAAAGGTGTCAAGAAGGGAACCTTGTATGTATTACAAGGCTCTACTATATCTGGCTCTGCTGTTGTGGCATTTTTCAGCAGTTCATCAGTCACAACAGACTCAGTTGTGGCATATGAGACTTGGTCACATGGGTGAAAGAGGAATGCAAGTCCTTTCTTCGGCAAGCTTTCTTGGGGGATATAAGGTCAAGACACTGGACTTTTGTGAAACTGTGTGTTTGGGAAGCTACATAGAAGCTTATTCTCGGTAGGCAAACACAATACAATGCATCACTTGATTATATCCACTCTGATTGCTAGGGTCCATCAAAGGTGGAATCATTGGGTGGTCATAGATATTTTGTGTCATCATAGATGACTATTCAAGAATGACTTGGGTGGTGATGATGAAAAACAAAAGTGAGGCATTCAACAGTTTCATGCAATGGAAGGATCTAGTGGAAAATCAGACATGCAAGAAAATCAAAAGGCTCAGAACAGATAATGGTCTGGAATTCTACTGGTCAGAGTTTGATACATTATGTAAGGATAAGGGTATTTCCAGACATCATACAGTCAGGAATACACCTCAACATAATGATGTAGCTGAAAGGATGAATCAACCTCTTCTGGAGAGGGCAGGATGCATGCTCTCTAATGCTGGTTTATCAAGGAGATTTTGGGCAGAGGCTGTAACCACAACATGCTACTTAATCAACAGAAGTCCTTACACCGGGATCAATCTCAAGACACCATTTGAGCTGTGGTCAGGCAAGCCTGCTAACTACTCAGTTCTACGGGTTTTTGGAAGCACAATTTACGATCATGTGAATGAAGGGAAGCTGGAACTAAGGGCCAAGAAAAGAGTGTTTGTGGGTTATGGTGATGGAGTAAAAGGTTATAGAATTTGGTCATCAGCATAGTCCAGTTTCATAATCAGCAGAGATGTGGTCTTTGATGAAAATTATATGATTAACTCATCAGTGGGGAGGTCTACTGAATCTGAAACCAGTGCTGAATCTGAGAAGGCTAAGAAACAGGTGGAGCTTCAAGTGGAGTCAGCTGAGATGCAACAATCAGCTGATCCAAGTCAGCACTTATCTGATCTGGTTGCTGAAACAGAGTCTGATCCAAGCCAGTCAGCTGATCAAGATTCAGTTGAGCATCAAACAAGGAACATTGGTCAGCAAAGTATAGCTGTCAGCAGATCTAGAAGATCAAATGTTGGGGTACCTCCCAAGAGGTATGGTTTTGATGATATGGTTGGATATGCACTTCAAGTTGCAGAAGAAGTGGATGGTTTTGAAACTTCTACTTGTAGGGAAGCAGTGACATGTTCTGAAGCATCTTAATGGCTTGTTGCCATGGGAGATGAAATGGAGTCATTATTGAAAAATCAGAGTTGGGATCTAGTTAAACATCCAGTTGATAGGAGAGTTGTTACTTGCAAGTGGATCTTTAAAAGGAATGAAGGAATGACTGAGGCAGAAGGGGTCAAGTATAAGGCACGTTTGGTTTCAAGGGGGTTCAGTCAGAAAGAAGGGGTAGATCGGGCATTTCAGCATAGAATCATAATATAAGCAAATGATAGATACACGTAACTATCCCCTCCCCCCACACTTAAACCACAACATGTCCTCAGGTTGTGCAGAACGTAAAAAGGGACAAAATACTTAGCTGATTGTAATAGATACTCGAATCGTTGGTCAGGTCGGAGCATGAAAAGGCCAACGCTCTCAATGGCGTATATAACTTGTGTCAGCACGATGTAAAAGCTAGCGCGACAAAACAGCTAGAAATATGCCTGCACTACTCGATAAACACGGGAAAATCTCGGGGAAAACGGGGAAATTATACCATAATGAAAGAAATGAAAGATAACGAAAGGATAAGGTAAAACTGAATTAGATCAAAAGATAAAACATTCAATACAATGAAAATCGAAAGCATAGTAAAGTCAAATGAAAGTACGAAATGCCTTAAGGCTTACATGATTCATTGAGAAAAATAAAGCAACGAGAAACGACAGTAGCTAACATGAAAAGTACAATGAATCAAGTAAGGAGAAGTAGTAGGACAATACAAGCATCTCACCAAGAAAATACAGCTAGAATCAGAACCATAAGAATCCGGGCTGCCCCTGTGCTGTAGCATCACCAGCAGGAGGAGCTCCACCCGTAGGATTATCAGAAGAGGGTCCAGCCTGTGTAGTGGTAGTCCTCTCTGCTGTGTCAGTCTGCTCCTCATCAGAAGAAGACGGATCCCGAATAACATCCGCAATGGCCTGCTCAATCTCGTCAGAGTAAACATAATCTATAATGCTTGGGTCGAAGACTCTGTCGTCCCTCGGAGGACGGCCCTCACTCATACACCGCAAAATAGACAAGATATTGTTCTGTGAAGTCCTAATATCCTCCATCCAATCCCGTATACTGTTAGCCATGCTCAACCTCATCCGGATTGAGGGAGATAAAGGAGGAAGGGAAGATGCCGGAGGCGGTGCCGACGATGAACCGGGCTCATGTGCTGCCTCCTCCTCAGACTGACCTGTAGACTTCACTTTCTCCCGCTGCAAGTACCTTGGATTCTTCGGTTTGTGATCCGTCTTATACTCGGGAACCCTAGCATCTTGACAGAGACTGTGGATCAAATACGGACATATCAAACACCTAGCATAGACTTTCTGATTCGTTGCTATCTCGTCAAAAATGTCTTGTCCTACATCAACATTCAGCTTGAATTTCAACACATACAACATCCCGAGGTCACCAATGTGAAAATGAGTCAGGTTGTTCTTAGGTAACAACCTGTTCTGAATAAAACGACATTGGACCTTCCAATCCTCCGTCCAACTCGTCGTAACCAACTCCTTTCTATCTCCACCCGGTCTGAGCGTCCATGGCACATCCGGGCACACCAACAATCGTAAATCCTCCAACGGATCCTCACCGGCATCCTGCTTAGCTTTTATTGCTGCCTTATAGTTGAACCCCTCAAAAGGTGCCAAGTTGTACTTCTCGTTTATAACCTTAGGCGTAAACGGCACCTTTACTCCCCTTACCATCACAACTCCGGTTTTCAAATCCGTTTCTGAGCAATTTGCATAAAGCTCTCGCACTAACGTTGCATTAACCGGAGTCCTCGGGGTCTTCATCAATGCTCCCCACTTCCTATCCGTAAGTAATTTCACAAAAGAGGGGTCAACCTTCGTCTCTAGAACGGCTCTCTCGATCAACATAGTCATTGTGACATAGTGCTTATTATACACCTCGAAAGCCTTAGGATTAATGAACCTACGAGCCAAGGGAATAGGGATAGGAGGTCTCACAGTCTGTCTAGCCGGCTCCACTCTTTCAGTTGCTCCCTCGGTTCTAGGCCTAGGTTCATCATCATCTCTCTCAACTTGAGCCTCCGACACCCTAGTCTTCTTCCTCACTAAAGGCTCATCATCAGTGTCAGACCCCGACTCAGACTCATCCCTTAAAGGAAACCTAGGTTGACCTTGAGCAGCCCTAGGTGGATTTTGACGTTCACCGATACGGATGCCTTGGTTCGGATTCACTAAAGTGGGGTCTACAACCTTTTTCTTCTTAGTAGGTTCATCGGCAACCCCCTTACCATGCATCTTCTGCACCCCTTTACGAACCATTGTAACTCAGGCTAAACAAAAAACAATCCCAAACCACAATCCAATTCAAAACCACCCGTTTATCGTCCAGACGGGATTTCCCAAACAATTCAACACCAAACCAACATCAAAACCACAATGCAATCCATCCATTATCATCCATTACCATCCCATATCACCAACAAAGGAAGAAAGATAAACAAAACAAGAAGAAAAAAACCAATTAAGGTAAATTTCATGTAAAAGAGTCGACTCGAAGATCGAACTCAAAAAAAACGTGAAATAATCTAAGAAAAGCTTATAGAATCTTACCAAGTACATTGAAGGGATGATGATGATGATGATTAGAAGTCCTAACAATGAACAATCGAACCCAAAAATCGGATTTTTTTCAAAAAAAAAAAAAAAAAAACCGTACGAGCTAGGTCACTGAATCGAATTAACGGTTGTTTGTTGGAGGATTTGGTTTGAAGAGTCAAAGAGAGGGGTTTGAGAGGTGATTGTGGGGCTTTGAATCGCTCAATTTGGTGTAGAATCAAGGATTTTAGGGCAAAGGGGGGCGAAAAGTCGCGTTTGGGATTTGAAATTTCTAATTCGAATGGGGTTCATAGGTTGGGAGTATTTATAGACGCAGGGCTGAACGGGCGTCTAAGAAACTGGACGTACGTCCAGGTTTTCAATTTAAGTACAGAGTTGGAGGGAATTGCGCAGACGGGCGTTCAAGCAATTTGGACGCTCGTCCAATATTTTCAAAGGACGGACGGGCGTTCAGTTAAAATGGACGCTCGTCCAAGGAGAACACTGATCAGACGGGCGTCTCAAGGCATGGACGCACGTCCAAGGCAGAATTCAGCAAAAACTTAAAATTTTCCATTCATTCCAAATTTAACCTTTTATTTCACATAAAACAAATACAAAAACTCAAAAACAAATAGAAAAGAGTGGGTTGCCTCCCACCAAGCGCTTTTGTTTAACGTCGTTTGCTCGACGAAAACCCTAATGAAGCTAGTCCTCAAAAATCTCCGCCCAATCCACAATCCGAATCAGACGACGGAGCATATCAATCACGGGAGGAAAATCGTACTCATCTTGTAAAGCCCAGTCCTCTCCAACAACATCCACTCCTCTGAAGTGTTCAGCACGCAGCACTAGCATCAAGTCAGTCAGCATCGGGTCATTAAGGATTGTGTACGGTCGTCCTAAAGTGCGCTGCAGATCCTCTGTACTAAACTCTCCACCTCCCATAGCTTGGGGTACAATGATAACATAGGTAATGGTCCTGATGCGGGTGCTAATGTCATAATCTACATCCAGAATGATCGTCCCTCCAGGTCCGTCAGCTAAAGTGATAAGTGGAATCCTACTAATGTATGGGAACTCGTGCGGCAGAACTCCGTAATCCATTCAAAACAAAGCTAAAACTGAGGCATATCCAAACAAAAACCTAATTAGGCTGAAAATAAATGAATCAAAGAACAGAACAAAAATGAAAGTAACTAAAATAGAAAAGGATATCTAGGATGCCTCCTAGTGGCGCTTTGGTTTATGTCGTTAGCTCGACAATCTTTCAATTCAGCCTGGATCTGGCCACTTAACCTTTCTCCCTGCCACTACATCGTGTAAGCTCTGATTAGTAGTGTGGCTGCAGAAACAACATCTAACACATGGGGTCAAGTTTCTGATCGCTTTCCAAACGCTTTTAATCCTCCCCATTGTAGACTTCTTCTTTCTCTGTCTTTTCTTCAACTGTCGCTCCCTTTCAAGCTCTTCCATATCCCAACTACCAGCCAGAACTTCCTCTACTGGACCACTGCCGTCATCCTCAGAAAACAAATCGGGCAAAAACTCGTCAAACTCATTGACTTCAGGAGTACCACACCCGAGGATGTCGAGGAAGTGAACAATCAAAGGCTTCTCTTTGGTTTGACCAATATAATTCTTACACCTTTGACCATTCACTCTGAACGGTTGGTCACCATGACCTCTCAGTTCTAAAACACCTCCAGGAATGATTTGTAGAATTTCAAAGGGGCCAGACCAATGTGTCCTCAACTTTCCAGGAAACAGATGTAACCTGGAATTGTACAATAAAACTTGCTCCCCAACTTGAAATTCTCTCTTCTTGATTTTTGCGTCATGAAGGAGTTTCATCTTGTCCTTACTAATCCTGGCATTTTCGTAGGCTTGGAGTCTAAAATCATCTAACTCATGCAACTGCTGCAGTCGGTGTTCACCACATGATTTGGCATCAAAGTTTAAGAACTTAATGGCCCAATATGCTCTATGCTCCAACTCAACGGGCAGGTGGCATGGTTTTCCATATACCATCTGATAGGGTGATGTACCCATGTGGGTCTTATAGGCAGTTCCAGGTTAGCCCATAGTACATCATCCAATTTAAGACTCCAGTCCTTTCTGTGGCTGTAGACTACTTTTTCCAGGATCTTTTTTCAAGCTTTGATTGCTTCTTTCGACCTGGCCACTAGTCATAGGGTGATATGGTGTTCCAATTTTGTGCCGGACACCATATTTCTCAAGTACTTTTTCTAGCGGTCGGTTGCAGAAATGTGTCCCTTCATCACTTATCAAGGCGCGTGGACATCCAAATCTCACGAAGATGTTCTTCTTTAGAAAATTCATGACCGTTTTATGATCATTGCGAGAAGTGGCTTGAGCCTCCACCCATTTTGATACATAATCGACACAGACTAAGATGTATTTATTACCACAGGAAGATGGGAACGGGCCCATAAAATCAATCCCCCATACATCGAAGACTTCACATTCAAGAATGGGCTTCAATGGCATGTCAAAACGCCTTGTTAGAGCTCCGGTTCGTTGGCACCTATCACAAGCTTTACAGAAAGCTTCTGTATCCTTGAAGATCGTGGGCCAATAGAAACCAGATTGAAAAATCTTGGCAACGGTTTTCCAGGGACCAAAGTGACCACCAGTAGGTCCATTGTGGCATTGTTCAATAATGTCACGTTGCTCAGATTCAGGTACACATCTCCTTAGCAATCCATCCTTGCAAATATTAAGGAGGTAAGGTTCATCCCATACAAATGTTTTCAAATCAGAGAAGAATTTCTTCTTCTCCTGATATGAAAATTCCGGATTAAGATATTGGGAGTGAAGGTAGTTGACGATGGAAGAATACCATGGAACATCTGGAGCACAATCGTCTATCAGCATGACATTCTCAAGAGGAAAGTAAAGATCTATATCGTCAGGGTCTTCCTTTTCCTCATTCAACATTCTTGAAACATGATCAGCCACTACGTTTTCACTGCCCTTTTTGTCTTTAATCTGGACATCAAACTCTTGTAGGATCAGTATCCAACGTAGTAAGCGCGGTTTAGCCTCCTTCTTTGTCATGAGATATCGCAAAAGCAGCGTGATCAGTCCACACAATCACTTGAGCACCCAGCAAGTAACTACGAAATTTGTCCATAGCGAAGACTACGGCTAGTAATTCCTTTTCAGTCGTCGTGTAGTTTACTTGGCTAGGATTCAGTGTGTGACAGGCGTAATAGATAGGCTGGAATTTTCCTTTAATCCGTTGTCCTAAGACTGCACCAACAGCATAGTTTGATGCATCGCACATAAGCTCGAAGGGTAGATTCCAGTCAGGCTAGATAAGAATCGGTGCAGAAATTAATCGACTTTTAAGCTCCTCAAACGCTTGCTTGCAACTATCATCAAAATTAAAAACAACGTCTTATTTGAGCAAAGTAGATAGGGGCTTGTCTATCTTGGAAAAGTCTTTAATGAATCTCCTATAAAAACCGACGTGTCCAAGAAAACCTCTAACTTCGTGCACATTTCTAGGATAGTTCAGCTTCTCGATAGCTTCAACTTTTGCCCTGTCTACTTCAATACCTTTGGCTGAGATTTTGTGGCCAAGAACTATTCCTTCATCTACCATGAAATGGCACTTTTCCCAATTTAGGACTAAGTTCTTTTCCACACATCGGGATAATACCTGGTCAAGATTATCGAGACAATCATCAAAGGATTGACCAAAGACCGAAAAATCATCCATAAAAATCTCCATACACTTTTCAACTAACCCATCAAAGATGGCCTGCATACATCTTTGGAATGTAGCTGGGGCATTGCAAAGACCAAATGGCATTCGCCTGTAAGCGAATGTACCATAGGGGCATGTGAAAGTGGTCTTTTCTTGGTCAACCGGATCGATGGGTATCTGGAAATATCCTGAGTATCCATCCAAGAAACAGTAGAATGCATGTCCCGTCAGGCGCTCTAGCATCTGGTCAATGAATGGAAGTGTTAGGAACATTTTATTATGTTTTGATGATAGCCATACCAGCTGTTATAGCAAGCCTGAAATAAGTTAGAATTCTCTGTATAAGTCCTTACTTAGAGTCTGACATGTTGTATAAGTTGAGTCAGACAAGTATTGTTCTAGTTGGTAGGACGGGAAAGCAAAAACAGATATTCGGCAGAGTGAAGCCAGCCAAGCACCGGCAGAGAAGCAATGCAGACATTAAAGGTCTGACTTGTAACCAAGGAAGTCTGTGATGACCTTGGACAAGTCTAAGTCATACTACAAGTGAAGTATATTAATATTTAAATATGGTGTACACTGATCTCACCCCAATATAAGATCAGTGAAGTACAAAGATTCTTCCTCAACTGAAGCAAAGAAGAAAACTGTGAACCGGCAAAGTAAACTTACTTTCGGCTGAGTAAAGACGAAACGGTAAAGGAAAAGATAAAACGGCTAAGACAGAAGGTTCACTTGACCGTTCTGGAAACGGCGAAGGAACACTTACCTGATCAGATTTAATATACGTTGAAGTTTCAGAAAATCATGCATTAAATACACAATCATTAGAGGATCAATCAAGGACGGATTTTCTGCTGTACGTTTGAAGAAAGAATCCGATCACTGAAATCAAGGGGAATGCAATTAAGGGGGAATCAAGAATGAAATCAAGGATTATTCTCTCATTAATATAGCCAACGGATGGAATTTCAAAAACCAAAGTTATTCAAGGCTATAAATAGAAGGCATTGACAGAAAAAGAAAATAACGATTCAAAAAGAAAGAAAGCAGAAACTCTATCAATTTGAAAAGTCTTCTATCTGAACTTACAAAGATATATCCAGTGATCAACTCAAGTATCAGAACTACAAAGTCATATTCAGAACTGAGATTGATCAAGCAAGTGTGTGAATCACATTCACATCAAACTGAAGCAACTGAATCAGAGGCAATCTGAGAAGGAGTTGAATCTGTGATAGCTGTTGAAGGATTTTGATCTCAAGGAGCAGCAAAGGAGACTGAATCACTGAAGCTGTTGCAGTCAAGGAGTGATAGTCTTGTAGATTGTGAAGCTTGGGAAGCCAAGGACAATCATACTATTGTATCTGTGAAAACAATAGTGAATTCATCCAATCATCACAGGAGAAGAGTGGATTAAGGGATTACACCACCCTGAACCACTATAAGCCTTGTGTCAATTTAATTTCTGCAATTTACTTTACAGCATTTATTTATTTAGCCTACATCATAACTTATATCTGTGACTGTCTACACTGATTTGAAAACAACATAGTAAGAAGGGACTTATCCGCTGCCCAAAAGCTTTTAAATAAGAGAAAAGTTTTTAAAACACCACTATAGTCATTCACCCCCCTCTGACTATAGTTTCACCCTTCTCTGGGACCAACAATTGGTATCGGAGCAGTGTTCCTAGTATCAGAACCTGTTCAGATCTAATTTCTGGTAACAAGGAGATCACATATTTTCAAAGTAGTTTTCAAATCTAAGTTTTTCATACACTTACATTTATATCTTCAATTGCACTGATGGATTCCTCAAACTTCTTGTCAAAAGTACCTGTTTTTAATGTTAATAATTTTGATGAATATAAAATAAGAATGCTATCTCATCTTGCAGCAACTCATGAAGAAATTCTGGATGTAATTAATGATGGACCAATCACAATCACTACTGTGGTAGGCATAGGAGCAGATCAAGGAAAGGAAATTGACAAACCTAAAAAGGATTGGACCAAGGATGACATGAGAAGAGCAAATCTGGACTATGTTGCAAAAGACATGATCTTGAAGACCCTAGACAGCAACATGTTCATGAGAATTAAAGACTGCAAAACAGCAAAGGAGATGTGGGACAAGCTATCATTGATAAATGAAGGATCTGAAGCAGTTAAAGAAAACAAATTATCTGTTGCAAAACAGAAATTTGAGAACTTTAAAATGAAGACTGGTGAATCCATTGATCAAATGGACAACAGATTCTCAAGCATCATCAGTGAATTACAACAGCTTGGACATATATATCCCCAGAAAGAAGTATGCTTGAAGATCTTGAGAGGACTACCTGAAAGATGGAAGATAATAACATCAGTAATCAGAGGAACAACAAATCTTGCAAGCACTGACACTCTGACACTGATGTCCCAATTAAAATCTCATGAATTCGAATTAAACGGCGAAGATGGTGCTCCGGCAGAGACACACAAAATCACTGCATTAGCTGCACCCCAGCAAAGTAACTTTGCCGAATGCATCAGCAATGAGACACAAGAACTAAAAGAACAGGTAGCTTTATTAGTTAAACGTTTTGACAGGTTTAAAAAGAATCCATTCAAAGGAAATTCAACATCAAACAAAAAGTCAAGCTCAAACAGAGACTTGAAGAAGAAAGATGATGAATACAGATGTTTCAACTGCAATAAGAGAGGTCACTTCAAGGCTGATTGTCCTGAAGACAATGACAAAGATGATGAAAAGAAGAAATACAGAGCATCTAAAAAGAGAAAGAGCAAGAAGGCACTTAAGGCAGAATCCAGCAGTGAAAAGCATGAAGAATCATCTGATAATGACTCAGATGATAGTGATGAAGAAGACAACTCAGAAAATGAAAAGGCATGCCTATGCCTCATGACCAAAGAATTGGATGAAGATAAAAGTGATAGCTCAGACATTGAGAAAATAAGCCTATGTTTAATGGCTAAAGAATCAGATAAAACTGAGGTAACATCTAGTTCCTGTTCTTCATCTAATGCATCCACATCTAACACTGCACAATCCTCTAATCTCCCATTAGATACAACTGACCTAGTCCAAAATCTCATGACTAAATTTGATGAAATTGAAAAGAATCATGAAATTCTGGAAAAGGAATGCAAGTATCTAAGAAAAGAGAATAAGAGGTTAAAGAAAGAACTGGATGAAGCAAAGGCTGAATTAACTAGTAAGGAGACCCACTTAAATGATCAACAAAAAGCAGATGATCATGCATCTGTTACTAAAAGATCAGTTAAGAAAATCTCCTCACCAGTGAAGGTATCCACTGCACCACTAAAAGCACCAGCTTACAAACCCCCAAAAAGGTTTGGATCCCGATCTGGTCTTGGCTACAACAGTCAGGATGAAAGTAGGAATAATGGTAAATATCATTCTAAATTCAGGACCACTAGTGGACCAAAATTTAGAAAGGGACAGACCAGGGTTCCAACAGATCATCCTGTTCTGGTGAAGTCAAAACCCAGTGTAGTGAAATAGCAAATTAAATCCTCATTCCAGTCAATCAAGAACTACAGCCATCTGAATGGAAAAGGCAGACTCTATCCTTCAGAGGATGATTGGAATGTTGTACCTCCAAAATACAAAAGGAAACCATTCCACAAAATGCATCATGTGTTTAAGAAAAATCAATCTGTTCCTAGACGCATGAAGCAAGAAAGGTTTCCCACTGCATATTGGAAAGTGAAGAAGGATGTAAATGCACCAAAAGGTGGAGAAAAGTATCATAATATCTTCAGTAAAAATACTAGAAGCTATTCCGCCATGCCTTACACATATGAAGTTGATGACTTCAATTATCCAAAAAGAAGACCTTTTGGATACACTCTTGGTATGGAAGGCATGATTACTAACAGGTATGGACCCAAACAGTGTTGGGTACCTAAATTTTATTAATCTGTTTTGTAGGATGTCTGGTATATAGACAGTGGATGTTCCAGACACATGACAGGAAACAAGAAATGGCTCACTGATTTCAAAGCTTTTGATGGACCCAAAGTCACATTTGGAGGTAAAGAAAACCCTGGCAAGATTAAGGGCGAGGGCACTATACTCAAGAACAATCTAAAGATTCAAAATGTGGCATATGTCAAGGGACTTAACTTCAATCTGATGAGCATCAGTCAATTCTGTGACAAAGGCTACAATGTGCACTTCAACAAAGAAGGATGCAAAGTAATTCACAGTCAAACCAACACAGAGTTCTTGCAGGTAGAAGACAAGACAACATGTATGTGGTGGACTGGAGAACAGCCAAGGCAGAGACATGTCTACTTGTCAAGAATAAACAATCAACAAGCTGGATTTGGCACAGAAGATTAAATCACCCGAATTTCAAGACCATCAACAAACTATCAAGGAGCAAGTTAGTTGAAGGCCTGCCAGAGATCACATTCAAGAAAGAGAGTCTATGTGATGCTTGTCAAAAAGGAAAACAAATAAAAAGCTCATTCAAGTCAAAGCCTCATCAATCTACAACAAGAGTTCTACATCTATTGCACATGGACCTGTTTGGACCAGTCACACCAGTAAGTGTGAGTGGTAAGAAATACACTCTTGTAGTGGTGGATGACATCTCAAAGTACACCTGGACCATTTTCATGAACAAGAAGTAAGAAACACTCAAGAAGCTGCCAGATTTGCTGAGAAGACTCCAAAATGAAAAAGAGCTAAAGATCATCAAGATCAGATCAGATAGAGGCACTGAATTTCTAAATGAAATTATCAGAACCTATTGTGAAGAAAATGGAGTGTTACATCAACTTTCTGCAGCAGGAACTCCACAACAAAATGGTGTAGCAGAAAGAAGAAACAGAACCATCAAGGAAGCAGTCAGGACAATGATAGCAGAAGCATGCTTACCAAAGAGATTTTGGGCTGAAGCAGCAAACACAGCATGCCATACACAAAACAGATCAATCATCAACAAACATCATGAAAAAACTCCATATGAAATATGGAATGGTAGAAAACCCAATATCTAATATTTTCAAATGTTTGGATCAAAATGTTTTGTCTTAAACAAGAATCAGCTGCATACCTTTGATGAGAAGGCTGATGGAGCAATCCTCATGGGATACTCAGACACCAGCAAAGCATTTAGAGTACTCAATAAAAGAACTTTGGTGATTGAAGAATCAATACATGTGGTTTTTGATGAACCAAATACAAATGGTGAAGATCTTCAAAATCAAGAAGAGAAAGCACCACAGAGAGAAATCTATACAAATGCAACCATACCAACTACTATCCTGAATCATCATTTTAAAGATCAAGAGGAGCCACATATCAATACAACAGATGAATCACCTGAAGTTGAAGTTCATGCTCAGCATGAAGGTATGGAAGCACCAAGTGAAGATCAACTTCAACCAGATCTAAATTGGCTAAGAGACCATCCTGTAGAACAAGTCATTGGAGATATTCACACAGGAGTCAGAACCAGAAGACAACTGGAGCACATGCTAACTTGCTTTCTATCACAAGTGGAACCCAAGACCATAGATGATGCAATCCAAGATGCAGATTGGATCACAGCCATGCAAGAAGAACTAAATGAATTTGAAAGAAATGAAGTCTGGGAACTTGTTGACAGACCTGAAATGGCCAACATCATTGGTGCAAAATGGGTATTCAGGAACAAGATGGATGAGCAAGGAACTGTTGTCAGAAACAAAGCTAGGCTAGTTGCAAAAGGCTATTCCCAAGCTGAAGGAATAGATTATGATGAAACATTTGCACCAGTGGCAAGATTGGAAGCAATCAAAATCTTTCTAGCATTTGCTGCACACAAAGACTTCAAAGTCTATCAAATGGATGTAAAGAGTGCATTCCTAAATGGACTTTTGGAAGAAGAAGTTTATGTAGAACAACCCCCTGGTTTTCAAATTAAAGGAAAAGAAGACAAAGAATACAAACTCAAGAAGGCCCTCTATGGCCTCAAACAGGCACCTAGAGCCTGGTATGAAACACTATCACAATTTCTGATCAAGAATGGATTCAACAAAGGAACTATTGACAAGACTCTATTCAAACTGGAGGAAGGAGCAAGCACATTGTTGGTACAAATCTATGTTGTTGACATAATCTTTGGATCAGAGGATGAAAAGCTGTGTGAGAAATTTGCAAACCTAATGAAGAGCAAATTTCAGATGAGCATGATGGGAGAATTAAACTACTTCCTTGGCCTTCAAGTAAAGCAAATGAAGGATGACATTTTCATTAGTCAAGCCAAGTATACAAGAGATTTGATACACAAGTATGGGATGGATACAAGTGGCACAGCAGACACACCAATGTGTGCCAGAGTCATACTTGGAAAAGATGAACGAGGAAAAGATGTTGATCAGAAAATGTATAGAGGAATTATTGGATCATTATTATACTTAACTGCAAGTAGACCTGACATAGCATTTGCAGTAGGAGTGTGTGCAAGATTTCAAGCTCAACCAACAGAATCACATCTTCTAACAGCTAAAAGGATAATCAAATACTTGAAAAACACTATAAATGTTGGTATTTGGTATCCAAAAGATGGAGGATTTACATTGATATCATATTCAGACTCTGACTATGCTGGATGCAAAATAGATAGAAAAAGCACCTCTGGTACATGCCAAATGCTAGGGACCAGACTAGTCTCTTGGTTCAGTAAAAAGCAACACTCCATACTTACATCAACAGCCGAAGCAGAATATATAGCAGCAGGTAGCTGTTGTGCACAAGTACTTTGGATAAGACAACAACTAAGGGACTATGGAGTGGAAGAGAAAACAATTCCAATCATGTGTGATAATACAAGTGCAATATCTATTACAGAAAATCCAGTATTGCATTCAAGAACAAAGCACATAGATGTGAGGCATCATTTTATCAGAGACCATGTTGAAAAGAGGGATGTCATCCTAAAACACATACCCACTGAAGATCAATTGGCTGACATCTTCACTAAACCACTCAGTTATGAAAGATTCAGTAAACTAAGAACTGAGTTAGGAATGATTGAAATTGAATATGTATCAAAAAGCGGCTAACTGCAGTAATCGGCTAAGTGACTTCATTAACTGGTACGACCTTTGCCGTTACAGGAGATGCAGCAAGTAAGGCACTGGTATCCAGCGAAGGTACCTAACTGATTGTTAGGAACAGTTACATGGAGCAGCTCAGTGAAGAACCTATTGGAAAGGCTAAGTGACCAGCGAAGGCACTTCACCGAAATAAAGACTTGGACAAATTAAAAGTGTGAACAAAATCAATTCTGATTACACGTGGCGAATAAAGAAATTATGGAGGATTATTTTGTACATACGTGGCGATCAACTTATGATCATGGAGGTATTTATATTATTTTTCAAATTATAAACTCCTCGATTTCTGGGCTCTATCATTACTTGCCTCAAACCACACCCCCATTCCACTCGAATATCGCGATTTTCATACACAAAATCACGCCATTATGCCACAAAATCCTTCCATATTCAAAACAACGTTCACACTACCCAAATCACACTATAAAAACAAGACTTAGAGATTTTCAGAAATCTTTACGCTTTCTTGCCAATTACAAACCCTACTCTTGTTTCTTTCTATTGCAAACTCAAGATCATTATCAAAACCTCTCTCCCTCTCAAAAATGGCATCATCCTCCTCAAACACCCAAGCTAGATATGAAAAATTGATTGCCACGGGATCCTTCTTTCAAGAAGAACACTACTTGAAACTGTGTGGAAATGACGCAGATGCCAAACGATTAGCAGCAGGCTGCAAAATCCTAAAACTATCAACCTTTCTCAATCCTCCTATAACCGAGGTTTGCTATGAAAGTCTGATCTCCTTTTGGAAATCTGCACAATACGTGCCTGGGCTCCCTGCTGAAGAAGGTGACGAGTGGGAAGAAGACAAGATTGTAGCATCTGTCCACGGAAATGAAGTGGCGATTACAGAAAAGGTAATTCACAAACATCTTAAACTTTCAAATAAAGGTCAAGCAAAAGTGACATCTGTATCACAAAACTTGGATGATTTCTGGGCAACCATTGCCAAAACGGCAAACCCAGGATCTACAAAGGTCAATTGTTTGAGATCTGCTTTAAAGAAACTATTCAATGAGTTTAGTGCCCTAAGTGGCAAGACCATTGAAGGAAAATTGGGAGCAAATAATGCAATGACAGAAATCAGGATGAGGCTGATGGGAATCACCTACAATAATCTGCAATTCAACTGGGCAAAATACTTCTTTCTAAGACTCAAAGAGCAAATACAAGGTGAAGTAAAGGCAGCAAACAAGGGGACAAAAGAAGGAAAGACAAAGAAAGGACAATTCTGGGTGAAAAAGTCATATGGCATTCAGTTACACTACTTGTTGCAATGTCTCAATGTCCCCACAGTACAGCTCCACAAACTGCATGAATCCAAAGTCATGTTTACTTATGTTAAACAACAACAGAAGGCAGGGGAAGGGAAGAGGAAGAAATCCACACGCAGCACCACCTGTCAAAGAAAGAAACAAAAGATTCAGCAAAGTCTGGAAAAGACAGACTTTGGACAATTGATTGATGAAGAAGAAGAGGAAGAAGGTTCTGACACTGAAGCAGAACAACAAGAAGAAGAAATCAGTGAGGATGAACAGCATCCTAATAAAGAAGACACTGGAGAGGATGAGGAATCATCTCCAGAAGAAGCTGTACAATTGTCTGCAAACGATATAGATGATCGAATTGCAGAATATCTTGAGTGGAAGGAAGGCAATTCTAAACAACAGCTTCAAGACTCAGATCGCATGCTCGCTGAAGAAGCATGGCTATTTGACTTTCTGGGAATCACAACTCTGGTAGGTGTACTTGACGAATCACCTCTATGGGAAATGGTTGATGCAGCCAAGGCAAAACTGCCCCAGATCTCTGGGAGACAAAGTAACGACTCAGAAGATGATGAAGATGATCATGATCAGGATGATGGTGATGATCATGATCAGGATGATGATGATGATCTTGGTCAAGATAAAGAGGAGGACTCCCCTGCACCAGATGCAATTGATGACACTACTCTTCTCCGTACATTTTTGAAACCACAAGCCTCCGGCAAGTCTACAACTCCGGCAAAGACATCCACTCAACCGATGTCTGTCAACGTTCCAGCTAACAGCACAAACATTGTGGACACTGGTTCAGCTGCTGCCACGCCAGTCAAAGCAACCCCCGGCACAGAGATAGGGGGAACTGCAGCTCAAGCAACTCCAGCATATACATCTATCCAAACTTGACGATTTGGAAACTGGGGCAGATGTCACTCAACATCAAAATAAGGGACAGCAAATAGAACCAGAACCAGCTGACACAAGGCACAAACTCTCTCAGCTGGCAACTGGCATTACAAATGAAACTTTTGAGAAAGCAGCAGACCTGCTGGCTGAAGAATTGGAGCAGTAAGCCATGTATCTCAGATCCATGACTTCAGCATTTAATGACAAAAGTTCCTCCATTGAACACAAGTTTCAGGCCATTGCAGAGTACATTGATGCACAAAACATTGTGGTTCGACAACAGGGAAGTCTGATGAAGCAGCTTAATATCAATATCACCAACAATCTTGCAGGGCTCAGACAGCATATTTCCCAAGAAAATGAATCAATGGCAGTGGCCTTTGGCACTAAATTTCGTAGTGTGAATGAGAAACTGAACGATCATCACCACAGATTCACATCTATTGAATCAAAGCTTGACTCTCTGATCGGCATGGCAGAGGCCACAAATAGCATCTTACTCCAGCAAAGGGATGATGCTGCCAAAAAGAGGGAAAATCGGGATAAGCCTGAAATTGAAGGATCAACAATCAGACCGACAAATTTTACTGAAGAACAACTGAGAGCAAGAGATAGAGAAATAAGAATCAGAAATGAAGCAGAAGAACAGCAAAGAAGAATCAGAGAAGAAAAAGAAAAGGCCCTAAAGGAACCCTGCATTGGATTTCCTCATCCTATGCAAAGAAGAGATGATGATAGAGATAGATCCGGCAGACAACAAAGGCCTGGATCTAGTCAGCAAAGAGGATCAGCCAGTCAACACAGACTCAGCACCAGAGAAAAGACCAGCAGAGATAGCAGCAGCTCCAGATATACTGAGGAGCACAGGACTTACACTGGTCACCAAAGCAAAGCAGAATATGATGCAGATGTACTGGACCATGTAAGAGAATTTTTCAGAGTACAGGAAGGACTTTATCCTCACCTCTCACAAGATGAAGCTTGGGCTGATTGGCTAAACTATCAAGATGAAAGGATGAGAACTGATATGGCCAAACTCTACAATGAAGTCAAAAGGGAGTTTGCACTTCTCAAACAAACCAACAACAAACCAAGCTCAGCCATACCATTATCAGCAAAAAGACCAGAAGACTTGCCAACTGAACAACAAGAAGAATTCAAATATATGGCAAAATTCTTCAATCCTATGGGAAGATTGGAGAAACAGGAGCAGTGGAGTCTCTACAAAAGCCTCAAGTTTGCAGATTCACATATTGCTGATGCTAGAGAAAGACTTGAAAAATATTTTGGAGAACCTAAGGCAAATGAGACCACGCCTGATTTCAACATACTTTTTGCCAAAAGAGTTTTTCAGGGTATATCTGAATACACAGCTTTGGCTTACTGGAAGTGGAAGTTTCCAGAAATTGATTGGAAAGACATTGAAGAGGTTCAGACTACAAAGTTCAAGAGGTACAAGGCTGAATTAAGCAAAATATAGTCTATAATATTTGAATAAAGTTTTAGAACTTACTGCCCTAAGATGGATGAATAAAATTGCTGAGTTTTTAATCTGTTGTGTATTATGAAAATTTTGATTACTTATGTTCAGGCTTAAGAGGGTTTTGGCATCATCAAAAAGGGGGAAATTGTTAGGAACATTTTATTATGTTTTGATGATAGCCATACCAGCTGTTATCGCAAGCCTGAAATAAGTTAGAATTCTCTGTATAAGTCCTTACTTAGAGTCTGACATGTTGTATAAGTTGAGTCAGACAAGTATTGTTCTAGTTGGTAGGACGGCAAAGCAAAAACAGATATTCGGCAGAGTGAAGCCAGCCATTCACCAGCAGAGAAGCAATGCAGACATTAAAGGTCTGACTTGTAACCAAGGAAGTCTGTGATGACCTTGGACAAGTCTAAGTCATACTACAAGTGAAGTATATTAATATTTAAATATGGTGTACACTGATCTCACCCCAATCTAAGATCAGTGAAGTACAAAGATTCTTCCTCAACTGAAGCAAAGAAGAAAACTGTGAACCGGCAAAGTAAACTTACTTTCGGCTGAGTAAAGACGAAACGGTGAAGGAAAAGCTAAAACGGCTAAGACAGAAGGTTCACTTGACCGTTCTGAAAACGGCGAAGGAACACTTACCAGATCAGATTTAATATACGTTGAAGTTTCAGAAGATCATGCATTAAATACACAATCATTAGAGGATCAATCAAGGACTGATTTTCTACATACGTTTGAAGAAAGAATCCGATCACAGAAATCAAGGGGAATGCAATTAAGGGGGAATCAAGAATGAAATCAAGGATTATTCTCTCATTAATATAGCCAACGGACGGAATTTCAAAAACCAAAGTTATTCAAGGCTATAAATAGAAGGCATTGACAGAAAAAGAAAATAACGATTAAAAAAAAGAAAGCAGAAACTCTGTCAATTTGAAAAGTCTTCTATCCGAACTTACAAAGATATATCCAGTGATCAACTCAAGTATCGAAACTACAAAGTCATATTCGTAACTGAGATTGATCAAGCAAGTGTGTGAATCACATTCACATCAAACTGAAGCAACTGAATCAGAGGCAATCCGAGAAGGAGTTGAATCTGTGATAGCTGTTGAAGGATTTTGATCTCAAGGAGCAGCAAAAGGAAGACTGAATCACTGAAGCTGTTGCAGTCAAGGAGTGATAGTCTTGTAGATTGTGAAGCTTGGGAAGCCAAGGACAATCATACTATTGTATCTGTGAAAACAATAGTGAATTCCTCCAATTATCACAGGAGAAGAGTGGATTAAGGGATTACACCACCCTGAACCACTATAAGCCTTGTGTCAATTTAATTTCTGCAATTTACTTTACAGCATTTATTTATTTAGCCTACATCATAACTTATATCTATGACTGTCTACACTGATTTGAAAACAACGTAGTAAGAAGGGACTTATCCGCTGCCCAAAAGCTTTTAAATAAGAGAAAAGTTTTTGAAACTCCACTATAGTCATTCACCCCCTCTCTGACTATAGTTTCACCCTTCTCTGGGACCAACATGAAGGGGGAAGTGATCTTTCATTGTAACCTCATTGAGCTTTCTATAGTCGATACAGACTCTATAACCAGTAACGAGCCTCAATGCTATTTCTTCTCCCTTCTCATTCTTCTCAATAGTAATTCCTCCTTTCTTGGGAACTACCTGAGTAGGGGATACCCATTCACTGTCAGCGATTACGTAAATGATACCCATGTCTAAAAGTTTGATAATCTCATTTTTAACCACTTCTTGCATATGAGGGTTGAGCCTCCTCTGGGGCTGTCTAACACATTTTGCACCCTCTTGAGTCTTGATTTTATGCATACAAACGTCAGGAGATATCCCTCTGATGTCTCCTACTTGCCAACCAAAGGCTTTCTCGTTCTTTCTCAAGACGTCTAACAATTTCATCTCTTCCAATCGAGATAGCTTGGCATAAATAATCAATGGAAGCTTGTCACCTTCTCTTAAGAACAAATATTTCAGATGCTTAGGTAACGGCTTCAGTACCAGATCTGCAGGGGGGTCTTCTAAACTTGATTTAAGATCTCCACTTTTCAACTCAACATCACTGAGTTTACTTGGTGGTCCCACTGCCAAAACCTCTCCTTTCAATAATCCTTTATCAAACTCAGCTTCCAACTGTTCTAGATTCACCACACCATGATTATTCAGATTCTCAACTAATCGCTCGTATTCAGGTGCGACAGCCATGGCTTGCTTTTCCATGTACTCATTAAAGTCATTTGACATATCTTCTATGAAGAAGCCGGTTGGATAATCAGAGGGTCTCTGAATAGCTTTGGAGACACTGTAGCTCACCTCCTGATCACCGACTCGTATAGTCACTTGCCCACCATCACAATCAATGAGGGCCCTGGCTGTAGAAAGAAAGGGTATTCCAAGTATCAAGGGGACATTCTCATCCTTCTCGATGTCCAGGATGTACCAGTCTACCGGGAAGGTAAATCTATCAATTTGAACTAATACGTCCTTTAATATTCCCGCAACTTTCTTGGAAGATCTATCAGTGAATTGAAGGTTCATGGTTGTGGGTTCTAAAAGATCATTCAATCCAAGCTGTTTACAGACAGACAATGGCATCAGACTTATGGATGCACCCAGGTCACATAAAGAGTTTGGAAAGACTAGGCCTCCCATCAGCAATGTGAGCACAAATTTCCCAGGGTCACCCCTCTTGATTGGTAGATCCTCGTAGCTTATCACAGAGCAATCATCACCAATCAACCGATCCATGCCTTCTAACTTCTTCTTAGAAGAAACAACATCCTTGATGAACTTAGTGTACTTAGGCATCTCAACCAAAACATCAGATAATGGAAGATTAACCTGAGTATTTTTCAGAAGATTAAGCACTTTTTCATATTTCTTGTCCTCATGCAAGGAAATGTTGCTTTTTCTAGGTGGAAATGGTAGTTTCTTCAAATCACTCTCAGAAAAGACTTTCTTTGAGGATGAATTGACAGCTTTATCTTCCAAATCTTTCCACCTCACTACTTTCTCACTTCTTTTACTAGTCGGGGGATCCGCCACCTGACTCTCACTTGATTCTTCATTTCTCAGGGGATCAGCCACCTGATTACTTTCTTGCAGAAAAGGGAAAGATGGGTGCTCGATTTCCCCTCCTGCCTTATCACTGGCAGGAGGGGTTAGTGGTTTCCCTGGTTCGAGGGACCACTAAGTTGAGTACCAGATCTGAGATTCATTGCACTGGCCTCTTCTTTACCATAGGGAATTGAAGGAACTAGGTCAGTGCACTGGCTAAGCGATCCTCAAGGTCTTGATCGGCCCTGTCAGAAGGAACCGCAGAACGGATTCTCTGCCTGTTTGGTCGGACTATGGTCCGCTCGAGGTTAGGGGAAACCAAAATCAACTGATTTAACCTTTTAATCAAAGGTTAAAACCAAGAAAGGATTTTAAAGAAAAGAGGTCAGACGGGCATCCGGATTACTGGACGGGCGTCTGTTAAGGGCTAAATTGTAGTGTTTTTACATATATTTTCTATATCAATTTCCCCCGTATATGTATTATTTTCATAGAAGTAGGGCTTTATATCGAAATATTTAGTAAATGATGTTTTTAAGAGGTTAATTGCAAAACGTAACGAATTATGTGCTTAAATGATATCTTATGTTATTTTGGAAATACGTTACGCTTTGGTATGTTTTCCTATTGTTGTAGATACTCATTGATGATGGAAGAGAGGATTTTAGAGAGCCAAATTCGTGCTTGGAAAGGATCAATCAAAGTTATGGAAGATTGAAAGATATAAGGAAAGAAATCAATCAAGATAAATGTCGGAAAATCAGGATTCCGGGTAGTGACGACCTTGCAACGCAGTTCTTGATATGATAACAACCGATTTGACTCTGGACCTCAAGAGAAGAGTTGTAGGGCTTGAAGAGAGGATTTTACAGGATTTTGAATCACTCCATTCCGACTTACGAGGCCCGAGATATGAGCGTTACAAGTTTAGATGCTGTTGCTGAAAATACAGGACGAGCGTCCGGAATCTTCAAACGGGCGTCCGGCCACGGTTACTGTAGCAGCCGACTTAAAAGTCTATAAAAGCAGCTGCGATTCCAACCCTAATTACATCAGATTTTTCATACGAAAATTACACAGACAGCAGCCGCTTTCTGGGAGCTTTCAAGGCCGATCACCCGAGCCTTGTGCTCGGGTGATCGGGGTTAGATTAGGTCTTTTATTTTTGTTTGTTTTTCCTTCGTTTCTTGAACCATGATGATGTTTTGAGGTTGAATAAACATGGAGCAGCCATGGATATCTTTCTGCAGCGTTTTTACTTTCTTTCTCTGGATATCTTGTAAGTTTAAATTCCAAGTTTGTATCTTTCCTTTGATTATTTGTTTATTGCATTTATATCGAAAGATGTGCATGTTTGATCGTTTACAAAATACGAAAGTTGTGTAAACGCGAGATCACCATAGGAAAGAATAGATGTTTTGATCTATGTCAAACGAAAGTTGATAGGTTGAATGTCTAGGTTGTTAGATCTAGGAAATCTTGCACCTTGGTTTATTTTATGATGCGTTAATCTCCGTAAATCGAAAGATAGAGATTGATAGGCGAATTCATCTACGAAAGTAGGAATTCATACGTTTGATAGGTGAAACCACAACTTGAATTAAATCATTATAAGATAATCTAGGGAGAAAATTAAGGGTTGCGGGATGGTGGATCATGATTTGTTTCATGTTGATTTACTTCAATCATTATCATGTTTGTTAGTTAGTTTACTGTTTTTCGTAGTTATAGCTTTATTTATTTTGGTTCGCAATTATCCTTCCTGGCTTGGATTAACAATCCTCTGTCCAGTTTACTTTTCCGTTTTAGTTTAGGTTTAGGTTAATAAAGAAGAATTAATAAGTTAGATTCAACAGCCCAATTCCCTGAGGATCGATACCCGTACTTATCCAACTTTACTAGCAACTACCCGGTATTCGGCCGGTTAGGAGGTAGTTTTGCATGATAGTATAGGTTTATAAATTTTCTTTTGTTTTAATGATGCAAAATCTCCCCAACAAAAGTGGCGCCGTTGCCGGGGAATAGGTGTCATGTTGAATCTAGTTAAGCTAGTTCTCGATTTTGTTACGTTTCGTTTTTTGTTTTCAATAAAAGTAGCTTTTAACAAATCGAGAGTTTTTATTTTTGCCGTGTTTCGATAAACGTTGGGTTAAGAATGTGCAAAAAGTTTTTTACTCGATTTGTGAAACGTGAACTATATGTTTGTTTGTATCTAGTCTAACCCTCTGTGCTTTAATTTGATGTGGCTGCTCTGTGATATTTGATGTATGATCTTTTAAGAAATTAGGGTTTGTTGTGTTTCCTGCGTTTTCTATGCAAATTCGACTGCTTGGACGGGCGTCCAAGTAAGTGAACGCTCGTCCAGCCCCTAACTTGCAGGTGAAAGAACGGCTGGGTGTATGAACGCTCGTCCGTCCAGAAAGGTTTCAACGCTGTTCTGAGTTGAAGGATCAGACGGGCGTCTGGAATTCTGAACGCCCGTCTGGAGGTTTTCAAGAGCAAACGAGCGTTTGAAAAGATGAACGTTCGTCCAGTTCTGAACGCTAAGTGAACGTTCGTCCGGGGTTCAGTCCAGGTTCTAAATTTCTTGATTTTATTTTCAATGCTTTTATTTGATGTGGATTTTCATTCGAGCTTTTGTGGCTAATTGATTTTTACATAGATGCCCTGAACTTATATGTTTTTACCTTTCCATCTATGAATCCATGTTAGATAATTGATCAATTCCTTATATATGATTCATCTAGGCATGTTATAGTAACTGTCGGTTCTCGTAAGCTATAACTGTTCTTATGGTTAATTAGTAGCTAATGTCGGTTCCCGTATGCTACATACCGCTCCGATGAATCTTTTAAGCTTTTAAGACTTACGTGCTTCCTTTGTTTTTATAGTTCATATGGGTAGCTACTGTCGGTTTTCCGTATGCTACGTCCTTTCTCCATATGAGTTACACCTGTTTAGATAGATGACTGTTGGTTTCCATAAGTCTATCACTTTCGATAAGTCTTAAGGCGCGTCGGCACTAGTGACAGCACTGTCGTTTATCGTAACTGTCATTATGTGGTAGACGTTTATATATATGTCGTGTTGCATATAGTGGGCTAGTTTTCTTTCTTTTATTTTATTTTCTTTTTGCATATCATTTAAATGCATTTCATTTAGTTGCATTTCATATAGTTGCATTGTTTTGCTATTTTTCCTTTTATTTTTCTTAAGTGTGGTCACTGTCGGTTTTCGTAATACCACCTAGTTTATTTTTCTTTTTGAGTGTAGTTAACTGTCGGTTTCCGTAATACTACCTCGTTTTTATTTTATTTTTAGGATTTTTCACGTAGATTGCATTGTAATGCATTTTCATATAGTTGCACCTAGCCCTACTATTTTGTAATATTCCATGTATATGTCCATCTTTATATGAGCTTAATCTAAAAATTCTCTAGACTTCCTTTCCTGTGCTTTATATGTTATCTTCCCCCTATCCCCGAGGTATTTCATGTTTGTCAAGTGTGCAGGGTATTTGCATTAGCTATTGTAAGTTTTAGACGATATCAGTTTTCTGGTGGATGGTCCACAATCTACTGATACCCTCGAGCATTCCTGGGTGATGCGCATCATTCCAGACTTGCACCTTCGAACTACAATCAGCTAAGTTCTCTAATTTATTATTTCTGCGCAACATGAGGGCATGTTGTAGTTTAAGTGTGGGGGAGGGAATATGTATCTACATTCATTTGCCATACTTTTATATTTCTATGAAAAGTGCTAGATTTTAAAATTTTTGTTTTGTCCCAAGTAAGCATTGCATGTCTTCATTTGAGTTCTTATATCATTGATGTTGTATTCTGCATATTTAGTAAATTTAGTTGTTTCACCCGACACTATTTTTCACGTGCCATAGTAGATAATGAGCTATATTTTAAAGCTATGCCCATTTGATTAGAGATTTTTTGATGATTATCGCATGATTCTTTGCTTCCATACGAATTTTGGAAATTTTAATAGTTTGTGTTTAGATTTAAAGTATGACATACTGTGAATATCTGAAGGTTTGAATGTGATAGGAAGGATATAACTTAAGGTTTGTATACCAATCTAAGATGAATAATATGAATAATATATGTGTATTTCGGAAGTAGCTGCCAATGATTTGAGTGCGGTAGGGCATTATCTCGAAATGTCCTATACCACTATGAGGTTAATAGCTCCCGACTGCCTGATGATAGTAGTCCAGCTAGGGTGTTATCACGAAACGTCCTATTGCTGGGAATGAGGGCACATATGCTATATATGTGTGGAATTCATTGAACTATAAAGAAAAATTAGTGAATGGCAATGTGAAAAGATGGTTGAAAACCTTAGTTATCTTCTGACTATCCAGTATAAACTGAATGATATGTTGTAGGGACTATCCTCTAAGTATGTCGGAAATATTTTAAATGCTCCCTATTATCTTTTCGGAATGTGTATGTTTTTGTGAGGTGCATGTTATAATCATTTTTATATTTCTAATTTAAATGGGATGTTGGCTAGTTTTGTTTGAATCAATTTCAAGTGTGGATTTAGTGGAAGTTTATTATGGCTATGCACACACGCACTTGGGTGAACCTCTAAACTATTGAATATGCTTTATGGTTGCATGAATGTTTATTTGTCTCGAGTGATGATTATGTTTTGTCTTGCTTGGGACGAGCAAGGTTTAAGTGTGGGGGTGTTGTTAAGGGCTAAATTGTAGTGTTTTTACATATATTTTCTATATCAATTTCCCCCGTATATGTATTATTTTCATAGAAGTAGGGCTTTATATCGAAATATTTAGTAAATGATGTTTTTAAGAGGTTAATTGCAAAACGTAACGAATTATGTGCTTAAATGATGATCTTATGTTATTTTGGAAATACGTTACGCTTTGGTATGTTTTCCTATTGTTGTAGATACTCATTGATGATGGAAGAGAGGATTTTAGAGAGCCAAATTCGTGCTTGGAAAGGATCAATCAAAGTTATGGAAGATTGAAAGATATAAGGAAAGAAATCAATCAAGATAAATGTCGGAAAATCAGGATTCCGGGTAGTGACGACCTTGCAACGCAGTTCTTGATATGATAACAACCGATTTGACTCTGGACCTCAAGAGAAGAGTTGTAGGGCTTGAAGAGAGGATTCTACAGGATTTTGAATCACTCCATTCCGACTTACGAGGCCCGAGATATGAGCGTTACAAGTTTAGATCCTGTTGCTGAAAATACAGGACGAGCGTCTGGAATCTTCAAACGGGCGTCCGGCCACGGTTACTGTAGCAGCCGACTTAAAAGTCTATAAAAGCAGCTGCGATTCCAACCCTAATTACATCAGATTTTTCATACGAAAATTACACAGACAGCAGCCGCTTTCTGGGAGCTTTCAAGGCGATCACCCGAGCCTTGTGCTCGGGTGATCGGGGTTAGATTAGGTCTTTTATTTTGTTTGTTTTTCCTTCGTTTCTTGAACCATGATGATGTTTTGAGGTTGAATAAACATGGAGCATCCATGGATATCTTTCTGCAGCGTTTTTACTTTCTTTCTCTGGATATCTTGTAAGTTTAAATTCCAAGTTTGTATCTTTCCTTTGATTATTTGTTTATTGCATTTATATCGAAAGATGTGCATGTTTGATCGTTTACAAAATACGAAAGTTGTGTAAACGCGAGATCACCATAGGAAAGAATAGACGTTTTGATCTATGTCAAACGAAAGTTGATAGGTTGAATGTCTAGGTTGTTAGATCTAGGAAATCTTGCACCTTGGTTTATTTTATGATGCGTTAATCTCCGTAAATCGAAAGATAGAGATTGATAGGCGAATTCATCTACGAAAGTAGGAATTCATACGTTTGATAGGTGAAACCACAACTTGAATTAAATCATTATAAGATAATCTAGGGAGAAAATTAAGGGTTGCGGGATGGTGGATCATGATTTGTTTCATGTTGATTTACTTCAATCATTATCATGTTTGTTAGTTAGTTTACTGTTTTTCATAGTTATAGCTTTATTTATTTTGGTTCGCAATTATCCTTCCTGGCTTTGGATTAACAATCCTCTATCCAGTTTACTTTTCCGTTTTAGTTTAGGTTTAGGTTAATAAAGAAGAATTAATAAGTTAGATTCGACAGCCCAATTCCCTGAGGATCGATACCCGTACTTATCCAACTTTACTAGCAACTACCCGGTATTCGGCCGGTTAGGAGGTAGTTTTGCATGATAGTATAGGTTTATAAATTTTCTTTTGTTTTAATGATGCAAAATCTCCCCAACAGCGTCTGCCTGAAGAACTAGACGGGCGTCCGGATTAACTGGACGCTCGTCTGATTTCAGAAGAAAAAAAACGGAAAACAGAAAGAACAGACACGAAAATAAAAACTAGACAACCGTCCAGCCATCATAAAAATTCGGTCGGATTTGTGAAAAAACAGGGCACTACAAGGCGCTATACTGGACGTCCGTCCAGCCGTCATAAAAATCTTCGAGTCGGGCCGAGCTGGAGCAGACGCCCGTCCTTCATTAAATCAGACGCTCGTTCACCAATCTTGGGAGAACTCTGAATCAAGTTACTCCTCCTGGACGCCCGTCCAGATGCTCAGACGCCCATCCACTGGACGCTAGTTCTAAACGCCCGTTCAGGATGACTTCAAATCCGATTTTCATCTCTATCTCCAACCGACTTCATCTTTATCTCTTTTTCTTCATATAAATCTGATCCTTAACATCACTTAATCCTCTTTTGAACCAATTTCGTGTATCTACAAGATAATAAAAACATTGCAAAGTGTAATATCATTCAAATCAATAGAAAATCAACAATAAAAACACATAGTTCAACCAACTTTGCGAATGAATCATTCAAAACCTCACTTGCTCAATAAACCAATTAAACACTCAATTTCTATGCAAATTATATAAATATGGAGGAAATTATTACGAAATATTACATTATAAATCACATAAAAATCACCCTAAACAAGTGGTCAGACACACTTCAATCAAAGTGTTACTAGCCATGGTGGCACAGCAGGATCTTGAACTTGAGCAGTTAGATGTGAAGATAGCTTTTATACCTGGTGAGATAGATAAGGAGATATCATCCAGAGGGATTTCAAGTTCCTGGCAAGGAAGGTTTTGTGTGCAAGTTGAAGAGGCCCTTGTATGGACTGAAACAAGCACCCAGACAGTGGTATAAAAGGTTTGACAGTTATGTGATCCAGCTTGGTTATAACAGGTGTCCATATGACTGTTGTCTATATCACAGTCAGCTGAAAGATGGATCACATATCTATCTTGTCCTATATGTGGATGATACGTTGATAGCTGCTGAAAAGAAGCCTAATGTTGAAAATCTGACGAACCTTCTTAGTGCTGAGTTTGAAATGAAGGATTTGGGTGCTGCCAAAAAGATTTTGGGGATGAAGATCTAGAGAGAAGATATTGGCCAGATTTGGCATGTCTGCTGCAAAGCCAATAGATACTCATATGGTACCTAATGTTCATTTGTCTGTTTATGCTTCACAATCAGCAGATGAGATGAAGTATATGTCAAAAGTTCCTTGTGCTAGTGCAGTTGGTAGTCTGATGTATTCCATGGTGTGCACTAGGCTTGATCCGGTTTATGCAGTCAGTGTTGTTAGCAGGTTCATGGCTCAACCTGGAAAGGAACACTGTACAGCTGTGAAAAGAATGTTCAGGTGCCTTAGGGGTACAACTGATGTTGGTCTCATTTATGGAGGTGACACTCAAGGACTTATCATAGAGTACTGTGATGCTGATTATGCAGGTGATGTGGACAGTAGGAAATCAATGACTGGTTATGTTTTCACATTGAGGAATTCAGTTGTCAGTTGGAAAGCAACTCTTCAGGCAGCAGTAGCTTTATCAACTACTGTGGCAGAATATATGGCTCTTACTGAAGCAGCCAAGGATGGTATCTGGTTGAAGGGAATAGTCAGTGATTTAGGGCTATTTCAAGATCAAGCAGAGATTTATTGTGATAGTTTGAGTGCAATTTGTCTAGCTAAAGTTCATGTTCATCATGAGAGAACCAAGCATATTGATGTGAGGTATCATTTTTTGAGGAATGAGAAAAGGGTTCAAGTGAAGAAGATCAGCACCAAGGATAACCCAGCTGATATGTTCATTAAACCAGTTCAGCAGAGCAAGTTTCAGTTGTGTCTGAACTTGTTGAATATTCAAATCTTATAATCTAGAAATCTGGAAGCTCAGCTGAGGGCAGGTCTGCTGAGTGGATTCTGTAGGATAATCTGGTATAGTACATCTAGCATTGACGAATGCATCTAGTACAACTACATCTATTTATGCAATCTGTTTGACTGTGAATTTAGAGTTCAAATCAAGGTATAGATTTGTCAGTAAAGTGACTTAAACTCTACATCTGGTAGAACTAATCTGATAGTCAGCTGAGTGATGGTCAGCTGAGAAGTGTATCCAAGTCTGTGAAAGTCAGCTGGGAAGTCTGCTGAATTTCTTCTGGAGTTAGCAACATGCTAAGGGTCTATTGAGTTTTGGGATGCAGCTGAGTTCTCTATCTGTGCAATGATCAGCTGAGTTGAGTCAGCAGAAGGACCCAACATCTGGGGCATTTAAGGCAATCCGACAAAGATCCTTTGGAGGTTAGGGTTTAGGGATTTATGCCAATAAATACCAACTGTATTGATCTTTTTATAGTGTGTGTAATCCATCTGAAATTCAATGCATAATAAAATATCTCTTTTCTGCCCGTGGAGTAGTCGGCACAACGCCGGAAACCACGTTAAATCTTGTATTCTTCTTGTTTCTATTATTTTTGTTAATTATTACTGTTAGATTGCATCTGTTAATTGTATATCTTGCATCTGGATTCCTTATGTTGTTATAACACTTATACCACTGTCCAGGCATTTGCTTCAACCCATAAAGACTCTTCTTCAACTTGCACAGAATATTCTCTTTTCTTTCACCTAAAAACCCTCTGGCTGCTCCATGTAGATGTCTTCTTCCAAATCACCATGAAGAAGAGTTGTTTTAACATCCATCTGCTCAACCTCAAAATCACGACTAGCTGCCAAGCCAAGAACAATCCGGATAAAAGACATTTTCACAATAGGAGTGAAAATCTCACCAAAATCAATGCCCTTTCTCGACCAAAACCTTTGACTACTAATCTTGCCTTATACCGAGGTGTAGAATTACCATCTTCATTCATAATTCTATAGACCCACTTATTCTTCAAAGCTTTCTTCCTCATAGGTAATTTCACCAACTCATATGTGTGATTGTCATACAAAGACTCATCCCGTCTTTCATAGCATCAAACCATTTATATTTATGTTTATTATCCATGGCTCCTCAAAGCATTCAGGCTCTCCACTATCTGAGAGCAAAACATACTCAAGTCACTGGATATCTAGTAGAAGTGTATCTCTCTAGTAGATCTCCTGGGAATAACGGTGGAACCTCATTTGGTACTAGTTCCTCAATCATATCATCATTAACATTATGATCAATATCAACTGCATCATCTACAACATCCTGCTAATCACTCTAGTCATCAATTGCACCATGCTCCTCTATAAGTGTAGGACAAATTATCTCCAAGTTAGCTGAACCATCACTAGACTGAGGTGTTGAACTCTGATTTTTATCCACATCCTGTAAAGTCTCATTCCCTGCAAACACAACATCTCGGCTTCTAATAACTTTCTTGTCAACATGGTCATAAAATTTGTACCTAAACTCATCTTGACCATAACCCAGAAAAATACATTGTTTAGTCTTAGAATCAAGCTTAGACCTCTCATCTTTAGGAATGTGAACATAAGCTTTACAACCAAAAACTCACAAATAATAGTAAGATACATCTTTACCTGACCATACCTGCTGAGGAACAACATTCTGCAAAGGAACACATGGAGACAAATTAAGTACATGAACCACCATACTCAAAGCTTCACCCCAAAAGGATTTAGTCAATCCGGCTTGTGAAAGAAAACATCTGACTCTCTTCACTAATGTTCTGTTCATCCTCTCTGTCAAGTCATTCAACTACGGAGTATTTGGCTAGTTTTCTCATGTCTAATACCATGCTGCTTACAGTAATAATGAAATGGACCTTTGTATTCACCTACATTGTCAGTCCGAATACACTTCAACTTCTTTCCAGTTTCCCTCTCAACTGAACTTGAAAATGCTTGAACATGTATAACACTTGATCTTTTGTCTTAAAAATGTAGACCCAAAGTTTCCTTGAGTGATCATCAATAAAAGTCACAAAATAGCGGGAACCACCAAGCGTCCTTTTCTTCATAGGACCACAAACACCGAATGAACAAGCTCAAGTAATAAAAGCAGCGAATTTCTCCCTTATTTTTGCCTCCTTTTAGTTGTGAAGATTAGATTAGGGAAAAATTAAACTAGCTTGTTCCTAAAATAATACTTGACATAATATTTTTTTTCTTTTATTTACTTTTCTATTATTCGCTGGCTTCACAAAGGAGTGATCAACCCAACACCGTCACCATATTCCATTTACTATAAATGTTTCGAGGGAACCCATTAGTGGAATGTTTCCAATAAAAATGGTTTGTTCTTGCATATCTCTACCGATTTTCAAAATTAATCATGCGGATACATATAATTCCGAAGAATATGTGAGTAATTCATACATAGCGTCTCTTTCCTTTATCAGTGGTTCTACTAATTTATAAGTTTCCACAAGTAATTGAAATTCTATTTCTTGATCAATATCTTCAATTTGTGGAAAGCATTTCATCTCGTGAAGAATATGCAAAATCAGGGAAGTTTTCTCTTTTGCCTTTTATTCTGTCAATTCTCTCTCTCTCTCTCTTTCCTTCTCTGAAAGCTTCCAGATTTGTGTTTCCTGTCAAAGTCGTGATTTCTTTTAGTACCATGTGATAATCTAAGTCTATTGCATACAAAGGTCCGAGCTTTAAAAAGATTAACGTATGCAATAGACATAGATTTTGAGAATATGTTAATTTCGAGAATATGCAATCTTTTAGTACCATGTAAATTTTGATCTGTAGACTTAGATTCTGTCAATAGACTTAGATTTAACGTTGATTTAGATTTCGATTTAACGGATCTTTCGAGAATGCAAATCTAGTAGACAGAATCTAAATCTAAATAGACTTAGATTTAAGATTTAAATTGACTAAAAGGCAAAATTTAAATAGACTATTTAGACTAAATTTAAGATTTAGACAGTCTGTTTAGATAGTCTATCTAAAAGACTTAGATTTAAGATTTAAGATTTAGTCTAAATAATCTATTTAGATATTCTGTCTTTGAGATTTAGTCTAAATAGTCTAAATCTAAGATCTTTCGGATCTTAGATTTAACGGATCTTTCGAGATTTAGTCTGTTGCATATGTTAAATCAATAGACTTAGATATAACGGATCTTTCGAGAATATGCATACGTTAATCTCGAAATTCTGTCAATAGACTTAGATTCTATCAATAGATTGTGATCTAAAAGATTAGCATATTCTCGAAACTAGCATGTTCTCGAAAGATCCGAGTCTATTTCAATTTTGATATAAATCTGTTGACAGCATGTAACGGCCCCAGACCCCGGGCCTAGTAGCGCTAAATAAGCCATAAATGTCCGGTTAACTGCTTAAACCGCCGTCCTCGCTTGGTCTAAAAGGGCTAAACCGAGTTGACAAGACATTTATGTCTCCCACTTATAAGGGGGTGAGCATTCTATTACTTTACCAATGTGGGACTTTACATTCTCCCCCCCCCCCCTTATAAGGGACTGCGTCCTCGCCGGGGCGGCCAAGACTGTTCTCGGATCGTCCCTACCAGAGGTAACTAGAGGCCATGAGCATTCTATTACTTTACCAATGTGGGACTTTACATTCTCCCCTCTCCCCTTATAAGGGATTGGCGTCCTCGCCAGGACGGCCAAGACTGTTCTCAGATCGTCCCTACCAGAGGTAACTAGAGGCCATCCTTACCACTGTGGGACTTTACATTCTCCCCTCTCCCCTTATAAGGGACTGGCGTCCTCGCCAGGATGGCCAAGACTGTTCTCAGATTGTCCCAACCAGAGGTAATTAGAGGCCATCCTTACACCGTCTTCTTGTACGGTGCAGCGCATAGTTCCGTCTGATAGTCGGCTCTGAATACAATTCTGTAACGCCCCCAGACCCCGGGTCTGGTAGCACTAAATGAGTCATAAATGGTCCGGTCAACTACTTAGACCGTCGTTCTCGCTTGGTCTAAAAGGGCTAACCCGAGTTGACAGGATTTTTATGTCTCACATTTATATGGGGGTTAGCATTCTACTATTTTTCCTATGTGGGACATTACCCAGCATGCTTAATAACTATGTTTCAAGTTTTTTAGATCTAAATCTGATGATATATCAGATATGCATGTTTAGATCTATCTACTCGTTTGTTTTGAAAAGAGAAAATGCATGTCTCATCTGTGTACCTTGATAAACATGACTGATTAAGTTTTACATCTAAATCATGTTTCACTCTAAGTAAATCTGAAATTTGAACCATTGTCTCTATTAAAACAAGTTCTGTGGAATATATCTATCACCATATCTAAAAATATGTGAACTATGTTCGGTCAAACTGAATCTATCATGCCTTAATCCTTTTTTTTATCTTAAATCTGGTACTAAATTGGTGTTGTAATGATCTTGTTAAAATATGTTCTTAAGCGATGTATGTCTGCATTTTTTCCGTATCTCTGTAAATGTGTATGTATGCTTAAAAATCTTTATCCGAAACTTCTTGGAAAATATGGTGGTTTATATATATATGCGATGTATGTCTGCATTTTTTCCGTATCTCTGTAAATGTGTATGTATGCTTAAAAATCTTTATCCGAAACTTCTTGGAAAATATGGTGGTTTATATATATATATATATATATATATATATATATATATATATATATATATATATATATATATATATATATATATATATGTCAGAAAATCAGGACCAAAAGATTTGGAAGTCCTAGGCCTCTTACAACGACGAGCTAGGTTCCCCAAGTTCTTGTGGATCACTCTCTTTTTCAGACTTATATGTCCGTTTACTCATGCTTGCTTCATCTTTCTCTTTCTCCTTACAAGGAAAGATATTCTCAAAAAACATAGCATTCCAATACTAGATGATGACATTTTCATGTACATCAGGGACGTTCGATTTATGTACCAAAAACCGATAGTCACTACAATTGAGAGCATATCCAATGAATATACAAACAATGGTTTTAAGTCCTATCTTCACTTGCTTTGGTTTAGGTATTTCAACCTTAGCCAGACATCCGCACACTTTCATGATTTTGTAGTTAGGCTTGTGACCCTTCCATAATTCATACGGGGATTTATCATTCTTCTTAGATGAGATTTTATTAAGAATGAAATTCACTGAGAGGATAGCTTCCCCCACAAGTTTTGAGGTGAACACGAACTAATCAACTTAGCATTCATCATATCTTTTAGAGTATGGTTTTTGCGCTCAGCAATACCGTTTGATTGAGGTTTGTATGGTGCTGTCGTTTGATGAATGATGACAGCGCCTCAGTAAAATTGATTAAACGGTGCATCATATTCACCACATGCTAAATATAAATCTATTCGAAAGATGATGAATCTAGATTTAATTCCCAACGTAAAATTTGATCCTAATCACAAATGCCAAATATGTGTAAGCTAAGTTAGCTAAAGTGCCGTTTCCAACGGTTGAATGAAACACAAAACCTCTAGATTAAATTCACACTGATATGCGTGACCTAAAATTTGTGCATATTAGATGTAGTAAAAAGTATTTCATTACTTTTATTGATGATTGTATCAGATATTGTAATGTTTATCTGCTGAGAAGCAAAAATGAAGCTCTCGAAGCTTTTAAGGATTATAAGAATGAAGAATCAACTTAGCAAACGGATAAAGAATGCCCGTAGTGATCGTGGTCTTAATCTACAATGCAACAAACAAGAAGACTCAAGCAAGTAAACGGAAGTAGAAGTAATCTTATTATCCTTATTAGGCACAATAGTTTTGGGTACAACAGTAATTACATTCATCTTGAACTTACCATCTACCAACTACCCCTCCCGGCATACATATCAAATTTGGATAAAACAAATTTATCCCTACTGATCAAACTCAGAATGAAAACAGGTAAAAATTATTGGGTCTTTCTTGCTCTAGGATCCAGAAGAGAGTAGTTGTTATTATGTATGGACTGAACTTAAAGAATAAGCTGCCTACGTATCCAAATATGTATATTTGGAATCAAGTCCAACCATAGTTCAGGCGGTTATCCGTGATACTGGAGTTAATGGGCGGTTATGTAACCCCCCACGTCTCCACGTTTACACATGACTGCTTTTTATCCCAGATGTGTATATCTCCGACCTGCTTCTTCTGATCAGGGACCTGCCCTGGTCTGATTTGTCTGCTTCCTCTGGCCAGGGACCTGCCCTGGACTGATCAGGGATCCTTTCCAGTTGCCTGGTCCGTCTGGTCGTAATGACTTCTAGGTCAGATAGGTCTCTATCCTGTCCTGCTGATCCATTCCGGATACGCTTGACACGTGGACCTGTTCGGGTCACCTCCAATCAAAGCCCCCTAGATCTTAATAGATATGGTCTAGTATTTCAGATGGATTAAGATCTGAGGTTCAAGGTTGTTCCACGTGTACCGTCCAGATGGCCTGTCCACCTTTGCCTTGGTTATCTCAAACGCCATCATAATTGCACACGCTTTTCTTTTCAATCGATGCGTAGTCCAAACGTCCCATCTTTTGGTTAAAGGCTATTAAATCTATTAAACTTTGCAAACGCCCATCATTATTTATAGGCACAGACGTCAGATTTGGTGGATTTGATCCTTCAATTAGCAAGTAAGTCTTTCTTCTCTTTTTGTGATCTTCTTTTACTCCTTATGAATCCAGACCAGCCTGAAGTATCCAACCCCGGCAAAAATCCTCTTTTCTTTGTTCTTCCCCCTCATTTGATTGCTTCTATCGTTCCTGCCCTTATCGAATCGCCTCCGACTGAGTATAATATTTTCGGGTTATCTGTGCCCATAAGAGCATTGAGGAGGAATTACGAGACCAAGAAAATGATGGCTTGCCATGCAATCGACTCCAAGTTGAAGGATTCGGATATCACAGACATCTGTGATAGATACGGGGTAAACAAGAACGTTTATGCCCCCATCCGACCTACGCCTGGACAAAGTGCTGCTGCTCCTCCTGCCGGATATTGCGCTGTTTATAAAGAACAGTTCGATTGCGGTCTCAGATTACCTTTTCCTCCCGCTTTCCTGGAAATACTCCGATATTACAATTTATGACTTGGTCAGATAGTCCCCAATAGTATAAGGGCCATTACATGTTTCTTAATTTGGTGTAGGTGTTTTGTCACCCCCTTCACTTTGCTACTTTTTAGAACCTTTTACCAGTGTAAACAGGTTAAGAAAAGCCCTGGTTGGTATTGCTTTTGCAGGAGAACTAATAACTTGAGTAGTGTACCTTTGATTAAGAAAACAGACCAATCCTTCTCCGACTGGAAAAAAACACTTCTTTTTCATTAGGCACAACACTGCTAGGGATCTAGGTAAATGGAAAACTTCGACGAAGAATAGCGATGTGTTGGAAGGCAAATTAGACAAGAAGTTGTTAAATGACATCAGGGCGTCCACCATATACCTGGGTCTGAGGCATTACAGTTCCAATTTAATCGATGCTGCTCGTCTGGAAACTGCCGGTCCAGAACCTTATGTTGAGCTACCAGAGGAGAGATATAATATAAGTAGGATTTCTTCTTTTGAATATTTATGTTTTCTCTGAGACATGCTTTTAATTTCTTGTTGATATTTGTAGTGGCAAGTTTCACCGATATCATCCAGATTGCTGATGATGCTTCACCTCCCAGAGGCCAGGATGCATCCGGTCCCATTATCAATCCAGATGCGCCGGATCAGACTGCCAAGCCTATTGACAGTCATCCAACTGAGCCCTCGATCGAGACAGATCTTGCTGACGGCGACTCTGAGGAGACCAACGATTATCTGATGGTTCCTCGCACTGCTTTGGTAGAGACTACAGCTGAGACTAGGAGTGCTTCAAAGCGTATTAGATCTTAGGATCAAGCTGATGGAGATGCTGAGGCCTCTGAACGAGCTCAAGGGGAAAGATATGATTGGAAGGAGTGGACCAATCAAGATCTGTCAAAATTTGTAAGGGTCCTCTTCACAAGTAGTAATCTGTCTTTTTTAGGTAATATATGCTGATTTTCCTCCCTGTATTCTTTTTTAGGGTGCCAAACTGGATAAGGAGATCCTGTCCAGACTAAGAAGTTCTGGAAAAGATGAGGAAGACCTGGCCAACTCTTTGTCAGAATGGAAGGCCAAGTATGAAGATTTGTTGAACACTTCTGCTGCTGAGAAAATGGCTTTATCTGATGAATTGAAGGCCAAGACTGATGAGTTCCAGACTCACGCTGCTACTGCAAATCAAATCAAATCCGAACTGGAGAAGATGGTGGCCACTCTTGAAGTGGAAAGAGATGATCTGAAAAGCAAGCTCCCTGAGCACATTGCTGAAGCCCTTGCCGGCTACAGAAGGTCTGATGAGCTAGCCAACAGTATCAAGATGCTGTTCACTCCAATTATCTGGTTTGGGTACTCCTTAGCCATTGAAGATGTTAAAGCAGTAGGTTTCGATGTTGATGCAACCAAACTCCCCCATGCTGGTTGGAATAGAAATGATGGATCTCAAATTTATGAGGCCAGATTCAAGGATTTTAGGGATGGAGTGGATTTTGTCTCCAAGTATGGCAGAAAGCCTCCACCTGCTCAAACTGGCTCATCATTTCAATCTCAAGTTCCCCCCCAGTTCAAAGTGAAAATGTTTAGCTTGTCCTCTATTTTAATTTCAAGCATTGTAATTTTGCTGTTATTACTCTCAAAATCACATAGAAGTTTCTTGGAATTTGTTTTTGGAATTTTAGTGCCTCCGGCACCATTTGCACATCTTCTACAACATGTATTTGTCTTTATGCCTTATATTGTGTTTTTCATCTATCCTCTGCTCCCCCAGTGTGACGTGTGACTTGTCTATGTGGCATATGTCAGACTGATTTTTAACAGATATAGACATTGATCTGACCTGAGGGTTACTGACCTGATCTGAGGTCTTGAAGGGGGTCTGTTATTTCAAACTTAATGAATTTTCTCTTTTTAAGAGGTTTCAACCTGACCTGAGGTCTATAGATTAACGACCTGACCTGAGATCTTAAAGCGATCTGATTTTTCAGACTTAATGATTTTTTTTAAAGAGTTTTCGACCTGACTTGAGGTCTATAGGTTAACGACCTGGCCTGAGGTCATGAAGCGGTCAGATATTTCAGACTTAAAAACAACTCTCTTTTGTAGAGTTTACGACCTGACCTGAGGTCTATAGATTAACGGCCTGACCTGAGGTCTTAAAGCAATCTGATATTTCAGACTGAAAAACATCTCTTTTTTGAAGAGTTTACGAACTGACCTGAGGTCTATAGATTAACGACCTGACCTGAGGTCTTAAAGCGATCTGAAATTTCAAACTTAAAAACATCTCTCTTTTGAAGAGTTTACGACCTGACCTGAAGTCTATATATTAACAACCTGACCTGAGGTCTTAAAGCGATATGATATTTCAGACTTAAAAACATCTCTCTTTTGAAGAGTTTACGACCTGACCTGAGGTCTATAGATTAACGACCTGACCTGAGGTCTTAAAGCGACCTGATATTTCAGACTTAAAAACATCTCTCTTTTGAAGAGTTTAACAATGGAAATATATTACAGTCACGCAACATAATTCAAAGGTTCAAAATAGTACCATAATGCATAATAGACTTGCAAAATAAAACGACAACCACTTGCCTTAAACGTAAAATATCTTCAGATTAACTGCATTCCAACTTCTAGGAATGGTTTTCCCTTTACTGTCAGCCAATTGGTATGCCCCCTTTCCATGAACTTTGATAATCTGATAAGGTCCCTCCCAGTTAGGACTCAAATTTCCACTTGGTTCTCACCTGCTGACTTCGTTTTTGCGTAAAACCAGATCACCAACCTTAAAGTAACACTGTTTCACTTTTGAGTTATAATATTGGGATACCTGTTTCTTATATTTAGCCATTCGAATCAAAGCAATGTCCCTTTTCTCCTCCAGCTCATCCTTAGCGTGCCTTATTTCCTCTTCCTGGACCTGATCATTATGCAGTGTCGTTCTGGGGGATGGCAATCCAATTTATGTTGGAATGACAGCCTCACATCCATATGCCAGGGAGAATGGAGTTTCATGTGTTGACACATTTGGGGTAGTTCTGTAGGCCCAGAGAATATTTGGGAGGTGTTCCACCCAATGCTTTCCTTTTTGTTCAAGCCTTTTCTTTAAGCCAAGCTTGATCTGCCTGTTAGTTTGTTCCACCTGTCCATTGGCATGTGGGTGACCAACAGATGTGAGATGTTGTGTTATGCCCAAATATGTACACAATTCCTGAACTCCACTGTCCTCGAATTGACTGCCATTGTCTGAAATTATGGTCTTTGGTATCTGTGGAAATATTACTCAGCAGACTCAGTCTGCTGAGGCTTCAGCAGGGTGCTCAGCAGATTGCTGAGCCTCAGGATTTCGTGCATAATATTTTGTACACCTTATTTAATTGTAAAATTAATTGTAAAAGACATATTAATTGTGAGTCATATAAACAATTAATATGTCAAACTCTAGTTTACTTTATGTCATAGACATAACTTTTACTTTTTACTTTTTGCATGCTTGCCGCCCACATCTACATACTCAAGTGGCCGCCCAAGCTAGCTAGCTAGTCTCTCCATCTCAATTGTATCTATTTATACATCTTTTACTCAATGAATAAACTAAGTTGAAGTTTACTCTTGTGTTTATCACATTCTCAAACTCTCTTCATGGTAGCAGAGCCTTACTGAGTTCTAAAATCCGCTGCAAAACTCAGTTCTTTTTCAGAAAAATGTCAACATTATCTGAAGTTTCATCTTCTTCAGTAGACTCACAGCTGCCTCAGCAGATGGGATAACTGAACACTCTTCTTTTACAAATCATAAACTTGATGGTAACAATTACTTGCTATGGTCAAGGTCTATGAAAATGTATATCTCCGGCCAGGGCAAGATGGGATATCTGTCTGGTTCCAAACCTGCCCCTGCTGAAACTGACCCCAAGTTTGAAGCATGGGACACAGAAAATAACCAAGTCATGACCATCTTCACGAGGTCTATGACAAAAGAGATCAGTGAGAACTTTATGATGTATGACACTGCTAAGGAAATCTGGGACAATGCCAGAGACCTTTACTCAAAAAAGGACAATACATCTGAAGTCTATGAACTCGAAGCTCAGATTCAAAATTGCAGACAAGGGGATATGTCTGTAACTCAATACTTTAATCAACTATCTAAGGCATGGCAACACCTAGATATGTTGGAAACTCGCCCCTGGAATGATGTTAAAGATGCTGCACTCTTTAAAGACATTATCGAGAAAAAGAGAGTATTCAAATTCCTTACTGGACTGAATCCTACTCTTGATGATGTCAGAGGTAGAATTCTTGCTACTAAACCTCTTCCAAATCTCAAATCCATGTTTGTTGAGGTCAAACATGAGGAAAGCAGGAGGAAAGTGATGCTGCTGAACCCCCCTGCTGACAACCCTACTGAAGGTACTGCCCTGCTGAAGGTTAATGAGACTTACAGGAAGCCTACTGAGAAAGTTGGAAAGCTGTTCTGTGATCACTGCAAACGCACAAATCGCACCAAGGACAATTGTTGGAAGCTACATGGCAAACCTAACCCCTCTAAAACCTCAAAACCAACCAGGGAAAGTCAAGGCAAACTTATCAGTGAAGAGGAGAATGACAGTAAGCTGAATGCTCAGTTTGCTGCCTTTAGAGCCTTTATTGCTCAGCATCAGGAAGGTAGCTCCCCTACTGAAATGGCCACTCATGCTAAAACAGGTATATTTTACTCACCTCTTAGTAATGAGACCTGGATTCTTGATTCTGGGGCTTCTTCTCATATGACTGGTAATAAAAACCTTATTACCCAATATATGCCATGCAACCAAATTCACAGAATTAAGACTGCTGATGGTTCTGTTTCTTATGCAAAAGGTGTTGGGAAGGTTAAACTTACTAATCAGATATATCTACAGAATGTCCTGTTTGTTCCAAAGTTAGACTGTAACCTTATATCTGTCAGTAAACTCACTAAAGATCTGAATTGGACTGTTGTTTTTAATAAGAATCAGTGTACATTCCAGGATCTTTCTTCTCAGGAAGTGATTGGGCAAGCTAAACCCTGCTCAGGACTGTTTGTGATCAACCCTGCTGAAGACAGAAGACTGAAGACAGAATCTGCCTCATCAGCCTGCACTCAAAACCTAGACAATATCATGTTATGGCATTATAGACTAGGACATCCAAGTTTTGGTTATTTAAAGTCTTAAATCCCTGAATTGTTTAAAGGATGTAATCTTAATGATCTTCAATGTGATATTTGTCAATTTGCTAAACTCACCAAATCTGTGTATGCTAAGTTACCTCACTTGCCCTCTTCCCCTTTCACCCTAATTCACAGTGATGTATGGGGACCCTCAAGAGTGAAAAGTATAACAGGAAAAAGGTGGTTTGTAACCTTCATTGATGATCATACCAGAAACACTTGGTTGTTCTTAATGAAAGACAAATCTGAAGTTGGACCTATCTTCCAAGAATTTTATCACATGGTCTCCACCCAATTTGATACTAAGATCAAGATCTTAAAGACAGATAATGCTCTGGAATACTATGAGTCTAACCTCAGTAACTTCTTGACAAACAGAGGAATTGTTCATATCAGTAGTTGTGTGGAAACACCTCAGCAGAATGGGGTTGCTGAAAGAAAGAACATGCATCTGCTGGAAATGGCCAGATCAATCATGTTCACTACACATGTTCCTAAATACATGTGGGGTGAAGCTATATTGACTGCTACATATTTAATAAACAGACTTCCCAGCAGAGTGTTAGGTTTCAAAACTCCTCTCCAAACCCTTCTGACCACACACTCCTGCTCTCATCTTATTACCCAATTGCCTCCAAAGATCTTTGGTTGTACTGTGTTTGTTTATATCCATGCTCAACACAGAAGTAAACTTGATCCTAAAGCTCATAAGTGCATTTTCCTTGGATATGCACAGGACAGGAAATGTTACAAGTGTTACTCTCCTACTGAAAAGAAATTTTACAATTCTATGGATGTGAAATTCTTTGAAAGCACTCCATATTACAGCAAACCTACTGAGCCAGTCACTGATGGAAACCTGATTGAGATTGAACTAAGTCCGTTCCCTCAGCAAACCATTAACCCTCAGCAGACTCATAATCTTCAGCATCCTGCAGATACTCACATTACTGACCCTCAGCAGTCTGCAGACCCAGAGTCTGCTGACCCAGAGCCTGCTGAACCAGAACCTCAGCAACCTACTGAACCAGAGTCTGCTGGACCCCAGCTTACTGACTCTCAGCAGTCTACTGAAGTAGATGACAGACCTATTGCTCTAAGGAAAGGGAAAAGATCATGCACTGATCATTCTATTCATACTTATTTATCTTATGATCAGTTGTCTCCTGTCTTTGCCATGTTTACACAGGACCTGGACTCTCACTCTATCCCTAGAAATATTCAGGAGGCCCTTCAAAATGATAAGTGGAAGGCTGCTGTTAAAACAGAGATGACTGCTCTCTTGGATAATCATACTTGGGACCTCACAACTCTTCCCAAAGGCAAGAAAACAGTTAGCTGCAGATGGTTATTCACTATCAAATACAATGTTGATGGTAAAATTGACAAGTATAAAGCCAGATTGGTAGCAAGGGGATTCACTCAAACTTATGGCATTGACTATAAGGAAACTTTTGCACCAGTAGCAAAGCTCAACACTGTCAGGGTACTGATTTCCCTAGCTGTCCAACTTGGTGGCCTCTTCACCAATTGGACATCAAAAATGCCTTTCTAAATGGGGACCTCACTGAGGAGGTTTATATGACTGTACCCCCTGGTTTTATCAATCCTCATACTCAAGGCAAGGTGTGCAAACCGAGGAAATCTCTATATGGCCTGAAGCAATCACCAAGGGCATGGTTTGGCAAACTCACTACTGTGGTTAAAGCTCCTGGATATCATCAATGCAACTCGATCACACCATGTTTGTCAAGACAACCAACCGGAGGAGGTCCATTCTAATTGTATATGTGGATGATATCATCCTTACTGGAGATGACTCTACTGAGATCCGGAACTTGAAGACTCTCTTGGCAAAGGTGTTCCAAGTTAAAGATCCGGGCTACCTCAAGTACTTTCTTGGTATGGAAGTAGCTAGAACCACCAATGGCATTTCGGTCTCCCAAAGGAAGTATGTCCTGGACCTACTAACGGAAACTGGCATCTTTGGGATGCAAACCTCTGTATCTCCAGTAGACCCCAGTCATACCCTACTGCATGGTGACATTGCTGTCAGGAAAGAACAATATCAAAGGCTTGTAGGCAAACTCATATACCTTTCTCACACAAGACCCGATATTGCATATGGGGTCAGTCTGGTCAGTCAATTCATGCATTGCCCTCTTGAGCAACATTGGGATGCAGTGAATAGGATCCTGAGGTATTTAAAATCCACTCCTGGCCAAGGCCTGCTCTTCACCAAGTCTCCTGATAGATCAATCAAGGTCTATATTGATCTGATTGGTTTGGATGTCACATTGATAGGAGGTCTACCACAGGCTATTGCTCATATATATGGGGAAACCTAGTTACTTGGAGGAGCAAGAAACAACCTACTGTGCCAAGAAGCAGTGATGAAGCTGAACTAAGGGCACTTGTACTTGGCATTTGTGAAGCTCTATGGCTAAAAAGGGTACTGACTGAACTTCAGCAACCGTATCAGCAACCTATCACACTCTGTTGTGACAATAATTCAGCCTTATGCATGGCAGAAGATCCAGTCCATCATGATAAAACCAAGCATGTGGACATTGACAGACACTTTCTGAAGGAGAAGATTGATGCCAAGATTATTCAACTCCAGTATGTTCCCTCAGCAGATCAGAATGCTGATATTCTTACCAAGGCTATTCCACCTCTTATGTTCAGCAGACTAAGTAGCAAACTTGGCTGCATCAACATATATAGCCCAGTTTGAGGGGGGTGTGGAAATATTACTCAGCAGACTCAGTCTGCTGAGGCTTCAGCAGGGTGCTCAGCAGATTGCTGAGCCTCAGGATTTCGTGCATAATATTTTGTACACCTTATTTAATTGTAAAAGACATATTAATTGTGAGTCATATAAACAATTAATATGTCAAACTCTAGTTTACTTTATGTCATAGACATGACTTTTACTTTTTACTTTTTGCATGCTTGCCGCCCACATCTACATACTCAAGTGGCCGCCCAAGCTAGCTAGCTAGTCTCTCCATCTCAATTGTATCTATTTATACATCTTTTTACTCAATGAATAAACTAAGTTGAAGTTTACTCTTGTGTGTATCACATTCTCAAACTCTCTTCAGTATCCCATACCAGCATATCAGGTTCTTCCATAATAATTTTTGGATCTGTTTGGCTGTGATAGTAGTTAATGGTTTAGCCTCCACCCATTTAGTGAAATAATCAACGGCCACGACTAGGAATTTATAACTTCCTGGTGCTATTGGCAGTGGCCCCACCAAGTCTACGCCCCATTGATCAAAGGGCCAGGCCGATATAATTGGAGTTAAGTTTTCAGGTGGCTGATGGGATAGATTACCATGAACCTGACATGACCTGCATGCCAAGACTAACTCCTCCGCATCCTGTTGCATTTTAGGCCAATAATAGCCAAACAACCTGCATTTTCTAGCCAAAGCCCTTGATCCCATATAGTTTTCACAGATTCCCAGATGTATTTCTCTCAACAAATAATTGCCTTCTTCTACAGTAACACAACGTAACCAAGGGGATATGAAGGATTTTCTATATAGGATATCATTGAATAAGGCATACCTATCAGATAAGCGTTGGATTTTGCGAGCCTGCATTTTGTCTCCTGGTAACTGGTTGTCTTTCAAGTATGCTACAATGGAATCCATCCATGTTTCCCTCTGTGTGATCGGTTGTACCTCAGATACTTCATAGCTACATTGATTTAATTGCTTGATCAGAACCTTCTTGTTTGATAAGAAATTCGATGCTAACTTGGACAGGGCATCTGCTCTGGTGTTCTGCGATCTTGAGACCTGCTCTATTTGCACTTCTTGAAATTGATTTATCCTCGATTTGGCCAGAGACAAGTACTTTTTCATAGGCTCCTCTTTTGCTTCATACTCTCCCCTGATGTGGTTTACTACCAGTTGAGAGTCGATGTAGACCTTAAGTTGTCTAACTCCCAATTTTAGAGCTAAGTTCAAACATGTAATCAGTGCTTCGTACTCTGCTTCATTGTTGGTTACGTGGAAGTTAAAGTGAAAAGCATAAGGGAATTATTCACCCCTTGGACTTATGAGGAGGATACCTGCTCCTGATCCGCTTTTGCTAGGTGCTCCATCAACGAACAGCTTCCACTGGCCTGATTCTTTTGGACTCATTTGCTGATAAATAGATATAGACTTCTCTTCAGCCAAAAAATCTGCTAGAGCTTGAGCTTTCACAGCAGTTCTTGGTCTGTATTCTAAATCGTAGCCTGCCAATTCGACGACCCATTTGGCTAAGCGACCTGAAGTATTTGGCATGCTCAGTATCTGCTTTAACGGCTGATCAGTCAAGACGACGACCGGGTGACTTTGAAAATAAAATCTCAATTTCCTTGACACATGCACTAATGCTAGCACCAAATTCTCCGCATCTGAATACCTCACTTCAGGTCCATGTAGGGCCTTGCTTGTGTAATAAACTGGCTTCTGAAGTGTACCCTGTTTCCTAGTCAAGACAGCTCTAATAGCTTCGTCACAAACTGATAGATAGAGGTACAAAACTTCTCCTTCTTAAGGAGATGTCAGAGTTGACAACTCCAACAGATATTTCTTCAATTCATCAAAGGCTTCTTGACAATCTGGCCCCCAACGAAATGGTGTAGGTTTCCTTAAAATCTTAAAGAAAGGCAGTGCATGTTGTGCTGATCGTGAAAGGAATCTGTTCAATGCTGCTAACCTTTCAGTTAATCTTTGTACTTATCTAATATTAGTGGGTGGTGGCATCATCTTCAGAGCGTCCAACCTGTCCGGATTTGCCCTGATTCCGTCTTTAGAAATCATGTAACCTAGAAATTTTCCAGATCTGACCCCGAACATGCACTTCTTTGGGTTTAGTTTCATCTTAGCTGCTCGGAGTACCTTGCAAACTTCTCTCACATCTTGTAAATATTGATCTAAAGACCTGCTTTTGGTTAGTAAATCATCAACATAGACTTCCATGGACCTGCCTATCTGATCGTTGAAAATTTAGGTGGCACCTGCATTCTTCAGCCCGAACGGCATGGTCACATAATAGTATGTGCCAAATTCAGTTATGAAGGCCATTTTCTCTGCATCCTTTGGGTCCATAAAGATCTGGTGATACTCTTTATACGCGTCCAGGAATCCAAAAATTTCAAAACCCACGGTCGAATCCACTAGCCTGTCGATTCTGGGTGAAGTGTAACTATCCTTAGGATAGGCTTTGTTCAGATCCGTAAAATCCACACACATTCTCCAGGAACCATCTGATTTCTTCACTAACACCATATTGGCCAACCACTCTGGATAAACCACCTCTTTGACAATTCCTGCCTGTTTAAATTTTACAACCTCTTGTTCTATAACTGAGATCCGTTCTGGTGCGAAATGTCGCTTCTTCTGACGAACTGGGGGCCTGTTCGGATCCACGTTCAAGCTATGGACTATAAATTTCTGGTGATAAGCCTAGCATATCATCTGTTTTCTATGTGAAAACGTCTTGGTACTCTCTGAGCAGATCTGTTAGCGACCCTTTATAGGGATCTGCAATCCACGAACCTATACTAACCACCGGCTCTGCTCCCTGTTCCCCGATCTGAACAGCCTCAGTCTGATCTGCTGATACCCAAGTTTTTTTCTCTTCTGGCAATAATTCCTCAAGAGTCACCTGCTGAACCAATACGGATGTGTAACAACACCTGGCTATTTCCACATCTCCTTTAATTTCAACCGATCCAGAATTGACCGGAAACTTCATACTGTTATGGGCTGGGGAGATAACCGCTCGCAGATTGATGATTGATGGTCTTCCCATGATGACATTATAAGCTGAGGGTGCTTTAACCACAATGTAATTTACCATGAGGGTCCTGCCCTTAGGTAATTTACCATAAGTTGTAGGTAATGTGACCATGCCCATAGGATGGATAGGCAGACCTACAAATCCGAATAGAGGGGTGGATACCGGAGTTCAGCTAGAGTCCTTCAATTTCATGGCCTGGAATGCCCTGTAATACAAGATGTTAACAGCACTTCCTGTATCGACACAGATCCTTTTTACCCAGTTCTTGTTGATTACGGCCTCAATGACCAGCCCTTCATTGTTGATGACCAGTGGTAGTGGGTCCTCTGGTCCATACCTTACTTCCCCTGATATATTTTGACACTTACCAGAATTCTGATCCTGATTCGTTTGATCTGCTGTCTTCACTTCCTTCTCCTGATATGTCTGCCTGAGACCTCCCATGATCGTATTGATAGTATTTACTGGACGGTTATCGATCTGACCGTCCTGATCTGGGGATGGATTTCTTGGCCTTCTCTGTTCGTTGTTTCTATTCCTTTCGTTCTAATGTGTTCCTCTCCTAAACTCTCTGCGCCCTCTAGGCTCTTCATTACGAGATCTGTCCACCACCTCATCGAGTCTTCCTTCCATAACTGCTACGTCAAGGTACCTGATCAACTCCCTGCACGACTCGGTATCATGACCAACATCCTGGTGAAATTTACAGAATTTGGTCTGATCTCTCTTTTCTCTGGGTCCTTTCATGGGAAATGGGGTCCTCGCTATGCCCTTGCGTTCCATGATAGCCAGAACTTTCTCCCGTGATCTGTTCAATGGAATTAGGTCTATGTCCGGTAAATCACCTCTCTTGCCCAATCTGTCGGTTATAGGTGCCTGCACCCTATCCCAAACCGACTTACGCTTTTTATCAGATTTCTCTTCTGCCTTTCCCTTTCTGTGATCTTCTTTTTCCAACTCGCGCTTGGCACGATTAGCTTCTTCACCCTGACAGTGCTTGAAAGCAATTTCCAAGCACTCTTCCATAGTTCTGGGATTTTTCCCATTTAATTTGGCATGTAACCTCCCCTTTCGTAGTCCTGCTACGAATGAGGCTACTAAGAATCGGTCGTCTACATCAGCCACCTAGGTTGATTCTGCATTAAACCTTTTAATAAATTGTAGAAAAAAACGTTTCGTCGGACTTTTGCTTATTGGTGAGCAAATGAGTGCTGTTTCTTTGAAACGGTCTTGCCGCGATAAACATGCTCATAAACTTCTTTGTTAAAACCGTAAAGCTGGTGATAGATCTGGATGGCAACTTGTTAAACCAGTCCCTAACCCTTCCAGAAGTGCGGGAAAAGCTTTGCACTTCATTTCGTCTGGGCATTGTATAACTGCATATGCGCTATATACTGATGCATATGATCATACGGGTCTTTTGTTCCATCATACGGACTGATTTTAGGTATCTTGAATCCTCTAGGACATGGATATGCTTCGATATGCTCTGCAAAAGGCGAAGCCAGATGGAAATCATCTTCCTCATCCTCTAACATAGCATCCAATTCGGCCCTTGCAGCTTCATCCGCTTGACGAGTTTTGCTCTTAATAACTCGACAACTGGATTAGCAACCTCCTTGTGACCATCCTTGTTTTCTGATGACGGCTGCCTTTCTTCTCCAAGGTTCTCTACCTTCTCTTTTCCCTTTCTTACACTTTCAAATAGAATCTGGAAGTCCTGATCTCCCATTGTCTTTAAAGCGTTTACTAAGAGTTGTTTCGCCAAATCTTTAGGATTTGGCTGATCTTCTGGTTGTTTTTCTTGATTTCTTTGTTGGTCTAGATCCAAATTTTCCGGATCGTGCGAGGAACCTGCTAGATCCTTCCCTTGTTGATTCTTTTTAGATTTCATGATCACTACCCTGTTAATCTTCCACTAGAAACAAAAAATTCCCTCCTTCTAGCGCCAATGATCGAACTCAGAATGAAACGGGTAAAAATTATTGGGTCTTTCTTGCTCTAGGATCCAGAAGAGAGTAGTTGTTATTATGTATGGACTGAACTTAAAGAATAAGATGCCTACGTATCCAAATATGTATATTTGGAATCAAGTCCAACCGTAGTTCAGGCGGTTATCCGTGTTACTGGAGTTAATGGGCGGTAATTTAACCCCCCACGTCTCCACGTTTACACATGACTGCTTTTTATCCCAGATGTGTATATCTCCGACCTGCTTCTTCTGATCAGGGACCTGCCCTGGTCTGATTTGTCTGCTTACTCTGGCCAGGGACCTGCCTTGGCCTGATCAAGGATCCTTTCCAGTTGCCTGGTCCGTCTGGTCGTAAAGACTTCCAGGTCAGATAGGGCTCTATCCCATCCTGCTGATCCATTCCGGATATGCTTGACACGTGGACCTGTTCGGGTCACCTCCAATCACCTACCAAAGACCATCTTGAATCCATTATTCACCAGAAGAGAGACCAGAAACAAGGTTCTTACGCATGTCTGGAACATGTGTGAGTTCTTTGCCAGAAGTCATCTTCAATATGACCTTCCTCACACTTTCAGCCTTTGCAGAAGCGGAGTTTCCCATAAAGAGTTCTTCGCCCTCAACAGCCTTGTACTCAGAAAACATCTCTTTCATTGCACAAAAAATGGCGATATGCCTCAGTGTCAATCCACCATTCACGGGTATTCACAACTGTGTTGCATTCAGAAACCCTAACCGATAGGTTCATCTCCTGCACGCCCTCATCCACCACTTCAGCAAGATTGGAATTGGCTTACTCTTCTTCAGTGATCTACATTCACTCTGGCGATGACCTGGATTTTCACAGTTAAAACAACTTCCAATGAACTGTTGCTTGACCTTTTTCTTGTTTCTTGGACCATCATTAGGCTGCTTACGCTTCTTGCCTTTATTGCTCACTTCAACCAAGTTCGCCTTGGAATGCCTCATCAGAAAGCTTCTTTTTTATCTCTTATTCTGCTCTTCAATTCACAGACGTGTTGCCAGCTCTTCCATGGCCATCTCTTTCTGCTTATGCATCAAGTAGTTCTTGAAATCCTTCCAAGAGTGAGGAAGTTTCCCAATCACAACAGCAACCTAGAATTGTTCACATATCATCATCTTTTCTTCCAGGATCTCAGAGATGATCACCTGTAGCTTCTTAAATTGACTGACCAAAGTCTTGGAGTCTACCATCTATGTAGTCCATAATTTGACCATAACAAATTTCTTTGAGCCAGCATCCTCGATTTTATACTTTTTCTCCAAAGCCTGCCACAAGGATTTAGCAGACTTCTGTGAGCAGTACACCCCTTATATGGAGTTCTCCAAGAAATTGAGGATGTAGTTCTTGCCAGGAAGTGAGAGTGCTTCCATGCATCGAAAGTCATGACAGATGCATGGTCCCCTTCTTTTATGACAGGGTGATCCTCAGGCAGCATCCGAGCAAGTGTGGTCAGATGGACATCATCTTCTGTTGCCACCTCTTGTAGCTCAAGCCACCAAACTTTTTAGGTTTCTCTCCTAGAGGTCCCGAGTTGTTCTGAATGGATGCAGTAGTAGGAACAACAAAGGTACTCCCTTGCACACCTGTTTCCATTTCTGTTTACACAGAAGATCGACAAATTAAGTTCAGCTCATCCTCAAACGAATGTAGATATCAAAGGAGTAGAAGCAGAGTCTTCCACTTGGTTTCAACCAAACCGAAATATAGAATTAAATAAACTAAAAATAATTCAACCAGATCTATAATGTAATAAGTTTAAAATGATTCTATAACACGCGAAAATTTTGTCTTGAGCTTGTTGGGAACCTGTATCGTGTGTTGAGTGATTTACGGACAGATCCGTAATTAACGGAAGTAATTACGGAAAAATAAAATCTAGGGGGAATTAGGGAGAAGGACAGAAATATTTCATCAATTGAGTAGAAGGACAGTTTTTTGAAACTTTTGCATAAAGGACAAAACTATTTATTCACTGTCGAAATTCACTTGTGTTCGAAATTCACTGTTTAAATTCACTGTCGAAATTCACTCTCGAAATTCACTAATTTTCAAAATTCATTGTCGAGATTCACTGATTTTCGGGATTCACTGTCAAAATTCACTGTCGAAATTCACTGATTTCGGGATTCACTGGGGAGATTCACTGATTTTCGGAATTCACTGTTTGTCCTTCTCGCTATAAAAATTATGCAGTTGTCCATCTTCCTATAAAAAATATGTAGCTGTCATGTTACTTAAAAATATTCCAGATTGTGTCATTATCCCTAATTTTCTATAAAATCTAAAACAAAGAACACGAAAATAAAATCATTTATTAAATAAATATAACAAAATAACTATTACAGTATAGATCTGACTCGAAACGATAAGAGAATAAAAGTACAATGCATGCATAAAATAAAGGACTAGAGATCAAACCGATGCGAGTAAGTTACTCTTTCCTTCAGACAAATTGCTCTGGTATGGTGTCCACGGTAGTAGCAATTGTCTCCTAAGATACAACAGCTTCACATCTCGAAATTAGAGGCACTTCCAAAATCCGAGTTTCGGCGAACTTACAGAGGGCTCCGACTTCTCTTTGACTTAAGAACTAGAACTATATGAGAGACTCTTTGTAGTGTAAGACACAAGAGAAAATTCGATGCTCTAACCTTCATCCATGAGGTTCTTTATACAGTGAAGAGGAGGAACCAATGCTCGAATATGATTGGCCGTATGACACAAGTAGGCCGAGTTTTACCTCAAGAAAAGTCATCCTGGCATGTTGACAGTCCTCACCCCCGCTTCTTGTTGGTCCGATGACGTGTCGTCTGAATTCTGATTGATCGGATGACTCAATCATGACGCGGCTTGCTCGACTTTTCATACAAGAAAAGCTAATTCATGTTATGAAATAAGGCACTTTGTGGATGTCCATTTTATTATAGTACACCAAAAACCACATCCACTAAATACATTCAAAAAACGTAAGTTATGAATTTATAAGGTCATTCATTTATCACCACTTTTGATCCTAATAATTATATAATGAGTTACAAACTTGGTTAATACTCAAATGTTGTAATATAATTCTCCATACTTATTTGAAGCAAGGGTGAAGTGGAGTTCTTAGTAGAAAAGTTCACTCTCTTTTGTCTATTTCTTTTGTTATTGGGACACTGGTTTCATTCCAATTATTTTATAACACGTTATAGCACGAAACTCTAATCAATTGAGTACTCCGCATTGGTAAAGCTTGAATTGTTCAGCAAAATTGTTTATCCAAGAAACTAATTTGGCAGTATAGCATCTACAACTTTGCCTCAATTTTTTTCAGGGAAGTATTCTTGTATGATTTTAAGCTTTGGGAAGAATTTATATTTCGATTTAATTAATGATTATGTATGTGTATTACTCTTCTCCCTATGTTGTGCCTCTGAAAAAAAACGGATAAAGATTAAAAATTAAACACATCATGTCTGCAATTAAATTATGTCTTTGTCCCAAAAAAAAATTGAAAGTAGACATCTGATGAATTAAGGAATGTGATGAATATGTTATGATGTTGTTTGAACTTCTAATAGAAGTTTAATAGAGTTTCACTTTCTTCCGGAATATGGAATAAGGTGTTGGTTAAGATGTCTAAATTTGTTGACACATAGATTTGTTGACATAGAGATTAATAAAGAGCCAAATAGCCCAATGTTTTATCCGGAAAATGTTGTAAAAAAACCACTTTTAATCTAATTTGAGTAAAAAGGATAAGAAAAAAAGACGGTGGTTGTAAATGACAAAAAATGATGCATACTCAATAATACCCTTTATTATTATTTTCCTAAACTTTTTTCCTGAATTATTAATTGCTATTCAATGTTGTTCAAACACTTTTCCTTTTTTTAACTTGTTTATCCTATATTAAATATGAATTAATGATGCCACATTAATTGCTCGAAATTAATGGTAAATCTTCTCCAAAAATCAATATACATACACGAAAATAACCCATTTTTGTAAATAAAAAATAAAAACTCATTTTAAATTATTACTTGTTACTATATCAATCTTTACTACTTGTTAATAAATTAATTTTTTTTGGTGTAAATACATGTATTAGACTGACTGGTTGATGACGGTCAAATTATACCCGTAAAAGTCATCAACGTTGACCTTAATTCGAGATTAATAATATATATTTTATATTAAATCACATGTTTATATGGATTATTTAATGTTATGTGATTTATATTATATAATTTGGTATTTATCCATTTATAAGATATAACTTGGTATTTATCCGTTTTTATTATATAATTTGGTATTTATCCGTTTTTATTTAAATATGATTTACTTTGGGATAAATATCTATTTTTTTGATTAGGATAATTTTTGGAGGGTAAATACAAATGGAAGAATTAAATTTCAAGATAAATCCAAGAAAATCCGGATGCATTAAAGATAAAGATCGAATAAGCACGAAAAGAGGAGTAAGGCATGACAAAAGCCGGCAAACCAATCCAAGAGTGGCGCCAACTTTGTGGGGGACGCATTCTAGGGGGCGCATGTCATCTTTTTGAGATCGGCCGGGAGTTATCTCTATTTGTTTTGATATTTTGAAGTATATCTCTTAATTAGCTTGAACCCCTATAAATAAAGGCATGCATTACACGCCATTTAGACCATATATACACTCTAGAAACACAATATTACAATACTTTTAGTTTATCAATATAGTTCTTTTTATTTTATATTATGTTTCTTCATCACGGAGGTGATGGATTCATCGATTTGAGATTGCATTGAAGGATCGGAGGACCCTCCGTCTACGAGGGTAATGTCTATCCAAATATGTCGTTTTTATTCGTAGATCTATTTTATTTCGTTATGGAGTAGTCGTTTGTGTATTGATTTCATGATGTAGTTAATTAACAAACCCATATTCATGTAGATCTAAGCCGTACGAAGGCGTTTTACGAGCAAATTCTAGAGTCACCGGTCTAGATCTACCACGGTCTATATGGTTAGATCTAGCCATCAAGATTCTAGTAATTTTCTGTGAACGACTTTGGCTACGTCGCGCTTTCTGTTTTTCATATATACATGTAATAGATCTGGCCAATTTGTTACATTGTTCTCGTAAATTAATATGATATATTGTGAAAATTGTCATGTTACTAGGACATTAGTTAGCCAATCGTTTAGGAGGTGTGCCAACCCGTCCACGGTGTTGCCTAGACGAGGTGACGATTTTAGATCGGCAGCCGTAGTTTGGTATAGTATGCTTGTTATATGATGTTCTATCCTGTCCAAGGAAGGATTCGTAATTAAGCATAAAGATCTTCTATCTGTTCACGAATTAGATCCAGTTTAGGGGATGGCTCCCGTAGCCAAAATATAATCAACCTTAATGTCTTTTCTGTCTCGGCTTAGAAATATACATATATATGGGGGGTAATTACTACTAGCGTAATCAATACCGTTTGTTAGAGTCTCATAAAACCATAAAAATAAGTGTTTTAGTGTCTACTGTCGTATTGTTAGTCTTTGTGTTTTCTATCGTGTCAACCTTTATTTCCACGTTATTGTTGGTCGGAGACCGCTTTTAATCTATTTTTAGTTTAATAACGTTGTACTTGTTTAAGCCGAGTCTCTGTGGGATCGACCTCGACTCTATCTAGCTATACTACGATTGAACCTAGTTCTCTTGCTAGTAGGTTATTTAGGTATCGAGTTATTTTTATAACTTGACCGTCATCAAGTTTTTAGCGCCGTTGCCGGGGACTCGTGTCATTAAATTGAGTATAGCTTATTTTATTAAAAGTAGATTCGTAAATATTGTGAATAAGTCTGTTTAATTAGTTTTTATAACATAGGAATAACGCGTAAGAGTCGTAGAACAAATCTGGGCAGTTTCTGCTTCGTTCTGTTCTATACAGTGTTTGCTTCGTGTTTCTATAATTTTCGTATTTTTAGAGTCTGTTTTAGTTTAGTTTTTATTTATTGAGTCTAGTTAAAGGATTAGCCTTTAAAGTTTCTAATTGTTTATTGTTTTTGTTATTTTTATTTTTTTCTATTTTAGAGTCTCGCCAAAGGCAGTAGCCTTTGGGTTATTTTAATTGTTTATTTTTGTTTTTGTCTTGCAAATAAAAAAAACAAACAAGCTACCGGGATTTCTAACGATCCAAACGAAGAGCAAGGCGAGGAAAAATCTGAAGGAACACAACATTCCTATCAATCTAACTCAGACATGGAAGGATTACTGAATGAAGCCAACCAGGTAAATGGAAATAATTTTGATAATGCAAATTTTGTTAAACAAGCTGTGGCTGTATGGGAAATGCATACTTTGCAAAGCTATGCAACGCCTACCATTGAACAATTCATTCCTGCTATCGTAGTGCCTGAAAATGCTGCTGAAGTTTATCACCCGAAACCTAATGTCATTCAAATGGTGGCAAACTATTCCACTTTTCGTGGTATCCTGAATGAAGATCCTGGCATTCACGTGATGAATTTCTTAGAGATCGTTAGTACCGTGAAGCCAGAATTGGTTCCTGAGGATAACATTAAGCTAAAACTTTTCCCTTTCACTTTGAAAGATAAAGCTAAGCAATGGCTTTTCTCTTTAGAGGGTAGATCAATCACGACCTGGGAAGAACTGCTGCAAAAGTTCATGAATAAGTACTTTCCTTTAGGAAAGACCTTTAAGTTACGCCAAGATATCTTGGGGTTCAAGCAGCAACCCGGGGAGAGTTTTGATCAAGCTTGGGAACGTTTTAAGGAGTCCATGAGGAAGTGCCCTCATCATGATATCCCTCTATGCATTTTAATGCAAACCTTTTACCATGGATTGAGAGATACGGAGAAGATAAGAGTATATGCCTCCAGTAATGGAGCGTTTGTTCTTTTATCTCCTGAGGAGGCACGAGGAAAGATTGAGCAAATAGCAATGAATAGCCAATGGGGAGGTGGTGAAATAGCAACTGTGAAGATGGCCGACAATTTATTTGAGGAGTATGTATCGCATAAGATCCTACATACTCTATTGATCATAAATGATAATGTAGATGGTATGCATGAAAAGATTCAACGAGTGGAGACTGGAAAAGGGACGGAAACGATTAATCAACTAGAGAATGCGGGTACTAAAGAAGCCAAATACATTGGGAGACAGGGTAATCACTATGACGGTTACAAACCAAATCATGAAAAACCTGAATTCCGATGGAGTGATCCGAATGAAGGGGTTAAACCACACAACACTTATGTACCTCAGCAAGCTCAAACTTACGGTTGGGAAGTTGCACTTGAAAAGATGAGTAACACAATGTCTGACACTGTGAATCAATTAGCAAATTCCATTACTGACTTGGCTACAAACTTTCACCAATACTGTCAAAATAATGATGCCAAAGTCACCAACCAAGAAGCCTTAATCCATAATCTCTCTCATCAAATAGGACAATTAGCTGAATAACTGTCAACTAGACCTCCTGAGGGATTTCCGAGCAACACTGATAGGAACCCTAGGGATGTGAATGCGATAATGATTAGAAGTGAAAAGGAGCTTACTCCACCAATCCCAAAGAACGAGGAAAATATAGAAGATGTTAGGGATGATGAGAAAGAGCCCAATGAGGCATTCACACCTTGCTTAGAAAAGACCCCCGATGAGCAATTATCCTCAATCTCTACCATTTTAGGGAATAGTGATTGCGCTGAAATATCTTCGTGAAGTGAGGTTGTTAAGGCTGAGAAGCAACAACCATGGTTTAAAGATTATGTGAATTATTTATCCGGGAGATATTTACCACCAGACTTGAACCAGCAGCAAAAGAAGAAGTTCTTTGAGGACCTTAAACACTATTATTGGGATGAACCTTATCTTTTTAAGTGTTGCTCAGACAACATCTTTAGAAGATGTGTTCCTGAGAGTGAATTCCTCGATATACTTAAACATTGCCATACTTATGAAGCGGGAGGACATTATGGAGGGGACAAGACTGCTGCTAAAGTTCTCCAATGTGGTTTTTATTGGCCCAATCTTTACAAAACTGCACACGAATATGCTAGATCCTGTCATTCATGCCAAATGATGGGCAATATCTCGAAGAGAAATGAAATGCCACTGAGGAGTATCCTAGAACTAGAACTCTTTGATTTATAGGGAATTGATTTTGTGGGACCTTTCACTTCGTCTGTTTCAAACCGCTATATTTTGGTGGCGGTCGACTATGTGTCTAAATGGGTTGAGGCTATTGCTTCACCTACAAATGATGCAAAGGTTGTACTGCGGTTTTTAAAGAAAAATATCTTCACGCGGTTTGGAATCCCTCGTGCCATCATTAGTGATAATGGGAGTCATTTCTGTAATAAGCCGTTTGAGAAGTTAATGGCCAAGTACGGGGTGAGACATAAGTTAGCTACCGCTTATCATCCTCAAACAAGTGGTCAAGTTGAGGTCACGAACCGAGAGATTAAACGCATCCTGGAAAAAACTGTGAACCCAACACGGAATGATTGGTCATTGAAGTTAGATGACGCTTTATGGGTCACTAGCGTAATCAATACCGTTTGTTAGAGTCTTATAAAACCATAAAAATAAGTGTTTTAGTGTCTACTATCGTATTGTTAGTCTTTGTGTTTACTATCGTGTCAACCTTTATTTCCATGTTATTGTTGATCGGAGACCGCTTTTAATCTATTTTTAGTTAAATAACGTTGTACTTGTTTAAGCCGAGTCTCTGTGGGATCGACCTCGACTCTATCTAGCTATACTACGATTGAACCTAGTTCTCTTGCTAGTTGGTTATTTAGGTATCGAGTTATTTTTATAACTTGACCGTCATCACTAGTACTAATATACTCTTATGCATGTTACTACATGTTTTTTGTTGTAACTACATTCTTTGTATGTGTGTTAATACACATTTTTTTCTGATTAGATTAGTACTAGTCACGTAGTAACATCAACATCTTGTAGTAACACCTAACACATGCCCTATTCATTATGTAGTAACACCACTATGCACACTCCATACAAAGAATGTATTTACGCATAATGTAATATCACAATGAAAGTCCACTTATGAAGTAACATCTATTTCACGATGGTTCCATGAACACCCTCAGACGTAATAACACCACGATGTAAACACCCTCAAACATAGTAACACATAATGTACATCATAAACCCAAAACCCTGAACCCTGAACATTAAACCTTAAACCCTAAACCCTAACCTGGACCTTAAACCCTAAACCCCAAACCCGAAACCTAAACCCCAACCCCTTTGTTTAGGGTTTAGGGTTCATGTTTAGTGTTTAGGGTTTAGGTTCAGGTTTAGGGTTTAGGGTTCAGGGTTTAAGGTTCAGGTTTTGGGTTTAAGGTTCAAGTTTAAGGTTTAGGGTTCAAGTTTTGGGTTCAGGTTTAGGGTTTAGGGTTCAGGGTTAGGGTTTAGGGTTTAAGGTTTAGTGTTCAGGGTTTTTAGGGTTTAGGGTTTAGAGTTCAGGGTTTAGGGTGTAAATTATGTGTTACTATGTTTGAGGGTGTTTGCATCGTGGTGTTACTACGTCTATAGATGTTCACAAAACCACCGTGAAATATGTGTTACTTCATTTGTGGACTTTCACTGTGATACTACATTATGGCTACTACATCTTATAGAGTGTGCATAGTGGTGTTACTACATGATGAAAAAGGCTTGTGTTACGACATGTGTTTTTCTACATGATGATGATGTTACAACGTGTTACACAGTGTAACTGCATTGTATGATTTTGATGTTACAACGTGTTGCTCAGTGTAACGGCGTTGTGTGGATTGGGTGTATAGTGAAATTGATTGTGTGTTGTTGCTAGCTACACCGAAAGATATTACTACTAGGCAATCTAATACAAGTAGTTACACCCCAAAAAAATATAAATATCATAACAAGTACTAATGATTGATATGGTAACAAGTAGTAAGATAATATACACGTGTGTGAGTTCATGAGTTACTACATGTTGTTGAGCACAAACTTATATTGGATTGAAATTTTACGTAGAAAAATATGTAGTTAACATAAAAAAAATTTAGTACAGATCAACCAAATATATGTAGTTACACTCAAGAAAAATATAGCAATACCTGTAAAACATGTTGTAACACTGAAAATATATGTAGTAACAACAAAAATGGTTGGAGATCATACAGCTTGATAGAATATGGTTGGTGATAAAATATCTGATATGATCCCTATAGAGGTTCCCGACCCGTTGGCCCCAATACAGCCGACCGATCATCTAGTTATTCGAGACGGGCCGATGACACGGCTTCAGAAGAGACGGATGCGTGATGCTTTGGACACGTTGATCATTGATATATGTCACGAGCAAGCACAAGTGAAGCCGGACGATGAGCAGGCTGTTTGTTGCGTTATTTATGCTACGAAGCTCGGAGATCATGAGGACGGATTAGTTTGACGTCCACGACGTCGTTTATTTTCTATTATATTATTAGGATATTTTTTAGGATTATTTTGTTATTTTATAGTTATTTTAGGCGCCACATATATATGGGTATTACCCAAACTACCCTTATGATTTTATTCTTGTAGCCTATATAAAGGCAAACCTTTTATTTCATTAAGAAAGATTCATATTATTTTGATACACAAAATTCATCTTCTTCCTTGGTCAGTGATTGATCAAGAACATCACTTGCGAGTGAGTGATCTCTTTGTCGTAGAGATTGCACCCCTTTCAAGAGCTTATCAGCGTTCTTGAGCAAAGCGTTGAGTTGTTCTTGGCCCTCTTCCTAGACTGCTGCTCGGTTAGGTTAGGGTTTCCCCGCTCTCATTGATCCTTTCGTCGATCTCCTGGGATCGTATCGCATCAGTTGGTAGCAGAGCTCAGCGACTAAGGTATCAAATATCCCTGTTTAATTTTCTTGTTTAATTTTTGTTTCTTATTCAAAAAAAAAAATTTGTTCTTTTATTCATTATTTTCGTCCCCCCACAAAGAACATCCATATATCTTCAAATCTTCATAATCCAACCCGGAAAACTTGAAGATCTTCAAATCTTCAAACCTTCATCCCAAGAACCCTAATTTTAATTTCCAGACCCATTTTTATCACAGTTCTTTGTGTACCTTAAGCCCCTCCTAAAATTATGAAATTTTTACCACATCTCAAACACATCTCTATCTACAATTTTTGTCTTTACATCCAATCCAGATTCGACGCATATCTTGTCTAAATCTGCCGATCAATACAAGCAATCTGTCTAGAAAAAACTGCAGCCGTCAATCGTCGATCGTTTTAGATTTTTGTGCTTTAGAAGACTCTAAATCACATGAACATTGGTGACCATATAGGAAGTACTCTAATCTACAACTTTTATCTTTTTGAGTTTTACCAAATTCATTGTTGTTTGGTCGCAATTGGCACCGTAAGACAATGCTATCAATCTGAAAATTTCTGACAGATTGCACCACTGTTTTATGATTTCCATTGATGTAACGGACTCTCTTCCTAGTGTTGTGGTGTCGTTGTTGCAGGAGTTCCAGGAGGTCTTCCCTGAGGAGGAGCCCAATGGCTTTCCGCCATTGCTTAGAGTGGAGCACCAAATAGATTTCATCCCGGGGTCGGCGTTGCCCAACCGTCCAGCTTATCGGGCCAACCCGGACGAAACCAAGGAGATCCAACGGCAAGTGACAGAGTTTTTGAAGAAGGGCAAGATTCATGAGTCCATGAGTCCTTGTGCGGTGCCGTTGATTGTGGTGCCAAAGAAAGATGGTTTGTGGCGTATGTGCGTGGATTGCAGGGCCATCAACCAAATTACGGTCAGATATCGTCATCCTATCCCACGTTTAGATGACATGCTAGATGAGTTGTGTGGTGCGTCTATATTTTCTAAAATTGATTTAAAGAGTAGCTATCATCAAGTGCGTATTGGTGAGGGTGATGAGTGGAAAATTGCATTTAAGACTAAGTTTGGGTTGTATGAGTGGCTTGTCATGCCTTTTGGTCTCACTAATGTACCTAGAACATTTATGAGATTGATGAATGAGGTACTTAGGGACTTTACTGGAAAGTTTGTGGTTGTCTATTTAGATGAAATTCTTATTTATAGCCATAACTTGGAGGAGCATGTTAGTCACCTAAGGGCTCTCTTAGAAACACTTCGGAATGCACAGTTGTATGCTAAGTGCACTTTTTGCATGGATAGGGTCGTGTTCCTTGGTTTTGTTGTGAGTGCGCAGGGTGTTGAAGTTGACCAGGAGAAGATTAAGGCGGTCCAAGAGTGGCCCGAACCAAAATCAGCCGCCGAGGTTCGTAGTTTCCATGGTTTGGTGAGCTTTTATAGGCGATTTGTGAGGGATTTCAGTAGCATTGCAGCCCCACTGAACGAGTTGGTGAAAAAGAATGTCCCATTTCATTGGGGACCTAAATAAAGGGAGTCTTTTGAAACTCTTAAGTCTCGTTTAGTTTCTGCACCCATACTTGCTTTACCTGATTTTAATAAAGCTTTTAAAATGGAATGTGATGCTTCGGGTGTGGGTATTGGGGGTGTGCTTCTACAAGAGGGTCGTCCTATTGCTTACTATAGTGAGAAATTGAAGGGTCCTCAGTTAAATTATGCTACTTATGATAAGGAGTTGTATGCCTTAGTGCGGTGTCTTCAAACATGGCAGCACTATTTGCGGCCTCGAGAGTTCATTATTCACACTGAGCACGAGTCACTTAAATATCTTAAGGGTCAGGGTAAGTTAAGTAAGAGGCAGGTGCGTTGGATGGAGTTTATTGAGTCATTTCCTTACGTGATTAAGTATAAAAAGGGTAAAGAAAACGTGGTAGCTGATGCTTTGTCCCATAGGCACACTTTGATCACTACTATGCAAACTAAATATCTGGGCTTTGATTTTATTAAGGAATTGTATGCACTTGATCATGATTTTTCAAAACCATTTGCGGATACTAGTGAGGCGCCTTCTGAAAAATTCTTAGGAGTTTCTTATACCGTGAGAATGCATTATGTATTCCTCAGTGTTCTATACGTGAATTGCTTGTTTGTGAAGTGCATGGTGGTGGTTTAATGGATCATTTTGGGGTCACTAAAACGCTAGATATGCTTAAATCTCATTTTTATTAGCCTAATATGAGTAGTGATGTCGCTCGTTTTTGTGATGCTTGCATTGTGTGTAAGTATGCTAAATCCAAATCCGCGCCCCATGGTTTATACACTCCACTGCCTATTCCCACATCCCCTTGGACTGATTTGTCTATGGATTTTGTTTTGGGTTTACATCGTTCTTAGGGAGGTCATGATTCTATTTTTGTGGTTGTGGATAGGTTTTTAAGATGGCACATTTCCTTCCTTGTCATAAAACGAATGATGCTACTTTTATTGCTGATTTGTTCTTTAAGGAGATTGTCCGTTTGCATGGTGTCCCGCATACTATTGTGAGTGATAGGGATGTGAAATTCATTAGTCATTTTTGGAAAGTTTTGTGGCACCGTTTGGGTACGTTATTGTATTCTTCTGCCTATCACCCCCAAACGGACGGTCAAACTGAGGTTGTTAATCGAGTGTTGGGTCAATTGCTTTGTACGGTGGCCCAAAAGAACTTGCGTAATTGGGAAATTTGTTTGCCATATGTGGAATTTGCATATAATCGGTGTAAACATTCTGCGACTCGTTTTACCCCTTTTGAGGTCGTATATGGGTTCAACCCCGATACTCCTTTTTCTTTGGCTCATTTGCCCGCAGGCATACAGATTAGCTTGGATGGGGAGTCCAAGGCAGAGATGGTGAGAGAATTGCATGCGCAAGCTCGTGCGAATGTAGAGAAGGCTACGGCTAGGTACGCGAAGCAAGCCAACAAGGGATGCAAGGAGGTGATCTTTGAGCCCGGTGATTGGGTGTGGTTACACTATCGGAAGGATAGTATTCCGAAGCGACGGAAGTCCAAATTGCATCCACGAGGTGATGGTCCATTTGAAGTCTTGGAGCGGATAAATAATAACGTCTACAAGATCGCGATTCCTGAAGATTGGGGCATTTCTAATTCCATCAATGTTGCTGATTTGACGCCCTTTGACTACCTATACGTTTTAAGGACAGATTCTTCACAACCGGGAGGGAATGATACGATCCTTATAGAGGTTCCCGACCCGTTGGCCCTATGCAGCCGATCGATCATCTAGTTATTCGAGACGGGCCGATGACACGGCTTCAGAAAGACGGATGCGTGATGCTTTGGACACGTTGATCATTGATATATATCACGAGCAAGCACAAGTGAAGCCGGACGATGAGCAGGCTGTTTGTTGCATTATTTATGCTACGGAGCTCGGAGATCATGAGGACGGATTAGCTTGATGTCTACGACGTCGTTTATTTCTATTATATTATTAGGATATTTTTTAGGATTATTTTGTTATTTTTATAGTTATTTTAGGCGCCACATATATATGGGTATTACCTAAACTACCTTTATGATTTTATTCTTGTAGCCTATATAAAGGCAAACCTTTTATTTCATTATGACAGATTCATATTATTTTGATACACAAAATTCAACTTCTTCCTTGGTCTATGATTGATCAAGAACATCACTTGCGAGTGAGTGATCTCTTTGTCGTAGAGATTGCACCCCTTTCAAGAGCTTATCAGTGTTTTTGAGCAAAGCGTTGAGTTGTTCTTGGCCCTCTTCCTAGACTACTGCTCGGTTAGGTTAGGTTTCCCCGCTCTCATTGATCCTTTCGTCGATCTCTTGGGATCATATCGCATCAATATCTTAATTTGGTTGGTTATAATGACCAGGTATTACCAACTTGATAGTACAGCTTTGGTATAACCTGTTAGATATTTTCATAAATAAATAGTTTGATTATCGTTTGCATACGAGTTGACGCACGAATTAATGTTATCGCAACGAAACGGATATGCATTTTCGGATTTCAGATACATGAATTTTCAGATTCATGCATCTACGAATGGATGCAACTCAAATATCCAAGGATTGCATGCTTTTGTCCAAACTGATATGACCCTACCCTTTCGTGCAAGGAGTACCTCCATTCTTTATGGGGTACATTCAGCCTATAAAAACGGCACAGTATCTGTGTTTGTTTAAATCTATGTTATTCTTGTTTCTGTGTTTGTTACTTGGCAATTGTTTATCTTTACTCACAATCACCATCACTTCTTGATCGATCCATCATAACAAACTAGTATCGGAGCGTCTAGGTTCATCAAGAAATCTACTTATCTATTTTAATCAAGGTAGATTGGCATCAAGTCCATAATTGACGCAAGGATTTAGGATCTACGCAAGCTTTTCTGGTGAGAAAGATGTCTTATTTAAATGTCAAGATTGACAAGTTTACAAGAAGAAACAGTTTTAGTCTATGGCAGATCAAGATCCGTGCTTTGTTGAAACAACATGGATTATGGGGGCCCTTGTCTAAATCAACAGAAGAAAGTGCTGCTGAGAAAGCCATTCTAGAGGAGAAAGCACATTGAACAATTATGTTGTACTTTTTAGATGATATTATCACAGAGGTTGCTGAATAGGACACAACAGAGAAGCTGTGGTCTAAGCTTGAGAGTCTGTACATGGCAAAGCCTCTAACCAACAAGTTGTTATCGAAACAACGTCTGTTCAGCCTAAGGATGCATGAGGGCCCTCAGCTGAGGGATCATCTTGATCAGCTGAACACAATATTGCTTGACCTAAGGACTATTGATGTGAAGATTGAAGATGAAGATGCAGCATTGATCCTACTTGTGCCATTGCCTGCATCATATGAGAACTTTGTGCAGTCTTTTGTTGTTGGGAAGGACTCAGTGTCATTGGAGGATCTGAGATCATCTCTCCATGGTTGAGAGCTACACTATAAGGCATCGGGTTCTAGGATAGATAGTCAGTCTGCTGCATCGGTGGCCAGTGGAATCAGCAAGGGCCAGGCAACTCTGGAAAGAAGATATCCAAGAAGAGTTCCAAGGGGCCAAAATCTAAGGATGTCTGTTACTACTGCAAGGAGCAGGGACATTGGAAAAATGAATGTCCAAAGAGAAAAAGGCAGCAGGGTACTATTGCTTTGGACGAACAAGAAACCAACTCTGAAGAATATCTAGGTTTATCATTTTCAGAGTCAGCAGGGCAGAGAGATGTGTGGATTCTGGACACTGAGTCATCTTATCATGTGTCTCCAAACAGGGAGTGGTTTTCAACTTATCAGCAGGTGGATGGGGGCCATATTTTTATGGCTAACAGCAAGGTCTGCAAAATAGTTTGGATTGGATCTGTTCAGCTGAGGACATATGATGGTAAATTCTGTACACTTAATGAGGATAGGCATGTTCCATAGATGACCAAGAATTTGATATCACTTAGTCTATTAGATAGCAAAGGGTTCAAGTTCAGGGGTGAAGGTCGAGTGGTGAATGTATATAAGGGTTCAGGTGTGATTCTTAAGGGTATCAGACAAGGGACATTGTACATCTTACAAGGGTCTACTGTATCAGGTTCTGCTGATGTGGCATCATTAGAAGTTCACCAGTCACAGCTGACCAAGCCGTGACATATGAGATTGGGTCATATGGGTGAAAGAGGGATCCGAATTCTACTTAAGTCTGATCTACTTGGGGGACATAAGGTCAAGGAGCTGGAATTTTGTGAGCACTGTGTGTTTGGAAAGCTACATAGGAGCAAGTTCCCAAAAGCAATTCACATCACAAAAAGGGACACTTGATTATGTCCATTATGATTGTTGGGGTCCTTCAAGGGTGGAGTCACTGGGTGGTCACAGGTATTTTGTGTCATTTATAGATGATTATTCAAGGATGGTTTGGGTAATTATGATGAAGCACAAGAGTGAAGCATTCAAGCACTTCAAGCAGTGGAAGGCTTTGGTTGAGAATCAGACAGGGAATAAGATCAAGAGACTTAGAACTGATAATGGACTGGAATTTTGTTGGTCTGAGTTTGATGAATTTTGCAAGAATGAAGGCATTGCTAGGCACCATACTATCAGAAACACTCCACAGTAGAATGGTGTTGCAGAAAGAATGAATCAAACTCTTCTGGAGAGGGCAAGATGCATGCTCTCTAATTCTGGTCTCTCATGAAGATTTTGGGCAGAGGCTGTTAACACAGCATGCTACTTAATCAGTTGGGGGCCTCAAATTAGGATCAAGCTCAAATCATCACTTGAGGTTTGGTCAGGAAAGTCAGCAGACTACTCTAATCTAAGGGTTTTTGGAAGCACAGTCTACTATCATGTCAGTGAAGGTAAACTGAAACCTAGGGCCAAGAAAGGAGTGTTTGTTGAATATAGAGATGGAGTAAAAGGGTATAGAATCTGGTCATCAGCTGAAAATAGGGTTATACTCAGTAGGAGTGTAGTCTTTGATGAAAATTCTATGTTTAACTCATCTGTGAGGACCAATCCGAATTTGAAATTGGATATGAAACTGAGAAGGTTGAAAAATAGGTGGAGCTTCAAGTAGAGTCCATTGAACTGAAAGACTCAGCAGGGGATAATCAACAATAAGCAGATCTAGAGCTGGATCCAAACCAGTCTGCTGAACAAAGGTCAGCAGATACTCAAAAAGTTGTTGTTGGTCAGCAGATTATAGCTCTCAAAAGAGCTAGAAGGACCAATATTAGACCCCCAAGAAGGTATGAGTTTGAAGAGGATATAGTTGGATATGAACTACAGGTAGTTGAAGAAGTGGATGGTTTTGAACCAAACACTTACAGGGAAGTTGTGACATGTCATAAGTCATCTCAATGGCTTGCTTCAATGGGAGAAGAAATGCAGTCACTTCAGAAGAATGTGACTTAGGATCTAGTCAAACAACCATAGGATAGAAGGTGGTCAGCTGCAAATGGATCTTCAAGAAAAAAGAATAAATGTCATCTGCTGAGAACATCAGATATAAGGCACATTTGATTGCCAGAGGGTTCGGTCAAAAAGAGAGGGTAGACTATAAAGAGATATTTTATCCAGTGGTCAGACACACTTCCATCTGGGTGCTATTAACAATAGTGGCACATTAGAATCTTGAACTTGAGCAATTGGATGTGAAGACAGTCTTTCTACACGGAGATGTAGATAAAGAAATTTATATGACTCAGCCAGAGGGTTTCCAAGTTCCTGGAAAGGAAGGATATGTTTGCAAGTTGAAGAAGTCCTTGTATGGACTTAAGCAGGCCCCAAGACAGTGGTATAAGAAGTTTGATAGCTATATGATTCAGTAGGGTTATAGAAAGAGTCCATATGATTGTTGTGTTTATCACAACAAGTTGAAGGATGGTTCAATCATCTATCTGGTTTTGTATGTGGATGATATGCTGATAGCTTGTTGGAAATAATATTTGTGTTTTGATGATGATTCGTCACGAATCTAGTAAGTTCACCTATAACCCATGATGATGATGTCATAACTAGCTATTATAGTACATTATGAAAGAAGAAGCAAGAAATAGTCTAGAGAAAAATGTATAAGTTCTAACTAGAGTCTGAACCTTGTATAGGTTGTTTCAGACAAGTATTGTAATAGATAGGAACTAGGCGAACAGCTGAGTCACATCAAGCAAACTGAGTATACTTATGAAGAACTGAGGGATCAGACTCAGTTATGAGAAAACTGAAGAAGATAAGTTCGCTGAGGGACACAAACTCAGTTGGCTTATCTAGAAGACTGAAGAACTGAGGGACACAGACTCAGTTATTGAAGACCGAAGAACTGAGGTGACAAACTTAGTTAGAAGCTGATTAAATCGTGACTATAAGTCAGGAATCAGACAAGTCTGTGGTGACCTGAAACAGAACTATAGATCATGTAAAACTGAATAATCTTAAGGACAAAGATTATCAGTTACCAGAAAAGAAGAAACTGAATGGTGTACCCTGACTTAGTCAATTAAATTCAGATGTCAAGTATACGAGGTACTCAGTCTTGAAGAAGAGTAAAAAACTGAGTGAAGGCCTTGTTGAATTTGAAATGTCTAAGCGACAAAAGGTCGTACATATGAACGTTGGCTAAACGACAAATGTAACGGCTATAAGATTTATTCGACCATTACATTACCCCTATAAATACACAGAGGGAAGAAATTGAAGAAGAGATCTTGGACAAGTTTTAAAAGCATATATCTAAAGATCCAGATCCAGAAAATCAGATTTCATATCTGAAAAATGAGAAGCCAACAGAATTGCCTTGAAGATTATGAAGAAATATTCAGTAACCCATTAAGGGGGAAAAAGGCATCTTGGAGCTACAAAGCCATATCCAAAAGAAGCAGACAGCTTACTGAATTAATCTCTTGATTAGTTCTAAACCTAACCTTTGTGTAAAAAGGGTTGGATGTGCATAGTTTGAGGAGAGCAACTCCACATTTCCTCATACGGTTGCAACTCAGTTGCCACAGCTGTTGGTGCAGTCTGCGGACTGTTTTGTGTTTGTGTGGTGAGCTGGTGAAAGAGTCATTCCACCTCCGAAGGATCAGTGTGCAGAGTGAAGGGAGCAATCTTACCTTTCTTCATTATGTGTAGACAGTGAAACTAGGGTGTCGTGAAGGACTGTCATTAGGCTAGGATTTTGTAACGGTTATCTCAAGATTCTAGTGATACCTCCTACACCACAGGAGAATGGGAGACGTACGGGATTACACCACCCGAAACTTCCATAAACAAACTTTGTGTTGATTTATTTTACGCATTTATATTTGTGTTGTGATTGCTTTAATTATTGCATTGTCATGTTATCACTCACTCAGCAAACATCGGACATTGAGTCAGCACAAAACCGATACATATGAGAATTAGATCTTTATTGACACATCTATTGCACGAAAGGCTTGATCTTATCCGCTGCAAGTTAGTTCAGTTCTAGCATCGCTAAACTGAATTAGCTAACTCTATGCAAGATTAAAGGATAGGAACAAAACTGAACCGAGCATCGATCATTAGTTCAATTTAAGTTTAGTAGAAACTCAGTTCCTGGGGTACTTTCAGTTTTGGGAAATTTTTGATGACAAGTTTATTCACCCCCCCACCCTCTCTAAACTTTTGTTAGCCTTTCCAAGGGACCAACAATTGGTATCGGAGTAGTTCTTCCGTTTGGAAGTGATCCAAAGACATTTTACAAACCAGTTGTTGAAAACCCCTCACTGTATCGATTGTAAAAAGTACTTAGTTGGATCTTAATGGATACATCTAGATTTATAAGTCGGCTTACTTACCCCCCGACTAACTGTTTGCAAAATGTATCCGATTTTTAGGATCAAATATTTGAGAGGTTTAGTACTACAAATTCACATACAGATCCGTAACCTCAACTCAGTGATGATGTGGATATAAATCTCAATGTATATGATGACAAATCCAGAGGAGTTCCATCACTAAGTAATTTCTCGGAAGAAGAAGAAAATGAGTTGTTGCAATTAACTGACAATATAAGAGATTCGTTAGAGCAACAAAAGGATGTACATTCATACCTTGAAGCTATAATAAACAATCAAGAAAAGGTACATTCTTCAATTCAATTAGCATTCACTGAACTCGGTCAAAGAAACTCGAGCTTGTCAAGGTAATGGAAAAACTCACAATGGAGTTGAAACTAAAAGATATAGAACTTGGCAAAGCAAAAGATTGGAATGAGTTTCTTGAAACCGAGATGTCAAATCTAGCTGAAAGGTTATTATCTAGTAAATTTGACAAAAGCAATGATAATTGCTCACCCTTACCCAGTCTTGAGATTACAAAGAGTATAAAATCCAGATATCAAGATACTGGAAGACCTAGTGGATTACATAGAAGATAAAGATGATAAATCTAAAAGAATCCTTGTGTAATCAATTAAGGTTGAGCGTCATGGTTTATCTAGAAAGGAGATGAGAAAGTTTAATTCTCTCATCAAAGAAACTGAAAGTTGTACTTTAAGAACTAATCCAGCCGGACCCAAGAAGATATGGGTACCAAGAAAACTTAAAACTATTTTGCGGTGATGAAGGAAAAATGATCAAAGATCGAAGACTTTCCACTACTATCTGACGCTTGGGATGACAAACAAATCACCAGAAGCCACGTGTCAATCAAGGAGAGAAAGTAGATGTGCATCCCTACAAATCTCATTGATTGTGACACAACTCTCACTTAAGCGGTTGAGTATATTGAAAGCCTCGGAAACGTATACTGTTCTTACAATTTTTAAAAAGTTTTACAGATCCAACTTCAAATATTCAAGGTTCACCCAAGATATCTCAAATTAAAAATCCATGGAGAAATATAACATTGATGAAGGAGTCACCATGAGTGTGGATGACTTCATCAAAAATTTCAAACTACATCCTATCAATTCAGATTGCAGACAAAATCAAAAAGATTCGAGGACTTGAAAATCTGATTGATATGAAGGTTAATAATCTATACCCGGAAGATATCAAAGATTTCTACAGAAACGCCATAATCGCCGATGATGGAAGAGTTTCAGGACAGCAGTTCAAGATAAAAGCATTACTGTTAATGAACATCTTCTTTCCCTAGTATTTGGTTTGGACTTATTTGGAGGATCTTCATCTCTCGCTTTTGGAAATGAAGAAAAAGACAGACTTTGGAATGTCACAGGACTCAACAAAGATAAGAAGAATTTCATTGGATCTATTCATCAACAAAAACAAGAGTTCGCATTTTTGACAATTCTTCTGACCAAAAACATTATTGGTCACACTTGGAATCTCTACACTCTTTCAACAGAGAAACTAAAACTAATCTATGCTATTTGGTTTGAAGAAAAGTTGGATTGGAACAAGTTTGTTTTCGTGTAATTGATCAAACAAATCTCGGATGAAAAAGCAAAAACTCAAGGAAGGAAGACAGTTCGAGAAAATTTCATGTTGAAAAAGGGATTTCCTATTTGGTACAAAGAATACGGAACTATTTCTCCATCTCTAGACCTACAGATTCAAGGTAACAAAGAAATCAATGGCCAGTGGTTCAAAGAAAAGAAAAGTCCATGATGAAGTCATAAGAGAAACCTTGGTCTCTAGCAAAACAGAAAACCAGGATGATAGAACAACTAGAAGACAAAGGAGGATGATGTAGAAGCATTTCACAATGACTCAAAGGAAAACTAGAACCAAAGAAATAATTCCGATTGAAGATGAAACTCAAGAAAGTGAATCCTCGGTTGATATACATGAAGGATACAATGAAAAGCAGAGAGAAAATCTGGAAAATATTGAATTTTGTGCAACCGAGTATGAGAAAGAACTATCAAATCTTGACTCTCATTATAATGGAAGCCGTTCCTCATCTCAAGTTCAAGTTACATCTACAAGCAATTCAATAGTGAAGGACATTCCCCATTGTGCAACCCAAAAGACTTAGCAACGAATAAAGGAAACCGAGAAGAAAATGGAAGGGCTAAAATGATCATAAAAAGTCCGATGCAGACCCTACAAAAGAAGCTCTACAACTTACATGAATCTATCTCAACACATTACTCAGGTCCGAATAAATACTCCAACATCATCACCTTGCACAAGTTATTTGAAGAAAGCATTTGCATATCTTCAAACAAGGGGGAAGATTATGAAAGTAAAGGTGCTGATAAAACTGAAGGTGAAGATAAAACTGAAAGTGCTGAAGAAATCTAGCTAAACAAATGGTTGAAGAACAAGACAGACAAGTGGATGCTGATTTACTTGTCATTCAACAAAATGGAGAAGCAGCTGAAAAATTGATCGAGGAGCTGATTGTAGAAGAAACCTTTGTAGAAACTAGAACCGAGGAAGATGAAGAAGCCTCGGTTAAAGCTATGTTGAGCATCGGAAAGAAGATTGCAATATGTGCTAGATTGCAAAAAGAATTAAAGGAAACTAAAGATAAAAAGGCAAAAACCGAGGGGGAAAATGTCCCGAACCGTAGGAAAAGAACTTGGTTTTATATCAAAGGAAGAAGAGAAGATAATGAGTGAGGAGATTAAAGAAATTATGATAAAACTCAAGAACTAGGATAACGAAGAAGCAAATCAATTGATCAATGAATACCTGGATATTAAGCCTAGAAATGATGAATCGAGAGAAGGAAAAGAAAGAAGGCTTCTAGAACTCGGTTTGTTTTGGCAAAACTTTGCAATAAACTTAGCTGTTTTAGGTTGTTATTTTATTTGTTACGATTTCTTGCATTATTCTTTTATTATTGATTTTAGGGAGGGTTATGATACATCATCAAAAAGGGGGAAATTGTTGGAAATAATATTTGTGTTTTGATGATGATTTATCACGCATCTAGTAAGTTCACCTATAACCCATGAAGATGAAGTCATAACTAACTGTTATAGTGCATAATGAAAGAAGAAGCAAGAAATAGTCTAGAGAAAATGTATAAGTTCTATCTAGAATCAACCTTGTATAGGTTGTTTCGGACAAGTATTGTAATAGATAGGAACTAGGCGAACAGCTGAGTCACATCAAGCAAACTGAGTATACTTATGAAGAACCGAGGATCAAGCTCAGTTATGTGAAAACTAAAGAAGATAAGTTCGTTGAGGGACACGGACTCAGTTGGCTTATCTAGAAGACTGAAGAACTGAGGGACACAGACTCAGTTATTGAAGACCGAAGAACTGAGGTGACAAACTTAGTTAGAAGCTGATTAAATAGTGACTATAAGTCAGGAATCAGGCAAGTCTGTGGTGACCTGAAACTGAACTATAGATCATGTAAAACTGAATAATCTTAAGGACAAAGATTATCAGTTACCAGAAAAGAAGAAACTGAATGGTGTACCCTGACTTAGTCAATTAAATTCAGATGTCAAGTATACAAGGTACTCAGTCTTGAAGAAGAGTAAAAAACTGAGTGAAGGCCTTGTTGAATTTGAAATGTCTAAGCGACAAAAGGTCGTACATATGAACGTTGGCTAAACGACAAATGTAACGGCTATAAGATTTATTCGACCGTTACATTACCCCTATAAATACACAGAGGGAAGCAATTGAAGAAGAGATCTTGGACAAGTTTTAAAAAGCATATATCTAAAGATCCAGATCCAGAAAATCAGATTTCATATCTGAAAAATGGGAAGCCAACAGAATTGCCTTGAAGATTATGAAGAAATATTCAGTAACCCATTAAGGGGGGAAAAGGCATCTTGGAGCTACAACGCCATATCCAGAAGAAGCAGACAGCTTACTGAATTAATCTCTTGATTAGTTCTAAACCTAACCTTTGTGTATAAAGGGTTGGATGTGCATAGTTTGAGGAGAGCAAAACCATCTTTCTTCATACGGTTACAACTCAGATGTTACAGCTGTTGGTGCAGTCTGCGGACTGTGTTTGTGTTTGTGTGGTGAGCTGGTGAAGGATTCATTCCATCTCCTAAGGATCAGTGTGCAGAGTGAAGGGAGCAATCTTACCTTTCTTCATTATGTGTAGACAGTGAAACTAAGGTGTCGTGAAGGACTGTCATTAGGCTAGGATTTCATAACAGTTATCTCAAGATTCTAGTGATACCTCCTACACCACAGGAGAAGGGGAGACGTACGGGATTACACCACCCGGAACTTCCATAAACAAACTCTGTGTTGATTTACTTTACGCATTTATATTTGTGTTGTGATTGCTTTAATTATTGCATTGTCATGTTATCACTCACTCAGCAAACATCAGACATTGAGTCAGTACAAAACTGATACATAGGAGAATTAGATCTTTATTGACACATCTATTGCACGAAAGGCTTGATCTTATCCGCTGCAAGTTAGTTCAGTTCTAGCATCAACTAAACTGAATTAGCTAACTCCTATGCAAGATTAAGGGATAGGAACAAAACTGAACTGACCATCAGTTTGTTTGTTCAGTTTAAGTTTAGTAGAAACTCTGTTCCTGGGGCACTTTCAGTTTTGGGAAAGTTTTTTATGACAAGTTTATTCACCCCCTCTAAACTTGTGTTAGCCTTCCAAGGGACCAACATAGCTGCTGTGAACAAGTCTGATATTCAAGATCTGAAGAATCTGCTCAAGACTGAATTTGAGATGATGGATTTGGGGAATGAAAAGAAAATTCTGGGGATGGAGATCTATAGAGATAGGAAACAGGGGAAGTTGTTTTTGTCTAAGTGGGGGTATATTGAAAAGTTATTATCCAATTTTGGCATGTCAGCAGTCAAACCTATAGATACTCCTATGGCACCATCTGCTGTGTTTCAGTCAGCTGAAGAGGAAGAATAAATGTCAAAGGTTCCATATGCTAGTGCAGTTGGCAGTTTAATGTATGCCATTGTCTATACTAGGCCTGATTTGGTTCAGGCAGTCAGTGTTGTCAGTAGGTTTATGGCTCAACCTGGAAAGGAACACTGAATGGTGGTGAAAATGATATTTAGGTACCTTAGGGGTACATCTGATATTGGACTCATTTATGGAGGTGATACTCAATTTTTTGTCACATGGTACTGTGATTCTGATTATGCTGCTGATGTGGACAGTAGGAAATATATGATTGGGTATGTGTTTACTTTGGGTGGTTCGGTGGTGAGTTGGAAGGCAACTTTACACGGTACAGTGACAATGGCTACTAATGAAGCAGAATACATGGCACGGACAGAAGCAGCAAAGGAAGCAATCTGGTTAAAAGGGCTAGTCAATGATCTAAGTCTGCATCAAGATCAAGCCAGGGTGTATTGTGACAGTCTTAGTGCAATATGTTTGGCTAAGGATCAGGTTCATCATGAGAAATCCAAGCACATTGATGTTAGGTACCGTTTTCTAAGGAATGAGAGGAGGATCAAAGTGGAGAAGATCAGCACTGATGTTAATCCTGCTGATATGTTCACTAAACTAGTTCCAAGAGGCAAGTTTCAGTTGTGTCTGGACTTGCTGAATATCCAAAGCTGTTAATCTGAATCTGGGAATACTCAGCTAAAGGTGGGGGTCTGCTGAGGTATTCAAACCGGAAGACAAAGAGGAAATATGGCACTTGGTTGTGCATCTGGTCAGTTTTCATGAAGTTGAAGTCAAGGTGGAGGTTTGTAATGGTGATTAAAACTATGCTACTGAGTTTGGTCAGCAGAGTATGATACTCTGATGAATCTATGTGGAAACTGTGATATGGTCAGCAGTGCATGAAGTATCTTTTGAATCTGGTGTTCAGCTGCGACATCAGCAGGGTTGATCAACTTGTTGAGTTATGGGTTGTTGATTTGGTTCTCGGTGATACTTGGGGAACATGTCTGCATGGTTTTCCGGTTTGGATAAGGTTACTTCGGGGGTATTTCAGTCATTATCTGGTTTGGCTGTTTAGTCGGTTATGGTTGGATTACCAAGGCTATAAATACCGTTTGTATTAATTGTAACTTGTAACTTTCTCGTGATAATAAAATATCCTCGTTTGTCCGTGGAGTAGTCGGCACATTGCCGGAAATAATGTTAAATCTGTGTTCTTCTTATTTCTGTGTTTGTTTACTTGTTAATTATTTATCTTTACTCACAATCGTCATTGTTGAGCATACTCTCGAGGATCGCCCAGAATCGGCATAATAATAACGGAATATTTTGTATTAAGATTTTAGAATATTTTACATTTATTGTTTTACTTATTGTCTAAGACTCTATGTAATATATATCTTGTACAACCACAGTAGAACAAATCAATGAAAACATTTTCCCAGTTAATTATTATGGTATCAGAGCGTTAAACGATCCCTACATCCATGCCTCCCATGATTTCCCTGCGTATCCCTACCCATAAACCCTAAAATCTTCATCTTTCCGACCCCTCTCACCATGTCCGACGCCGGTTCTACCACCACCGTCCCTGCTGAAATAGCCACCAAAACGCTGCCCACCTTTAATCCCTCATCCACCATCCACATCCTCAAACTCAACCGTTCCAACTATAATCTATGGCGAGCCCAAATTGTGCCCTACCTCCGCGGACAAGGCGTATTCGGTTACGTTGATGGCTCTCTTCCTCAACCACCAAAGACGATTACCACCACTGCCAGTGCTTCTTCTCCAAACCCGTCCTATGACACATGGATCCAACAAGATAATCTCATTCTTAGCATCATCACTTCCTCTCTTTCTGAAGATGTTTTAATGCAGGTTTACCACGCCTCTACATCTGCTGAAATATGGGCTGCTCTCAAGACGAGTTTCGCTTCACAGAGCCGAGCTCGGCTCGTTCATCTCAGGACCCAATTAGCATCAACGATGAAGGGCACCAAAAGTGCTACTGAATATTTGCATCCATCAAGAAAATTTCTGATGAATTATCAATGGCCGGACATCCTCTCTCGTCCGACGACATTATTGCGTACCTGCTGGCAGACCTAGGCCCATATTATGAGTCAATGGTGACTCTGCTTTCTACTCGTGGCAATTTGACTTTGGAAGAGGTCTATTATATTCTCCTCACCACTGAAGCAAGGATCCAACGTCACAGCTCCACATCCTCGCCGGTCACACCCCATTCATCAGCCATGGTAGCAGCTAACTTCTCTAATGCATACAGCAATTCTTCCAGGGGCTGCAGCAATTCTGGATCACGGGGGCGTGGTCGCTCCTCTCAAGGCCGTGGTTCTGGTGGTCAACACCGGTTTCCCCCCGGTCAAGTGCCCACATGTCAAGTTTGCTATAAAAAGGGCCACACGGCCCAAGAGTGCTGGCACCGTTTCGAACACGACTTTCAGCCCACCCCCCCTCCACAGCACAATTCCCGTCAACCGAATGCGTACAATGCCCAGGCACCGAATTCTACCCCCACTGGTTGGATCCTTGACACAGGTGACACACATCATATGACAAATGACTTGCACAACCTTAATATGAACTCTAAAAATTACTATGGTCCTGACAAAATCAACATCGGTGATGGTACAGGTTTGCATATTACTCACCATGGTTCCTCTACTTTATCCACCCATGCCCGTACTTACACGCTTTCTAATATTCTTGTTGCTCCTTCGCTTAAAACTAATCTTTTATATGTCCATCAATTTGCTTCTGATAATTGTGTATATTTCGAATTTCATGATACCTATTTCCTTGTGAAGGATTACTCGGGCCGCATCCATCATAGAGGATTCCTCAACGACGGCCTTTACCATTTCTCCAGCACCTTCAACAACTTCTCTGCTCACTCTCTAGCCTCCACAACCACATCCTCTGCTCAATGGCACCAACGTCTTGGTCACTGCTCGCATCCCATTTTATGTCGTGTTTTACGTCAGCAAAATTTTTCTATTTCTAATAAAGCTTCTGGTCCTGTTTGTGAAGCATGTCAGTTGGCTAAAAGCCATAGGTCTCATTTACATGTGTCGTCTTTTACTTCCTCCGCACCTTTAGAATTGGTTTACTCTGATGTATGGGGTCATTGTGCCAAACCTTCAATTTATGGCAATAAATATTATGTTAGTTTCTTGGATGACATTACGAAATTTTTGTGGATTTATCCGTTACGCTTAAAATCTGATGTTGAACAAACTTTTCTCCAATTTAAAGCCTTAATTGAACGCCAGTTTAAGACTACCCTAAAAGCCTTACAATCTGACTGGGGTGGGGAATTTCGTCATCTCACCACCCACCTCACCTCTCTTGGAATTCAACACCGTCAATCCTGTCCACATACCCATGAACAAATGGGTGCCATTGAGCGTCGTCACTGCCAAATCGTCGAAGTCGGCCTATCCCTCCTGGCTCAATCTAATCTCCCCTTACCCTACTGGGAAGATGCCTTTGTCACCGCTACATACCTAATTAATCGTCTCCCCACTCCCATCCTCTCCTTCAAATCCCCTTACCAAATGGTTCACGGTCGTTTCCCTGACTACACCTTTCTCCATGTTTTCGGTTGTGCGTGCTGGCCTTATCTTCGTCCCTACAATCATCATAAAACAGACTTCCGTTCCAAAACCTGCATTTTTCTAGGGTACAATTCCCAACATCATGGTTACAAGTGCCTCGATCTCACTACAGGTCGTATTTATGTTGCTCGCCATGTCATCTTTGATGAGTCCTCCTTTCCCTATCAAAAACCACCATCCCCTCTCACTTACACTGAGCTTACGGTTCCTCTCCCTCTAAACATACCCTCCCCTTCCCTCTCTCCACCTCCTCCTTCCCCCGCTCCCCCACCGAGCCCTCCATATCCATCTCCACCCCCTTCCCCTCAGCTAGGTCCATCTTCATCATCATCATCTCCTTTCTCCTCTCCAACTGAGGATTCGCCTTCAGACTCCCCCTCCCCTCCCTCGCCTCGCATGGTTACCCTCACTCAGACAAACACTCTCAAACCCAAGCATAATCCGGACTTTGTTCGTTATCCACTTCCCCGCGGTTATCTTGCCACGTCTACCACTCCCGAACCCACCTCCTACACTGAAGCCACTAAACATCGTGTTTGGCAGGATGCAATGCAGGATCAAATTAATGCTCTGATTCGTAATGATACTTGGGATCTTGTCCCCTACTCCCCTACTATGAATATCATCGGTAATAAATGGGTTTTTCATGTCAACTCTCATGCAGATGGTACCATTGAGCATCACAAGGCTCGGTTTGTTGCTAAGGGATTTCATCAGGCCGAGGGCATTGACTTTCAGGAAACCTTCAGTCCTGTAGTCAAGCCTATCACCATTCGGCTCCTGCTTACACTTGCCCTCACTCGACGTTGGTCCATCCGCCAGGTAGATATTCAAAATGCATTTTTACATGGTTATCTGACCGATAATGTCTTTATGCAGCAGCCAGCAGGTTTTGTACATCCGGATTATCCGTATCATGTTTGCCAATTGAAGCGCAATCTTTATGGTTTACGCCAGGCTCCTCGCGCTTGGTTTTCTAGACTCACTGAGGTTCTCCTTGCCTATGGATTCCGTGCGTCCAAGGCTGATTCTTCACTCCATATATATTCTCGTGGTTCTGAGCAGGTTTATCTACTTACTTATGTTGATGACAATGTCATCACTGCATCTTCTGATACGCTGATACAACAGGTCCTTGATCATTTATCTTCTCACTTCCCAGTCAAGGATATGGGTCCCCTCTCTTATTTTCTTGGGATTGAGGTCCTCCCTGTTCCGGATGGCCTTTACCTTACTCAGCGCAAGTACATTCTCCAGCTTCTCGAGAAAGCCGGTATGACCACTGCCAAACCTTGTCTCACTCCTATGGCTGCAAACTGTCGTCTTCAGCAAGTTGGTGGCCCTCCCTTCTCAGATCCTACTTTATATCGCACTATTGTTGGGGGTCTTCAATACCTCAACTTCACTCGCCCTGACATTGCCTTTGCCGTCCACCGTGTTAGCAAGTACATGCATTCACCCACTGTTGATCACTGGATAGCTGTCAAACGCATCTTGCGTTATCTTAAGCACACCATCTCTGATGTCCTTCATCTCACTCGGGCCTTCTCTCTTACACTGCATGCATTCACTGATGCTGACTGGGCCGCTGATTCCGATGATCGTCATTCTGTTGGTGCTTATTGTATTTTCCGTGGTTCATCACTAATTAGTTGGCGGTCGAAACAACAACAAACTGTGTCTAAAAGTAGCACTGACGCCGAATACAAGTCTTTATCCAACACTGCCGCTGAGGTTCAATGGATATGTGCTCTTCTTCATGAAATGTATGTTTCTCTAGCTACTATTCCTGTCCTTTGGTGCGATAACATTGGTGCTACGTATCTTGCTGATAATCCCGTCTTCCATGCCCGCACAAAGCACATAGAAATTGACTTCCACCATGTCCGTGAGCTAGTCGCTTCCAAACGCGTCCAGATTGCTTTCCTCTCCTCCAAAGATCAGTTGGCTGACCTCCTCACAAAGCCGCTTGGAAACCCCCGTTTCAGCTCATTGAAGTCCAATCATCACGTCCACTCCGTTCCCGTGAGATTGCGGGCGTGTTGAGCATACTCTCGAGGATCGCCCAGAATCGGCATAATAATAACGGAATATTTTGTATTAAGATTTTAGAATATTTTACATTTATTGTTTTACTTATTGTCTAAGACTCTATGTAATATATATCTTGTACCACCACAGTAGAACAAATCAATAAAAACATTTTCCCAGTTAATTATTAGTCATCACTTTTTGATCGAACCGTCATACAAAATGAATATCGTCTCAAAGATCCCATGAGTGGATACGTTGGAAATTTAAGATTGATATTTCCCGGTAATTAAACTCCTAGAGAGTTATGGAAATAAAGTATAAAGTATATAACATGTGCTCAATACTCAAACTTCATAGATATTATTGGTCATTAAGTACCATATTTGATGATATACATATATATATTTTTTATTTATTGTTGATACTAATACTCGTTGCAGTATAATTATTATTTTGTTGGAAATTTTTAGACAGATTCAATTACACTCAAATGGCGAAGAATTGTGGCAGTACATGATATTCGATTAATATTTCAAAGCACACAAGAAAAATTATATATATCATACTTTTGCAGATGGTCTTCAAATAAAAGGCGGTACACAATTGTTCATATCAAGTAATCTGTCCAGTTGATTTATTCACAGAAGCATAGCTTTCTACTATATTCGAAAAGAAGAATTCTACTTGCCGATTCGAAGATCTCGAATATTTTTTTTAGATTTTTGTTCAAAAAGACAAAATTATCAAAAAATCGGGATAGAAGGAAACTGTAATTTAATAAGGACAAAAGTAACAATTATGAAGTAACAAATATGAAGTAACAAATGTGGAATAGAGTAAATATGAAGTAACAAATGTGAAACACAAAGTAACATTAACACGTGAAGTAACAATTGTAAAGTAACAATTGTGATTTTTGTCCTTTATAATCATGAAAATGTTACTTTTGTCCTTCCAGACCCATTTATTAATTTTTTTGTCCTTCTGACCCCTTCCCCCTATTTTTTTAATAGGGGTGTGACGGACATTTTCGAGGCTATACAATCCTTATCGGCAGTGTACCGGGTCAAATTGTAGTGCTAGTCTGGTGAGTCAGGTCGTATCCTCAGGGAAATGAAGGCATAATTCAAAGTGTGGTTAAACACCAAGAAGCTATTATTAACTCGATCTAAGTCGCAGTTTTTACCATTTTCCTCGGGTTAGATAGTTAGAATAGTTAGATTGTTAGTAGAGCAGTAAATAAATATATAAATATAAAAATAGATAATATATATATTTTTGGATCTAGCCAAGAATACTTTACTGAATCAATATCTTTTTGTAGTGAAATTGAATGAGACAGATCTTTTCCTTGATGCAAGGAAGTCAATTATGTATGAACCGGTGTACTCCTAAGTTAGACAACTCCTCCTTACACGAGCGTAAGAAATTGTCATATGTCTAGTCCTCTGTCCAATGTCATCTTAAGCATGGGTCACTCCCGTTTTGTCATACGGCCAGTTTGAAGATATCAATTAAACAGGTGATTTAACGTAATAATATCGTGAGCACAATTTTAATAAGATTTATCTCTCCCAAGACAAATCTGCCCCCGGATAGGAAATCGGATTCCGTTGTCACATTTTCACTCGGCCAATTTTACCCTCCGGTCTTTCTATTACGATCTCGTATTCTAATCGCGAGTTGTCAATTCATTAGATTATGTTTCTAGTAAAAATCGAGTGGCTAATTCAATTTTTACTTTCATTAAGTGCAAATAAAAAGAGATTCATTATAATTGGTTTTAATCATTATTACCAGAGTCGATCATCCATTTTACCAAAACTAATTCAGATTCATATCATGGCTAGATATATTTTTAGCTTAACATAATTAACATCTATAATATATAAATAGAAATAGAAATAGTAAACATAATAATATTAGAATATATTACCGATCACAACTGCTGAATCGGGGTCGTTTCCACCGGATGTAGTATAACAAAGCTTCGATTTTAACAATCTTCGATAATTATTCCGCCATTACAACGGTATTATAACTACTTTATTTATATATATAAAAACATATATATACATACATAGACATATGTATATATAAAGGCCCAAAGTAAAAAGAAAATAAGATAGATGAAAGATATATATATATATGGATGTATATATATATATATATTTGGGACGTGTGTGTGTATATATATATATATATATATATATACAAGTGTATGCAAAAAGAAAGAAAGGAAAAAAAAAACGAAGGAGGAAAAGAGGGCCAAGAAAGAAAGGGAAAAGGGGAGTATATATAGCCTACAAAAAGGGGGGCCGGACTGGGCCGGGTAAGGGCCGGACCGGGCCGGACTAATGATTACATTCATCCCCCTTAATTATCCAATTTCTGGATATAATTTTATATTTTGAAATAAAACTTCTAAAATTCATATCTTGAGTTCTAGATCTCCAAATGACATGATTCAAGAGGCATTGGAAAGCTCGTTGAATGATCTACAACTTTCATGAAGGACTCTTCTTCAGAAAATGTCTTTTTGATGGGTCATTCGTTCGTCGAAGATATTTCTCGATTTCCACTAAATCGAATCGATTGACCACTTAACCACTTGACTTAGTGACACTCTCATATAACCTTCATAAGCTATGATCATGACTTCAAAAATAAATGTCGTTACTCGGGGTCTTGGTTTATCATAAATCTGCAATAAAAATACAACAAATACCCGTGTAAATCTGACACGACACTCCGGTTACTAAACCGGTACAAAACTTATAAAAACTTATAAAAATACGATAATTTATTTAATAACCACTATTTATATATTTGGATAAAATTAAGTAATTATTGACTTAAATTGGTACAATAATGCTCAAAGTGGTATAAATATTGGGGTAAAATGTCGTAATAATGATCATTAATTTGTCTCTCATCACAACTCCCCACTTAGCTTTTGGTCGTCCTCGAGCAAAACAAGCGATAAAACAAAATGAATGAGAGATAAATTCATGAAGATATAAGATATAAGGGACAACCAGATGCTGCAACCATTAGAATTACAACCAGGCGTTAACCTCAATATAAATGTATAACAGAGTTTGTGTGTGACAAGCCTTTTCAATTTCCACTATCCTCTCTTGAATAATTCAAGCAAACGCACAAATATCCATTCAGACAATCCTAATGACTTTCCTAGGTATAGGCAGTAACAGTTCCACACAAAGTTCTCCCGTGTACTTATTAGGATAATCCATAAAGCATATCATTCAGTTTATACTGGGGATAGTCAGAAGATAACTAAGTTTTCAACCATATTTCCATATTGTCTTTTTTTTTATTTAATTTTTTTTCACATTTGTAGCATATGCCTTCATTCCCAGCAATAGGACGTTTCGTGATAACACCCTAGCTGGACTACTATCATCAGGCAGTCGGGAGCTTTTAAACCTCATAGTGATATAGGACGTTTCGTGATAACCCCCTACTGCACTCAAATCATTGGTAGCTACATCCGAGATATAAATAGTTCATCTTTATTTTTATTTTTTTTTATATTCTTCCTTTCATTCCACTTAACTTATATCCTTTCTATCACATTCAAACCTTCAGATATTCACAGTATATGTTCAAAAGTTAGGTACTAAGTTACTGCAATTATCTATAGAATAACCACTAGGATACTGAATGGATACAGTTTAAAATTTTCCGCTTCAATATCAAAGGCTTTACGTGAAGGAATTCATGTTACACAAATATATTTGGAATTACAATGCACTTACGGTTCACGTTGGTTATACACATCCAAATTGATCATTATATCTTCAAATCCATGAAATATATACCTTATACAATTTATTTTAATCAACTAAATAATGCTCGAAAAAAATCGAAAACTAAGGGATTTATTGATACAAAATAAACATTAATTCCATTGCTAGACCAACGACTCCACTCCCCACTTACGAACTTACATTGTCCTCAATGTAAAGTGAGTGTAAATAAGTTGTTGGGAAAGCAATGGTGCACTAAAACAAGTCAAAACAAATACTCGGATGATATTAAAGGGTGGGTGGGTGGGTTAAAGTTATGACCTCCTCAATTCCATAGTATTTGAACTAATACATGTCACACGTTATTTGAAATTTAAAACAGACTAGATCATGAAATGTAACGTATAGCAAAGTATTAACTCTGAGTCATTTATACCCAAATCCTCAAGGGTTATTTCAAATCGTTCTAACAACCTAAGTCCAAGAAATGACGCATTTGAATTTTTCTCTTTTTTCTCCATCGGGATTTTCGGATAACCACCTAATCATTCCCTTTTTTAATGACATTCAAACATTCATCCTAAGACTTGGTGAAACAAAATGAAAATCAATCCGAAGTATTCGCAAAGTATCATCCAAAGTATGAGTAATTATTATATTTAACATTTTTGCGGGCTGCCTCCCGGTAGCGCTTTTGGTTAACGTCGTTTGCTCGACAAACTTAAGCAACTAATATAATATACTAAATTAAATGGGATACTTCTAACAATTACTCACCAAAGCATGTAACAATTAAGCACACGAATCAACTAGAAATAAATGCTTAATGAGTAAACAGGAAGGATAGTACCCGTGATTTCACTATATATATAGTCTATAGCTAGAGTTTTCCTTGCTGCAGTTTTTAATGCACAGGTGGTGGGTCATCCTCACGCACCGCATCTGTCTTTAATACCGGTCTCCAACATAGAGCAGACAATTTCCACCAATCCAAGCGATTCTTGACCTTTTCCTTTGATTTTCGAGCTTTGGGTTTGCGAGCTTTCACATTATTGCTGAAGTCATCTTCTTCAATTACCTGCGTGTTAGTACGATCCACATCAAAAGGACACAAAGGGTCCACACAAGAACAAGATTCTAGTGTAGTGCATGGATATTTCAATGAATTGTAAATGTTAAAGACAACGTGCTCATCATTAATTCCCAAACTAAGCTCTCCCTTATAAACATCGATGAAAGGGCTATTAATTGTTAAGTGCCGAAAAGTGTCAAGAAAATGTGCATACTTCTTATCCAACTTCATCTCTTTGATTTTCTTTTTCGGGGAATGGGGGAGTAATTCAAGATCAATTAAAGTAGGGTTAGAATGTATACCTCTCTTACCCTTGTCGTTAAACGAAGATGGTAAAGCTTCCTGGAATGATTGTGCTTTATGAGGACACTGTGTGTCATCATTCTGTACCTTTTTCTTCAAAATATGCACTGGATATTGTGCTGCCCTATCAGATTGAATCGAGGTGAATTTGGGTTGAGCCGGATAAGGTTCGGTTTGAATTGGCCTTTCCAAACTTGATTCATTCTCAACATGATCATTGGTCAAGGTCCTACTCATTCTTGGATTTTTCAATATTCTAGGAACCTTGACCCATTCCTCATCCTTACTTCCAGGTTCAATATATCTGTTCTGTCTTAGGAAATCTTCAATAATGTCCTCTTCCTCTTTAGATTCCATGTTTTTCTCATATTTACCATATAAATCATTCTCTATTTCATTAATTCCGATGTTTTCTAATCCATTACTTCCACAGATCCTTCCACTTCTAGTAATAACAGCATTTACCCCACTCAGATCTCTTTCAGTATTACTTGGTAGTCCTCCTGGGGGTCTACTGTTTTTATGTTCTCCCTCTCTACTCAAATGATATTCCATATTCCTTATTGAAGCTTCTATAGTTCTTATTCTGGTATCATGTCCACTCATAGATGTTTTCAACATTCTCATATCCTTAGTGACTGTACCTATAGAAGTTTTCATAATTTCCATATTCTGAGCTTGAGTTGACATCATACCCATCAGATTTTCAATTAATTTCTCCCATTTATCAACTCCTTCAGGTTGAGTTGAACTTTGGGTGACTGGTATGCTTTGAGTGGTATGTTGTGGATACGGTCTAGGTAATGATTGTAGGTTCTGATTCGAGGTATCTCCTTGATAAACTTGATTATTATATGGATTTTCGTATTGAACTGGATACGGTGGTTGTCCTTGCTTACTAGGGGTTTCAGACCAACAAAAAGTAGGGTGAGCTCTTCTAATAGCATTAAATGAGTTTGAATGTGCATTGTTCAAATTCCTATGCTGCTGTAAAAAACTCACCTTCTCCCTTGAATAACCTTCTGGTTCTTCCATCCCTAATGACACATTATCATGACTTGAGTATTCATTCGATATGATATTTTCTGAGTTTATCGTTTTACGGGCTAATAAGCCGTCAAATTTCCTACTCAAATTCTCCAAGTGTGCTAGGACTTCTGTATTCGATGTACTTTCTCCTGCAAATGTTACTTTTCTGGTGTTAGAACCGGTTTCCCACATTCTGTTATTTTTGGAAATCTTTTCAATAGCATCGTAAACTATCTGAGCTTCACTCATCATTAACGAACCACCACATGCATGATCAACATCTGCACGTGAGTTTTTCCTTAATTTACGACAGAAAAGTTAGATTTGCATTTCTAAGGAATAACCATGATCGGGACAAGCTCTTAGTAGCTTTTTAAATCTTTCCCACGCATTCCCAAACGTTTCTTCAGATCCTTGTCTAAAATTAGCAATCTCGAATATTAATTCCAATTCTCTACCAGGAGTAAAATACTGCTTTAAGAACTCGGTTTGAATATCCTCCCAACTAGTCAATGAATGATGTGGAAGTGATAGAAACCAATCTCGTGCTCTTCCTTTTAAAGAAAAAGGAAACATAGACATCCTCGTTAATTCCCGATGAGCACCATGACTTTTGGCTGTATTACACAATTCTTCGAAAAGATTGAGATGATGATGTGGATCCTCATCATCCTCTCCTAGAAATTGGGCTCTTGTGTCAATTAAACAAAAAAGATGAGATTTTATTTCGAAATTATTTGCTCCTTTATTGGGGAAACGAATTGGATTATTAATCTGGTACCTTCTTACGGTCTGATCACATATAGGTCTCGGGTTAGGCTGGTTTCGACGGGTATGCTTATTCCGATTCTGATTATTTCTATTATTCTGATTCTGGTTATTAGGTTGAGGTAAATTCTGATTATGGTTTTGGCCATGCCATTGAGCATGAGCAATCCCTTGTTCAGGTGTTTTACCAACGGTTTCGACCATTTTCGTAACTCGATATGACAATTCTTGTGGAATAGAAAATATCGAATAGAAAATAACACGAAATCGATAAAAAAACCACATTTTTTTCTTCTCTCGGTAATTACCGAATCCACTCGGTATTTACCGAGTGTATTTTTTTTTTTAATTTTTTTTTTTTTCGAAATTGGTATCTTACCAATAGGTAGGTATCAAAAAAAAAAAAAAAAAACGAACCGCGTTTACTTTTTACTATTGAAAATAGAAAATAACTCGAAATTGGTAAAAGAAGAAAATTGGTAACTAAAAGAAGGTAGGTACCAACGGAAAATAAAAAAGAAATGTGATAAGAAGAGTGTTGACTTATCCACGAGAATTTTGAGCTAATACAAGTAGTAACCATAGACACAATGAATTAGCGTCGTTTCCCCGACAACGGCGCCAAAAAGCTGACGGACTTTTTCTAGGCTATACAATCCTTACCGGCAGTGTACCGGGTCAAATTGTAGTGCTAGTCTGGTGAGTCAGGTCGTATCCTCAGGGAAATGAAGGCATAATTCAAAGTATGGTTAAACACCAAGAAGCTATTATTAACTCGATCTAAGTCGCAGTTTTTACCATTTTCCTCGGGTTAGATAGTTAGATTAGTTAGATTGTTAGTAAAGCAGTAAATAAATATATAAATATAAAAATAGATAATATATATATTTTTGGATCTAGCCAAGAATACTTTACTGAATCAATATCTTTTTGTAGTGAAATTGAATGAGACAGATCTTTTCCTTGATGCAAGGAAGTCAATTATGTATGAACCGGTGTACTCCTAAGCTAGACAACTCCTCCTTACACGAACGTATGAAATTGTCATATGTCTAGTCCTCTGTTCAATGTCATCTTAAGCATGGGTCAGTCCCGTTTTGTCATACGGCCAGTTTTAAGATATCAATTAAACAGGTGATTTAACGTAATAATATCGTGAGCACAATTTTAATAAGATTTATCTCTCCCAAGACAAATCTGCCCCCGGGTAGGAAATCGGATTCCGTTGTCACATTTTCACTCGGCCAATTTTACCCTCCGGTCTTTCTATTACGATCTCATATTCTAATCGCTAGTTGTCAATTCATTAGATTATGTTTCTAGTAAAAATCGAGTGGCTAATTCAATTTTTACTTTCATTAAGTGCAAATAAAAAGAGATTCATTATAATTGGTTTTAATCATTATTACCAGAGTCGATCATCCATTTTACCAAAAAGATTAACTAATTCAGATTCATATCTTGGCTAGATATATTTTTAGCTTAACATAATTAACATATATAATATATAAATAGAAATAGAAATAGTAAACATAATAATATTAGAATATATTACCGATTACAACTGATGAATCGGGTCGTTTCCACCGGATGTAGTATAACAAAGCTTCGATTTTAACAATCTTCGATAATTATTCCGCCATTACAACGGTACTATAACTACTTTATTTATATATATAAAAACATATATATACATACATAGACATATGTATATATAAGGGCCCCAAAGTAAAAAGAAAATAAGATAGATGAAATATATATATATGGATGTATATATATATTTTAGGACGTGTGTGTGTGTGTATATATATATATATATATATATAAGTGTATGCAAAATAAAAAATAAAAAAAAAGAAGAAGGACTAGAAGAAAGAAAGAAAAAGGAAAGAAGAGGGGAAAAGGGGTGTATATATAGCCTACAAAAGGGGGGGCAGACTGGGCCGGGTAAGGGCCGGACCGGGCCGGGCTAATGATTGCATTCATCCCCCTTAATTATCCAATTTCCGGATATAATTTTATATTTTGAGATAAAACTTCTAAAATTTATATCTTGAGTTCTAGATCTCCAAATGACATGATTCAAGAGACATTGGAAAGCTCGTTGAATGATCTACAACTTTCATGAAGGACTCTTCTTCAGAAAATGTCTTTTTGATGGGCCATTCGTTCGTCGAAGATATTTCTCGATTTCCACTAAATCGAATCGATTGACCACTTAACCACTTGACTTAGTGACACTCTCGTATAACCTTCATAAGATATGATCATGACTTCAAAAATAAATGTCGTTACTCGGGGTCTTGGTTTATCATAAATCTGCAATAAAAATACCACAAATACCGGTGTAAATCTGACACGACACTCCGGTTACTAAACCGGTACAAAACTTATAAAAACTTATAAAAATACGATAATTTATATAATAACCACTATTTATATATTTGGATAAAATTAAGTAATTATTGACTTAAATTGGTACAATAATGCTCAAAGTGCTATCAATATTGGGGTAAAATGTAGTAATAATGATCATTAATTTGTCTCTCATCAGGGTGTAATGCAAGCACAAACGAATATGTATTCTTTTTCTTTCACCGAAATTTATTTACCACAGGGTTTTCCTAGTAAAGTTTTAACGAAACATATTCTTTATGTAATGGACATCTAAAGGGGTGTTATGAAATAAGACATTTTTATGGATGCCCATTTTATTATAGTACACCAAAAGCCACACCCACTAAATACATTTATAAAATGTAAGTTATGAATTCATAAGGTCATTCATTTATCACCACTTTTGATCCTAGTAATTATAGTATGAGTTACAAACTTGGTTAATACTCTAATGTTGTAATACAAATACCTCTTCTCCATACTTACTTGAAGCAAGGGTGAAGTGGAGTTCTTAATAGAAAAGTTATTGTGACATTGGTTTCATGTCAATTATTTTATAACAATTTCGATTTAAAATTTATTTTTTGGTTAATTTCATAAAAAAAATTTGTCAAATAAATTAATAGTGACTTCCGATCCAATCATATCCGAGCCAAACCGCTGCGTGCGTGTGGAATTATCTAAGTCATCGTTCCTACACAAAAGTGTTTTGTCCCTTGGGACACATCCATAAAAGACACTCAAGTTATTACTACTTGAGTCCTCGGCCAACACTCAAGTTTCCAATGTGGGAGAACGGGTTGAGGTAATCTCTCAACTCCCATCCGCTACATATTTCAACCAACTTTAGACATTAATTTTTCATTCATCCGATATCCGAATCAAGTAATTCAAAAGTCATATATCATCTACTCCGTGAGTAGTATTTTTGGATATAAAAAGCTCCCGGCGAATCTCACCGGAGCGCATCCGAAATTTGTGTTAAAGTTAACTGTTTCAATAAATGTTTCAAGCTTCCATTTCATAGGTTTATCTTATACCTCCAACAATTTTAATATCTTAAAATTCAGTATTTTATAACCTGTACATACATGATTGAGAGGTGGTATTTAAACACGCTTGTGACTTACAAATGGCGGTCACAAAGGTTATGTAACGGAAAATTTCAGCATCTTAAACTTAATTGAGGCCGAATGAAGGAAACAAAACAATGTGATGTACACCTTCCGTCCCGTAATATAGGGTCTTTTGGTTTTTTAGTGGTGTTTTAAAATATATGTCATTCTCACAAAACAATACAGTATTAAATGTTTTGTTTTCATTTTCATACTAAACAATGTAATATTATTAGCCAGTCCTAGAAAACAATACAATATTTTGCATTCAAATATTAAAAACTAACACATGTATTAAGTTTTCCTAAAATGTGTGAAATAACCAGAAGACTTTATATTATAGGACGGAGGGAGTACAAAACAACGTGTCTCGTGTTTCGCAGGATAATTCCAAACATTTTCTAGCCCAATAAATCCCCATCATCAAGCATATGACAGATCAAATTAACTAATTAAATTATTAAATTACATTTGGTATAGAATTGTAGGCACAAAATGAGACACTTCAATATAATAAATTCCAATAAATAGATCACGGTTCAGATCAATAGGAAAAATCAAACCACTACACACAGGAGAACATGGGATTTAGATTTCTTAAATGGTGAAACCCTAACCACGAGGGTCCATACTCTCCATGTATCACAAGATGAGTGAAGATCGAATGGCTCAGAGTCAGGGCCGACCTTATAGTGAGGCCGGTGAGACCCGGGTCTTAAGCCCAACGGTGTCGGAGGGCCCAACGGTACATGTTTCGCTGAAAGAAAAAAATATTTGTGTAGATTTAATCCGATCCAACCTAATATAATATGTTAATTTTTCTTTTGATAAATGCCCTTTTTTTTTTTTACTCCAGTCGATAAATGTCTCAATAAAAAAATTTACTTGACCCAAAAAGAAAATTAGACATACAACAAGTTTTATTAATTTTTTGCATTTACGGATGTTAAAAACGCGATAAGTGTTGAAAAAAATGTAGTACTTAGGATTTGACAGAGAATTAGAAACTCTAAAGCACGTTAATAACGTTGTCTTTTAAGAGATGTTTCGTCCCACACGATTTGTCACTAAGGATCAAATGAAAATCTCTTTCAGGATACAATGGGGGTGTTTGATTCAAACAGTGACTTGTTTCAATCAAACCCGATGACACTCAATGCATCATTATGCCTTTTATAGGTTGGAAGTACGCCATAAACGAATGGAGGTACTCCTTGCACGAAAGGGTAGGGTTGTCACTGTTCACCGGATGAAAGCATGCAATCCTTACACGAAAGGGTAAGTATATATCAGTTCGAAAATGCATGTATCCGAAAATGCATATCCTTCAGGTCGAACCCCGTTTCATTGCGATAACATTAATTTGTACGACAACTCGTATGCAAACGATAAAAAAATATATTTATTTATGAAAAAATATCTAACAATAAGTATGTTTTAAAAATAAAAAAAGGGGTTCTATTTGGACCCTCCTTATTACTACTTACACCCTTTTACTACTTGTACCACAAAATTCTACTTTTAGCACCACAAGATTATTTTGATTATTTTTATACTTCTCACACTACACAATTAATAAAAAAAAACTACTACTTTCACCACAACTTATAAAAAATTCAAACTAGTCCCCCCAAAAATTCACCCCCCTCATTTTTTCCAGCCACCACCGTCCACCACTTTCCTCCTTCCCCACCATCCCAACTCTCTCACCGCCCCTTCCTCCTCCCCCACCTGCAAACATTTCAAATTGCATTTTTCCGATGACCCACCCCACCCCTGCTGCAAAACGGCTGCTGCATTTTTCCGATGACCCACCCCACCCCTGCTGCATTTTTCAAACCTTTTTCTTCCCCAAACCCTTTCCCCCATTTTTTCCGATGACCAACCCTCGAACCATTTCTCCGTCAGCCCTCCCCTTTAATGCCCTTCCCCACCATTTTTCAAATTTCACCACCATTTTCTCAAACCATTTTTTCGCCTCTCCTTTATGACTCCCCACCATTTTTTCAAATTTACCATTTTTCCCCAATTCTAATACCATTTTTTCAAATTCTCCCCACCATTTTTTCAGCCACTCCCCTCTCCATTTTTCCGGCGAAACACCCCCTTTGCAACCCCCATTTTCCCGTTTTTCCGGTGTCCCTTCCCGTTTTCCCGGCGTCCCTCTTCAATCGGCTCCCCCCACCTTCTCCGCTGCAAATCGACTCCCCCAACCTTCCCCGCTCCGCTGCAAATCGGCGTCCGTCCCCGTTTTTCATACTACCCCGTTTATTTTTCCGGCTGTTTGAAAAACGCTAAGTATTTTTTTTCTTTTCTGTGTGATGTTGATTGATTTGGTGTAAATGGTGGAGATGGTGGCTGGGGGTAAATTAAAATGGAAGAAGTTTTTAGGGATTGAAAATGGAAGAAGATGGGGTAAATTAAAATGGAAGTGGAAGAAGAGGGGGTAAATTAAAATGGTGTAGATGGTGGCGGCGGCGGAAATGGAAGAAGGAAAAAAAATGGGAGATGGGGGAGATGGTGGCTGGGGGTGGGGAGATAGATGGGGGAGATGGGATGGAGATATAGGGGAGATGGTGGCTGGTGGAGATGGTGGCTGGGGGTGGGGAGATAGATTTTAGGGATTGAAAATGGAAGAAGAGGGGGTAAATTAAAATGTTGTAAATTTAGGGACTAAAGTGTATTATTTTATTTTTTTTTTATTTTTATGTGTAATAAGTAAAATGGAGGTGTGTAGAAGTTAAAAAAAAAAAAAAATCAAATAATGGGTGCAAGTAGTAATAAGGGGGGTCCAAATAGAACCCCCCTAAAAAAATAAAACAAATTCAACTAAAAGGCCCAATTCGAGGACTTTGTCTTAAGCCCAAAAAAAAGAGGGCCGGCCCTGCTCAGAGTTAAATCCTATATAGATATTAATCCTAGATATGATGATCAGAGTTAAATCCTAGATATTAATCAGCTAATATAATGGCTCAGACTGAAAGAAGTCATCCATTCACGGGATTTGAACCTCTACACTCTAGCCAGGGAAGGCTCCAGAAATTTGGGAATACGGGTCTGAAATTTATCATATTCTATAATTACTAAACTTATTCTTATATATTATAGCTTAATGTGGGTCAACACGGATCAATATAAAAAAAATAAACGGGTCTAACTCACATATATACGTGTACCTACATTTTTTTCCTATTGTAATATTTTTTTAGCGGGTTGGTTGAACCATTCCCTTTAAGGTGGAGCCATCAGTGACTCCAGCTGCAGGTCCAACTGTCCTTTTAAGACACCCAACCCTTTTACGACTATATAGGTCATGTCCTGGGACTGGGATTTCGATTTCTTAATTTCATCGTAGCATGTCAACTCATGGATATTTGTATTCTAACATGGTAAGAACTAGTAATGATCAAGTTAAAAAACAAAAAAAAAAAAATTCTCACAAATTACTAGTGTGGCATAAATCCACACAATCAGTTAATAGATAAGTCATGGTAATACAATAAAGCAAGTTACCAGAAAGAAAATTTCAAGTAATGGCACATATATTACCAGATGATACCATAGCAGAAACTCACACATGCAGAACACAGCACAAAATAACCGTGTAATTCGTCTTAAGATAGTTAGCAAACTATTGTTGTAACGACCTGCTCCCGGATACCGAGAATTTATCCAGAAGAGAAACGTTCGATGCGTATAGAATTAAATAAATCTAATATTATACACTAGTCTCTACGTCGTCGTATCAAAATAAAGCAAATTGAAGCTAAAAAGACTCGGGAAAAAACATAAATGCTACTATGAATAGAAATTAACCATACTAAAGATGGATAGTTAAATTACAACGACGAAAAACCCAAAGACTTATACAATACGAGGTCTTAAAAGTACCAACCAAACTTACAAAGATCTTGTTATAACGGATGGAGATAACTACAGATGCAAGAGATAAAAACAGATGCAATCAAACGTAAATAATCAAATGAGATAATCAGAAAACAAGAAGAACACGGATTTAACGTGGAAAACCCCTCTCAAATGAGAGAGATAAAAAAAACCATGGGCAGAAAAGAGATCTTTATTATTATGCACTGAGTTACAGATTTCACCCACACAGACAATGCAACAACAACTGTATTTATAGGCACAAATCCCTAAACCCTAGCCGTCAGGAATCTTTGTCTGATATACCATAAATACCCCTACACGTGTCCTCCTTTTAATGACACTGTGTAGCTGTCACATAACAGAATTAACAGACGTGGGACCCTGCTGTATTCCAGTACTCAGCAGACTTCACTCTACTGACAGAAGCTTCAGTAGACTCCACCCTACTGATGCACAGAATTGAATACACTACTCAGCTGTCCATCACACAGCTGAGTCTTCAAATTGGTTCCATCAGATGTAGAGTTTAAGTCAGTTTACTGACAAATCTCCACCTTGACTTCAACTCTAGCCAGAGTCAAACAGATTGCATAACCAGATGTACTTGTACCGGATGCATTCGTCAATGCCATATGTACTTGTCCAGATGTTGTAGAAAACGGATTATATCAAATAAAACGATTAAAACAAGCTATAAAATTTATAATCCGGTCGTGGCCTCAAGTGCAAGGTCGTAGCAAAATGGTGTAACCGGAGTCGATCACGGGGAATTGGGGTTGTATCGATTCAAGTTTTAGTTGCAAATGTCACGAGTTTATACTAATTATGCAGTAATGAACAGTAAAAACGACGATGAACAGTGCGGTGAACAGTAAAAACGCAGATGAACAGTAAATTTCAGAAAAATAATAATCAACAACTAGGGTGAAGGCTTGAACAATTATCCAAATGCAGTGATATAAAGGCCAAGCAAACACGGTTCCACGAATCAAACAAACACCGGTTTCAAACTATTAATCAAATGATTATATCCCAAGGTTACGATTATTACGCCTAACCGAGTGCACAAATCACTAATGGCTTAGATGATTTTATTCACAATCTTTTATCAAAGATTGATCCTTTAGCGTTCTTAGGTGGGGATATTTATCAATATCCAAAATCTAAACCGTTTAAACCACAACTTTCGTTATAATTTGGTTTAAAAGATTCAAACTTTTGTATAGTGACCTAGGGTTCCATTAATTATCATCAACGGATTATCAAATCATACACATAATCTATCGATCGAAATGCAAATACGATATGAAATTGATACAAAAGTTCTAACCTTTAGATATTTATCAATAGATAAATAGAATTGAAAACCGAAATCCGTTCAAAACGCTTCCCCAAGTTTGCTTGAGAAGGAAATTAGCTCCTCATTGTTGAGAAATTTACACCCTAATTGTGTTTTTTGGGATGAAAATATAAAGGAAAAAAAAGAAAAAGTCGGCCCTCTCCTGTGAAATTTGCGGCTCTGTATGAAAATTGTATATCTAGGGTATAAAGTGCTGCTGCTTTTATAGGGAACAATGTCGGCTGAATCATTTTTTTTTTAGGGATGAAACTTCTAAAATTCATATCTTGAGTTGTAGACCTCCCAAAAATTATGATCCGAACGTCATAATTAAGCTCTCGGGAAAATCTACAACTTTCATTAAGGACTCTTCTTCAGAAAACGCCTTTTTGACTAGCCCGTCGTGTTACGAGTCGTTTACGGGATTTTCCAGTAGTTTCAGCAACAGCATCCAAACTTGTAACGCTCATATCTCGGGCCTCATAAGTCGGAATGAAGTGATTCAAAATCCTGTAGAATCCTCTCTTCAAGCCCTACAAATCTTCTCTTGAGGTCGAGAGTCAAATCAGTGTATATCATATCAAGAACTGCATCGGAAGTTCGGCTGCTTGAAAACTTCATTCCATCACTTCACATGACGTATTTAGGTACCTACAATCACGATAAAGATGTGCAAAAATGTAATATCGCAAACACAACGATATTTATCGATAAAGCCACATAATTAGCTCGGTTTTGCATTTAAACGCTTTCCAAACACATGTGCTCAATATTTCCGTTTAAACCTTTATTTTACTATAAATAGTAATGAAATACATGAGAAGTTGTTATAAAATAAAGCGTTAAAAACCACAAAATTCACCTTTAACAACTCTCCCACACTTAAGCCTTGCTCGTCCCGAGCAAAACAAAACAAAACTCAGCTCGGAATTAAAGAACAGGTGGGTACCAAAATATAGTGCATAGTAACTAAGTAGAAACTCACCCGAGTGTTTGTGTGCAAGGGCCATATCAAACTTCCACTAGATCCCAACTTGAATTGAATTCAAGCAAAACTAGCTAGTATCACACTTAAGTTAAGTATAGATGACGCTCAGATGTGCACGCGAAAAGATAATAGAAAGTAATCAAACCATTTCTGACATACTTTGAGGATGATTCCTACAACATATCATAAGAGTTTATACTGGGTATAAAATCATCATTGGCCAAGTCTTGAATTTTTTTCGACTTATTATACATTTTTTTCCTTCACATTCACTTTTTAACACACATCAAAAATGAGCTCTTGCCCGTCATAGTAGAATAGGACATTTTGAGATATGCCCTAACTACCCAAATCATAAGGCAGCTTTTCTGACTGTCGTGAGCTATTGGTCGTCATAGTGGTATAGGACGTTCGTGATACGCCCTACCTCACTCAAATCATAAACCAGCTTCCGACACACACATTTATTATCAATTAGCATTACTTATATGAGACTTCTGGCTGGCAGTTGGTTCTAAGCCATGGGCTATACAAACCTACTGAGCATAATACCTCAATGTAATGAATCATTTTTCATTATTACTTCAAGACTTTGGCAATGACTTACTTATCACATTCAAACTCTATGATATTCACAATATGTCATACTTTGAATTCAAATCCAAACTATTATGAAATAGCACTGAGCACATAATGTAAGCTAGTCAAGGCATGCTTAACCTACATGGATATAACTTTTAAAAATTAGCTCATCATCTGATAAGGCACGTGAAATAAGGGTCAGGTGAACATCTAACTCATCTCGCATACACAATCTCAGGCATCCATTAAGTTTAAACATTGAACATAGGCATGTAGTTGCTCACTCGGGACAAAACAAATTTTTCAAATTTTTGTGCATTTTTCATTGAACTTATCATGATATGAGCGAAGGTATATAGGTACATAATTTATCCCCTCCCCCACACTTAAAACACAACATGTCCTCAAGTTGTGCAGAAATAAAGTAAAGTAAAGTACTTAGCTGATTTATAAAGGTCGGATCGTTGAGCAGGCTGTAGCATGAAAAAGGCAACGATCCCCGTATCTGGCAAGCTCGTATCAGCTAAATAGCTCAAAGTAACCTGCAGTACTTGATAGACACAACAAAATATCTGGGGGGGGGCATCGGGGAACCATGCACGAGATAGATGTAGAGAAAGGGAAAACACAGTGCATAGTGCGTTCGACTAAAACAGCATGCAACCCAAACAGAAATTTCTTGATTAAAACCCAAAATGAATACAACTTCACATCAAAACATCACAAAAACTTAAAAACAAAAAAAAGAAAAACAAAGAAATGGTGGGTTGCCTCCCACCAAGCGCTTTTGTTTAACGTCGAGGGCTCGACGATTAGTGAAAGTTCAACCCGGATCGGGCCACTTGATCTTTCGGCCAGTCACTCTATCAAAAGAGCTCTTGTCAGGAATGTGACCAGAAAAACAACAATGCATGCAGGGAATCCTGCTCCTCAGACTCTCCCAGGCTCCTTTAATCTTTCTAGCCGTTGATTTCCTCCTCCTTCCCTTCCTCTTCAGATGCATTTCCTTCCAATACTGCTCCATATCCCAACTTCCAGCGAAGACTTCAGCTGGTGATTCGATAACGGCCTCGGTGAATAAATCTGGTGCAAACTCAGTAAAGTCATCGACTTCAGGATTCACACACTCAAATATGTCGAGGAATCGAACAATCAAGGGTGCCTCCTTTGGTAGACCAATGTAATGTTTGCACCTTTGACCATTTACCTTAAACGGTCGATCACCAATTCCTTTTAGCTCCAACACTCCACTTGGAAAGACTTGCAAAATCTCGAACGGGCCGGACCACCGTGTCCGTAGCTTTCCAGGAAACAAATGTAACCTGGAATTGTATAGCAAGACTTGCTCTCCCGCATGAAACTCTCTTTGCTTAATTTTCTTATCATAGAGCAGCTTCATTCTGTCCTTACTCACTTGGGCGCTCTCGTAGGCCTGGAGCCTGAACTCATCTAGCTCATGCATCTGCTGAAGTCTGTGCTCACCACAAGCTTTGGAATCAAAATTTAAAAACTTCGTCGCCCAGTAAGCTTTATGCTCAAGTTCGACCGGCAAATGACATGGCTTTCCATAAACCATTTGATATGGAGATGTACCCATAGGTGTCTTGTAAGCTGTCCTGTAAGCCCACAGTACATCATCCAATTTCAGGCTCCAGTCCTTCCGATGACTGTTAACCGTTTTTTCTAAGATCTTCTTGAGGCTCTGGTTACTACGCTCTACCTGACCACTTGTCATATGATGGTATGGTGTACCGGTTTTATGCCGAACACCATATTTCTCTAATACTTTGTCCAGTGGTCGATTACAAAAGTGCGTCCCCTCGTCGCTGATTAGGGCTCTCGGGCAGCCAAACCTCACGAAAATATTTTTCTTTAAGAATTTCATGACCGTTTTATGGTCATTGTGAGGGGTGGCGATAGCCTCCACCCATTTAGACACATAGTCTACACAGACTAGGATGTATCTATTCCCGCATGAGGATGGGAAGGGACCCATAAAGTCAATCCCCCAGACATCGAACACCTCACACTCTAAAATGGGTTTTAACGGCATATCATATCTCCTTGTCAAAGCACCGGTTCTTTGGCACCTATCACAGCCTTTACAAAAGGCTTCAGTATCCTTAAAAATCGAGGGCCAGTAAAAACCAGATTGGAATATCTTCGCAACGGTCTTCCAGGGACCAAAGTGGCCGCCAGTGGGACCACTATGACATTGTTCAATTATGTCCCGTTGCTCAGATTCAGGGACACACCGGCGAAGCAACCCATCTTTACTGAGTTTAAAAAGATACGGTTCTTCCCGGACATAATACTTGAGATCAGAGAAGAATTTCTTCTTCTCCTGATATGAAAACTTGGGATTCAGATATTGGGAATGGAGGTAATTAACGATTGAAGAATACCACGGAGGATCAGACGTGCAACTATTCACAGACATAACACTCTCAAAGGGGCAATATAAATCGATGTCTTGTGGATTTTCCTCTACTACGGGCAACACTCTTGATATGTGGTCTGCTACTGTGTTTTCACTACCCTTGATATCTTTAATATGAACATCAAACTCCTGAAGGGTAAGAATCCAACGCAACAGTCTCGGTTTGCGTCCTTTTTATTCATCAAATAGCGCAGAGCTGCGTGATCGGTCCAGACAATCACCTTGGCACCCAGTAAATAACTTCGGAACTTGTCCATAGAAAAGACAACAGCTAAAAGTTCCTTTTCCGTGGTAGTGTAGTTTGCTTGTGCCGGATTCATGGTATGGCTGGCGTAGTAGATAGGTTGGAATTTACCATTAAGTCTTTGCCCCAAAACCGCACCAACGGCGTAGTTGGAAGCATCACACATTAATTCGAATGGTAAGTTCCAATCCGGAGAGATCAGAATCGGAGCGGAGATCAGGCGATGTTTAAGCTCTTTGAAGGCACACTTGCAATCATTGTCGAAGTTGAAAACAACGTCCTCTTTAAGTAAAGTTGATAGAGGTTTTGAGATCTTGGAGAAATCTTGAATGAATCTCCTATAGAAGCCGGCGTGACCAAGAAAACTCCTCACTTCTTTCACGTTCTTAGGGTAGTTCATCTTTTCTATGGCCTCTATTTTGGCCCTATCAACTTCTATGCCCTTAGCTGAAATTTTATGGCCAAGAACAATCCCTTCATCCACCATAAGGTGGCATTTTTCCCAATTGAGGATTAGGTTCTTCTCCACACATCTGTTAAGCACCTTGTCCAGATTAACAAGACAATCATCGAACGAGTTACCAAACACCGAGAAGTCGTCCATAAAGACCTCCATGCATTTCTCAATTAGCCCGTCAAAAATTGCTAACATGCATCTTTGAAAAGTGGCCGGAGCATTACAGAGGCCGAACGGCATTCGCCTATAAGCGAAAGTACCATACGGGCAGGTGAAGGTCGTCTTTTCCTGATCAACGGGGTTTATAGGGATCTGGAAGTACCCGGAGTATCCGTCCAGGAAACAGTAAAAGGGGTGTCCTGCCAAACGCTCGAGCATTTGGTCAATGAAGGGGAGAGGGAAGTGGTCCTTCATGGTTACTTCGTTCAGTTTCCTATAGTCGATACACACACGGTAACCGGTGACTAATCTCAACGCGACTTCTTCTCCCCTGTCATTTTTTTCAACAGTGATACCACCTTTCTTAGGGACCACCTGCGTGGGGGACACCCAATCACTGTCAGCTATTGCATATATGATCCCCATATCAAGCAACTTGATAATTTCTTTCTTCACCGCCTCCTGCATGTGGGGATTTAATCGTCTTTGAGGTTGTCTAATATGCTTGGCTCCTTCTTCGATTTTTATCTTGTGCATACATACGTCAGGAGATATACCTCAGATATGTCCTACCTGCCAGCCAAAAGCTTTCTCATTTGTTTTCAAGACGGCCAACAACTTCGCTTCTTCTTCCTCTGTCAGCTTAGCGGAAACAATTAAAGGAAGCCGATCACCCTCTCTCAGGAAAACATACTTTAAATGTTTCGGTAACGGTTTTAACTCGAGGTCAATCGGAGGGTCTTCCAAACTAGACTTTAAAACTTTACTTTGCAAATTATTAGAGGAGAGCAACATAGCTTCTAATAAATCTACTTCCTCTGAAGGCGAAAGGTTCGTACTCACTACAACTTCATCTTCAGTCTCAGCTCCAAGCTCATTCAAATCTATCCTACCATATTGGTTCAGATTATCGATCAAGCGTTCGTATTCAGAATCTACTGCAAGGACTTGCTCTTCTAGAAAATCACTGAAATCATCAAATGATTCCTCGATAGAGTAGCCGGTTGGACATTCAGAAGGTCTTTTGATAGCTTTAGATACACTATAGCTCACTTCTTCATTTCCAACATGCAAACTTACTTTAGCACCGTCATCACAATCAATGAGGGCTCTAGCAGTAGACAGAAAAGGTCGTCCAAGAATCAGGGGTGTATTGGGTTGTTGGATGTCTAAGACATACCAATCCACAGGAAAGGTAAATCGATCGACCTGAATCAACAAATCCTTTAAAATCCCTGTTGCTTTCTTGGATGATCTGTCTGTGAACTGAATACTCATAGTGGTAGGTTCCAAAAGATGGTCTAATTGGAGCTGTTGACACACATATAAAGGCATAAGACTAATTGAAGCTCCTAAATCACATAAAGAATTAGGGAAAATAAGACCTCCAATTTGCAAAGTAAGGACGAATCGCCCAGGATCATCTTTCTTAATCGGTAACTCTTCATAACTCATCATTGAACAATCTTCACTGGTTACCTTTTCCATACTCTCCAACTTCTTTTTAGATGAGACTACATCCTTTATGAATTTGGTGTATTTGGGCATCTCAACCAACACATCAGATAAAGGTAGATTAACTTGAGTGTTTTTCAGAAGGTTGAGTACCTTCTCGTACTTCTTGTCCTCGCATAAAGGGATGTTTTTCTTCCTTGGTGGAAATGGAAGTTTCTTCAATTCTTCTTCAGAAAAAACTCTCTTAGAAGAGGCACTAACAGCTTTATCTTCTAAATCCTTCCATCTCACCGTCTTCTTACTTGTCAAGGGATCCTCCTCCTGACTTACTTCTTCAGATTTCTCGGTCGTCTGGTCAGCCACCCGAATTCTTTCTTCGATTTCTATCTCATCTTCCTCTTTTTCTTCACCCAGATTGGGGGATTGGGTCTTCTCAACTTCCCCTCCCACCGAATCGGTGGTAGGAGGGTCTACTCGTTTCCCTGGTTACGGTTGAATGCGGGGTTTCCTTGAAGTTGAGTGCCGGATCTTAAATTCATGGCACTAGTTTCCTCCCTACCATAAGGGGTGGTTGGTGTCGATCAAGACACCGGTTTGGGTTCAAATCAGCTTGGGCCACTTGGCTGCCCTTTGGATTTCTTTCTGTGAAACTGGGCAGATGACCCTGAGGTCGTGAAGCTAGCTGCTCAGCTAACTGTCCCAACCGCCTCTCCAGATTTTTAATAGTTTTTTGTTGCTCCTCAAAATCAGATCTGGTAGGAGCATCATTGGACCCAGATGGCCCTTGAGGATTTTGAAATCCGGGAGGATGTTGATTAGACCGGTTTTGATAAGGAGAATTGGTGTTGGCGGGCCATGCCCGATTGAACCTCTGTTGAGAATTCGAACTCGATTCGGGTTTTGAGAGTAATTTCGATTGGAATTTTGATAGTTCGAGTTGGAATTTTGATTCTGATTATAACCAGAGTTTTGATTAAAATTTCGGTTTTGGTTATAACCCCGATTCTGAAAGTTATTCTGGCCGGAAAATTGATTTGGGAATCGTTGGTTTTGCTGACCAGAAAAAGCATTGACTTCATCATTTTCCCTGTTTAGGGGACAAGCTAGAGAAGTGTGGCCCTTTAGACCACAAGTCCGGCAAATAATCGGAGTGTACTGTCTCATACTTTGGACAACATTGACTTGGTAATTCGCATGGAGATTGAATTGACATTGGTCAATCACGTGACCAATCTGGCAACAGTTGTCGCAGTACAGAACTTGAGCGTTCTGTTGATAAGGAGGAGTAGGTGTGATTTGTTTTTGGGACAGAGTAAGAGCGGCCACCTGCTGCTGCAGCATGGCGATCACCTGATTCCGAGAATTGACTTCCTCAATCTTTGGAACAGACGGGGCTGTATTTGCACGATATGAAGGAGCATAGTTATATCTAGCTATATCTTCAAATAAAGCCCAACCTTCGTCGGGTGTCTTCTTCAGAAAAGCTCCTCCAGATGAACTATTCACCATCCCTTTGGTTAGTTCAGTCAAACCACTAAAAAAAGTGTTGACTTGACGTTGTAGATCTAGGCCATGATGGGGGCAGCGACGCAAAAGAGATTTGAAACGCTTCCAAGCATCGAAGAATGACTCATCCATTTTCTGTTGGAAGGTAAAAATGTCAGTCAGGCATTGGGCAGTCTTTGAGGGTGGAAAATACTGACTTAGGAACTCCTTCTCGAGTCCTGCCCAAGTGGTAATAGAGCGAGGGGTTAAAGAGTTATACCACTCTTTTGCTTCTCCTCGCAGAGAGAAAGGGAAAAGCTTTAATTTTATAGCATCCTCAGAAACTCCTTGAATGCGGGTCGTGTCCCAGATCTCCAGGAAGGCGTGGACATTATTATGCGGATTTTCAGAAGGTAGACCATAAAAGATAGATGCATGCTGAAGCATCTGAATAAGACCAGGTCTCAGCTCGAAGTGGTCTGCTGCGATTTCAGGCAGGGCTACAGCAGGGTTTACCGTGATGGCTCCCGGCATAGCATAATCTGCTAATGACCGTCTATTGTCAGCCATTGTGATAACGGTTTCTTCAAGTTCTTCCTGACAAGCTTCTTCAAGGTTTTCTATCGAGTGACCACCTAAAGAGATTTGCCTCCTTTTTCGGTTTGGACGGACAATAGTACGTTCGATCTCCGGATTGAAAATTAAAGGTCTGATTTACTTCGTGTAAGCATACACTGAAGTGAAAATCGAGGAGCGGCAAAGAGGGGCAGCGGCGTTTTTTTTTTTTACTAAGTCGTATAAGGCACCCTTGTCAAATGAACCAGAAAGGCGAGCAAAAGTAAATAGCACTCAGAACCGACTCTCTAGAAGGGACACTTAGGTGTTCAGACCGAGAATAGGTTGCAAGGAATGGAAAAAGAGTGGAACAAGGTGTGAAAGGTTGCTAAAGGTGATTAGGAAAGACTGGAAACGGAAAGGACTTAAAGAAGGAATGAAATTGGATGACTGTAGAATTTCACGGGTGTGAAAAATTTCACACTTGGGTGTGATATTTTCGCTAAAAAGTTTTTTTTTTTTTTTAAGCTACAAAAATTTCACGGGTGTGAAAATTTTCACACCTAGATGTGATATTTTCGTCCAAAATGTGACCCTTTTTTTTTTTTTTTTTTTTTTTTTAGCTACACTAACTGAAACACTAAATTAAGTTATAAAAAAAAAACAGGGACGTGTGATCAAATTAATCTAAGGCTATTCTAACAACTAAAACAAAAATAGGAACACACAACCGTTGCCAATTCCCCGGCAACGGGCCAAAAACTTGTTGTAGAAAACGGATTATATCAAATAAAACGATTAAAACAAGCTATAAAATTTATAATCCGGTCGTGGCCTCAAGTGCAAGGTCGTAGCAAAATGGTGTAACCGGAGTCGATCACGGGGAATTGGGGTTGTATCGATTCAAGTTTTAGTTGCAAATGTCACGAGTTTATACTAATTATGCAGTAATGAACAGTAAAAACGACGATGAACAGTGCGGTGAACAGTAAAAACGCAGATGAACAGTAAATTTCAGAAAAATAATAATCAACAACTAGGGTGAAGGCTTGAACAATTATCCAAATGCGGTGATATAAAGGCCAAGCAAACACGGTTCCACGAATCAAACAAACACCGGTTTCAAACTATTAATCAAATGATTATATCCCAAGGTTACGATTATTACGCCTAACCGAGTGCACAAATCACTAATGGCTTAGATGATTTTATTCACAATCTTTTATCAAAGATTGATCCTTTAGCGTTCTTAGGTGGGGATATTTATCAATATCCAAAATCTAAACCGTTTAAACCACAACTTTCGTTATAATTTGGTTTAAAAGATTCAAACTTTTGTATAGTGACCTAGGGTTCCATTAATTATCATCAACGGATTATCAAATCATACACATAATCTATCGATCGAAATGCAAATACGATATGAAATTGATACAAAAGTTCTAACCTTTAGATATTTATCAATAGATAAATAGAATTGAAAACCGAAATCCGTTCAAAACGCTTCCCCAAGTTTGCTTGAGAAGGAAATTAGCTCCTCATTGTTGAGAAATTTACACCCTAATTGTGTTTTTTGGGATGAAAATATAAAGGAAAAAAAAGAAAAAGTCGGCCCTCTCCTGTGAAATTTGCGGCTCTGTATGAAAATTGTATATCTAGGGTATAAAGTGCTGCTGCTTTTATAGGGAACAATGTCGGCTGAATCATTTTTTTTTAGGGATGAAACTTCTAAAATTCATATCTTGAGTTGTAGACCTCCAAAAATTATGATCCGAACGTCATAATTAAGCTCTCGGGAAAATCTACAACTTTCATTAAGGACTCTTCTTCAGAAAACGCCTTTTTGACTAGCCCGTCGTGTTACGAGTCGTTTACGGGATTTTCCAGTAGTTTCAGCAACAGCATCCAAACTTGTAACGCTCATATCTCGGGCCTCATAAGTCGGAATGAAGTGATTCAAAATCCTGTAGAATCCTCTCTTCAAGCCCTACAAATCTTCTCTTGAGGTCGAGAGTCAAATCAGTGTATATCATATCAAGAACTGCATCGGACGTTCGGCTGCTTGAAAACTTCATTCCATCACTTCACATGACGTATTTAGGTACCTACAATCACGATAAAGATGTGCAAAAATGTAATATCGCAAATACAACGATATTTATCGATAAAGCCACATAATTAGCTCGGTTTTGCATTTAAACGCTTTCCAAACACATGTGCTCAATATTTCCGTTTAAACCTTTATTTTACTATAAATAGTAATGAAATACATGAGAAGTTGTTATAAAATAAAGCGTTAAAAACCACAAAATTCACCTTTAACACCAGACTATCTCCACAGCATCCACTCCACTGATCTGCCCTCTGTAGAGTTTCCAGAAACATATTACAAGCTTTGAATATTCAGTAAGTCCAGGCAAAGCTGAAACTTACTGTGCTGAACTGGTTTAGTGAACATGTCAGGAGGATTAGCCTTGGTGCTGATCTTCTTCACTACAACCCTCTTCTCATTTCTCAAAAAATGATACCTGACATCAATATGCTTGGTTCTCTCATGATGAACCTGATCCTTGGTTAAACATATTGCACTTAGACTGTCACAATATATCTCAGCCTGATCCTGATGCAACCCTAAATCACTGACTAGCCCCTTCAACCAGATACCCTCCTTAGTTGCTTCAGTAAAAGCCATGTATTCTACTTCAGTAGTTGATAAGGCTATTGTAGCCTGAAGAGTAGCTTTCCAGCTGACCACTGCATTTCCCAATGTAAACACATAACCAGTCATTCATTTTCTACTGTCAACATCACCTGCATAATCAGCATCACAGTAGCATGTGACCAGACCAGCATCACCTCCATAAATGAGACCAATATCAGATGTACCTCTCAGGTACCTGAATATTCTTTTAACTGCTTTCCAGTGTTCCTTTCCAGGTTGAGCCATAAACCTGCTGACAACACTGACTGCCTGAGCCAAATCAGGCCTAGTGCATACCATGGCAGACATCAGACTGCCAATTGCACTAGCATAGGGAACTTTTGACATATACTCCTTCTCTTCAGCTGACTGTGAAGCATAAACAGACAAATGAACATTTGATGCCATAGAAGTATCTATTCGTTTTGCAGCAGACATCCCAAACATGGCCAAAATCTTCTGCACATAACCCTGGTGAGACAAAAATAGTTTTTTCTGACTTCTATCTCTCCAGATCTCCATCCCCAAGATTTTCTTGGCTGCACCCAAATCCTTCATTTCAAATTCAGCACTGAGAAGGTTCTTCAGATTTTGAATATCAGACTTCCTTGCAGCAGCAATCAATATGTCATCCACATACAAGACAAGATAGATATGAGATTCATCTTTCAGCAGACTGTAGTATACACAACAGTCATAAGGACTTCTATTATAACCCTGCTGAAGCATAAAACTGTCAAGCCTTTTATACCACTGCCTTGGAGCTTGCTTCATACCATACAATGATTTCTTCAACTTGCAAACATAATTTTCCTTGCCAGGAACTTGAAAACCTCGGGCTGTGTCATGTATATCTCCTTATCCACCTCACCATGTAGAAAAGCAGTTTTCACATCTAATTGCTCAAGTTCTAGATCCTGTTGTGCCACCATTGCTAGTAACACCCTGATTGAAGTGTGTCTAACCACTGGTGAAAATATTTCATCAAAGTCAACCCCTTTCTTTTGACTGAATCCTCTTGCAACCAAACGTGCCTTCTACCTGACCCCTTCTGCCTTAGTTATTCCTTCATTTTTCTTGAAAATCCATTTACAAGTCACAACTCCCTTGTCAGTAGGCTATTTGACCAATTCCCAAGTCCGATTCTTCAACAACGACTCCATTTCATCTCCCATGGCAGCATGCCACTGAGAGGCTTCTGTACATGTCACTGCTTCCCTGTAAGTAGTAGGTTCAGCAACCTCTACCACTTTTGCAACTTGGAGTGCATATCCAGCCAAATGATCATATCCATATCTCCTTGGAGGTATCCCAACATTAGATCTTCTAGGCCTGCTGGCAGCTAGACTCTACTGATCAATGTTTGTATGATACCCTACTGAGGTCTCAGTAGGCTGGCTTGGATCAGATTCTGGTTTGTTTTCTAGATCAGTATAATGTTGATTTGGATCCACTGATTGTTGCATATCAGTAGACTCCACCTGAAGCTCTACCTGTTTATCAACACTATCAGATTCAGCACTGGTTTCAGACTCAGTAGACCTCCCCACTGATGAGTTTAACATAGAATTTTCGTCAAACACAACATCCCTGCTGAGGATTACTCTGGACTCTGCTGATGACCAAATTCTATATCCCTTCACTCCATCACAATACCCCACAAATACTCCCTTTATGGCTCTTGGCTCCAACTTCCCTTCACTAACATGATAGTAAGTTGTACTTCCAAAAACCCTTAGAACTAAGTAGTCAGTAGGCTTGCCTGACCACATCTCAAATGGTGTCTTGAGATTGATTCCTGCGTGAGGACTCCTGTTGATTAAGTAGCAAGCTGTTTTTACAGCCTCTGCCCAAAATCTCCTTGATAAACCAGCTTGAGAAAGCATACATCTTTCCTTCTCCAGTAGAGTTTGATTCATCCTTTCAGCTACACCATTCTGCTGAGGTGTATTCCTTACAGTATGATGTCTGGCAATACCCTCAGCTGCACAAAATGAATCAAAATCCGTCCAGCAGAATTCCAGACCATTATCTGTATGAAGCTTCTTGATTTTCTTGCCCAACTGATTCTCCACTAGGGCCTTCCACTTCTTGAAGTTACTGAATGCATCACTTTTGTTCTTCATCATCACCACCCAAGTCATCCTTGAATAGTCATCTATGAATGACACAAAATATTTGTGACCACCCAATGACTCAACTTTTGATGGACCCCAGCAGTCTGAATGGATATAATCAAGTGATGCATTTGTGTTGTGCAACCCTGCTGAGAACTTACTTTTATGCAATTTCCCAAACACACAATGTTCACAAAAATCCAGATTCTTGACCTTATATCCTCCAAGAGAACCTGCTGAAGAAAGAACCTGCATACCTCTTTCACCCATGTGACCAAGTCTCATGTGCCACAGCTGAGTCTGCTGTGACTGGTGAACTGCTGAGGATGCAACAGCAGTAGTGCCAGATATAGTAGATCCTTGTAATATATACAAGGTTCCCCACTTGATGCCTTTGAGGACTACAACTGAATCTTTGAAGACATTCAGATGTCCACATTCACCCTTGAAATTGAACCCCTTGCTGTCCAGTAGACTGAGAGATGCCAAATTCTTAGTCATCTGTGGAACATGTCTTACATCTTTCAGTGTACAAAATTTACCATCCTCTGTCCTTAACTTTACTAAGCCAATTCCCACAACTTTGCAAACCTTGCTGTTGGCCATATATATTTGACCACCATCTATCTGCTCATAAGTAGAAAACTACTCTCTATTTGGACAAATATGGTAGGACGCTCCAGAATCAAGTATCCACACATCATTATAGTGTGTAGAATCCCCTGTAACTAGAACAAGATCATCATCAGATTGCTCAGTAGCTAAGGCTACTGTGCCAGAATTGCCTTCCTGCTGTTTTTTCTTCCTTGGACAATTGGACTTCTAATGTCCCTGCTCCTTACAGTAATTACAGACGTCAGTAGACTTAGGACCTTTGGACCCTGATTTCTCTGACTTGTTTTTCTTCTTCTGTCCATATCCTTTTCCACTATTGCTGCTAGCAACTAGCCCAGCAGTCTGATTGTGTGTCCCGGCAGCCTTGTGTCTAAGCTCTCTAGCATGTAAGGCAGACCTTACATCCTCTAAAGCTACTGTATCATTCCCAACTATGAAAGACTGCACAAAGTTTTCATATGATGCCAGTAATGACACCAACAGGATTAGAGTTGCATCTTCATTTTCAATTTTAACATCAATATTCCTTAAATCAAGTAATATTGTGTTCAGCTGGTCAATATGGTCCCTCAGTGGACTCCCTTCATGCATCTTTAAGCTGAACAACCTCTGTTTCAACAACAACTTGTTGGTCAGTAACTTGGTCATATACAGGCTTTCAAGCTTCTTCCACAACTTGGTTGAGGTGTCTTCCTCAGCAACCTCAGTGATAACATCATCAGATAAGCACAACATGATGGTTGAATGTGCTTTCCCTTTCAGACTGGCAAAATCTGCTGCACTTTTATTTGGTTTGTGAGAAAAAGGATTCCACAAACCCTGTTGTTTCAACAGTGCACGCATCTTGATTTGCCAGAGACCAAAACTGTTCCTTCCTGTAAATTTATTGATTTTCACGTTTACTACTGACATCTTTTCTTGCTAAAGATCACAACTTTATCACAGATCCTAGCACCTTGCTGAAGGTCTTGGTGAAGATGAAGTTGATCATACAGATTGTTTACTCCATAACCTCGCTCTGATACCACTTGTTATAACGGATGGAGATAACCACAGATGCAAGAGATAGAAACAGATGCAATCAAACGTAAATAATCAAAAGAGATAATCAGAAAACAAGAAGATCATGGATTTAACCTAGAAAACCCCTCTCAAATGAGAGAGATAAAAAACCACGGGCAGAAAATAGAACTTTATTATTATGCACTGAGTTACAGATTTCACGCACACAGACAATGCAACAACAAATGTATTTATAGGCACAAATCCATAAACCCTAGCCGTCAGGAGTCTTTGTCTGATATACCATAAATACCCCTACACATGTCCTTCTGTTAATGACACAGTGTAGCTGTCACATAACAGAATTAACAGACGTGGGACCCTGCTGTATTCCAGTACTCAGCAGACTTCACTCTGCAGACAGAAGCTTCAGTAGACTCCACCCTACTGATGCACAGAATTGAATACACTACTCGGCTGTCCATCACACAGCTGAGTCTTCAGATTGGATGCATTAGATGTAGAGTTTAAGTCACTTTACTGACAGATCTTAGAATAAGAAGTACAACAAGTCTAAGAAAAAGAATACAACTAGTCTGGTACAACCTTTACAAGGAAATAAACTAAAAGCTTTGTCAAGGCATCAATGTCCTCAAAAGTCTTCATCTACGCTTGGTCAACCTGTTCGTCTTCTCACCACACAATGCATACAAAATAAAATGCAAATGAGGTAAGTACAAAGTACTTAGTAAAAGTGAGAAGCTAATAAATAACTAAGTTCTACAACAACAAGGTTCTCATTATTATTTTCATGTTATCTTTATAACACCGACTCAATCTAGGGTTCACTCCATGTCCATAAACATGTCATTACTATACATTTCTAGCTTAACCTATCTCTTTTACAACCACACTCAAAGTCACTACGCCTGATGAAAATCCACCAGGATATATCGATTGCAACCCATTGGTGGATCACACCAATGGCCCCGGAAGCCTAGTCTGGTAGACTCTGATGTTGCACACGTACGGCGAAGTTCCTCCACTGCCATTTAGCCGTTTATAGGCCAGCAGTGTTGTATGCTTTATCTGCACGTCCGCACATGCGATATGGTCTGGTGCCTATCCAAGAGTGGCATGTTGTTTAGTCTTTTACTAATCAGGTATGTATTTATTAGTTGTTAACTAGCCACCTAAGTGTTTTCAAGTAAGCTCCCTCACACCCAATGCTTTCTTTCCAAGACCAGTAGACACGGACAAGGCCTAGCAAATACACAGACATTGATGAATGCTAATTCATCAAAGCACAAGCCTTTCATGCTCTTCTATCGGTCCCGAACTTCAACTCCCTTGAAGAGTACATTCGGTGCCTGAACTAAACGCATCAGAAACTCAATCAAGGTTTGTCCATCTTCATTTAGTGTTATTAGATCAAGAATTAACATTTAAACTCATCTCGTGGCTTAAAACAAGCTAAGCATCACATAGCATCCAACATTTTAACTACAACATAAAACATGATTCCTTGCTACAACTAACACACAACCTAAACATTGTAAAACCATGACTGTTCGTTAGGAATAGCCTCTTACCTTAAATTCCAGCAAAAATGATCCAAAACCTTCAAGATACTGCTGATCATCTAAGCCTTCAACTCGAAACCTAATTGATCAACAGGTAACCCTAAAAATCCTATCTTTCTTGAAAATCCCGAAATGAAAAAGTGTTTGAAACAGAATATTACCTGGATTAATGCTATGAACCTCTTTTTAGAATGATCTACGCTCCAAGATGATCGTTTTGACTACTCATGGCTGAAAAACAGAGCTAAGGATTAAAAGATATGAATTTTTGAAGAATCGACCTGCTGAAACCAAAAACTAGGGCTAAACTGAAAACTTACGAAATTGTGAATAGTTGGTGTGGAAACGTTCGTCTTGATGAGACGATGATTTCCGTCTTCTAGGTCTGCCTAAATTCCTCACGGATTAGCCGCACAATTGAAGATTCCCTTCCTCCGCTTCCAACCAATTCTGCGTCTGTTCTGCGTCTGTTCTCTCTTTTTCTTTTCTTCAGAATTGCCGTGGATTATGAGGGAAATATTAGAATTATTTTCCTTTTATAGCCTCTAATTTTAACTAAATCTTTTTATTCCATATAATTAATTTCCAAGCCCTTTAATTAAATTTTTTAATTAAATAAAAATAGGCTAAATACTAACTAGGTCGTAGACAATATACCCGATTACTATTTTACCCTTTTATGAAAATTCAGGATGTTACATTCCTCCCCCTTAAAAGGAGTTTCGTCCTCGAAACTCGAAGGTAACTGGGGTGTACTTGAACTCTAGACTTTGCAAAGCGTTTCATCTTCTAACTCTTACAGTCTTCTTCCTTGACTTTCTTTATCCACCACTCCAAAGTGCACTTGTTTCTTCGGCATACATGAAGATCTCTTCAATTACTACGAGGTCTACGCTTGCTTCCACATCAACATTGGTTAAGAATTAGTTCATCACTGGCACAAGAGGACGACTTTAGATACACTTCATCTTCAGCTTCAGATTCTAACCGTCTTCTTCTTACACCTGCCCAACTCTTCTGCCTGTCTTGAACCATCTTGAGGTTGCGATGATCTACTTCAATCTTCTCATTAGCTTGACGTACCAACTCTGGTCTCGTATCTTGTCATCGCTCCACTTCATCCCAGAAAACTTGTGTTCTTCACTTTTCTCCATGTAGAGTTTCAAATGTTGACATCTGGATGTTGACGTGGTAACTAGTGTTGTAGGCAAATCTTCTATCGCTAACTACACGAAAGGTCATCAGTGGTACTATTCCAGCTTTCTGTATATCTAGGTTGCTCTAAGATGATTGCAATTTTTATCTTGTGGCTTCATTCATCAATTTGACACAAACTTGTTGTAGAACCGCAATGATCCCAGCTAAAGGACTTCTGAGTCTCGTTGGGATAGAGAACATGCATTTGCCATACTTTCTCTCTGACGATCTGATCTAATCCTTATGACAATAAGGGTTATCTTGGAAAAACAAACAGAGTTTAAAGGTGACAAGTTGAGCACCAGGAAGACTAAACCATTTAGAATCAGAAAGAGGGCAGAATCTCAACATGCAGGAGCTTTAGAGACAAAACGAGTACACCAAAAGGTCTCAGAATGAAATAAAAGGAACTTGTCAAGGAAAAATCAAAGTCTGCATTATTCAAACAGAGCTTATTTCAAGATTGAAAAGGAGATAGGGTTTTCCTCATGACAATGTAAGGGAAAATCAAAAGTTCGAAAAAGTATGCGATAAACGAGCTTTCAGGTGAAGGGGAGAAGACACTTAAGAATTGTTGGATAAAGTTTGGATTTGAAGAATTAACTCAAACTTTCAAAGAAAGTGTGAAGATCATTGATGATCCAATTCAAAGTTTCAAGGTTGCACTACTCGAGAGGAATAGTACACTGCCGGGGAAATAGGGGCTCAAGGTTATTCCTCATATGGGAAAATGGTTAAGACAAAATAGACTTTCAACTGGTATGACAAAATTGTAATAGAAATGCCAAAATAGAAGATGGAATATCAAAAGGTGTATCTGGCGTTTCATGTCTCTAAATGCCCTGAAAGAGAGTTAAAACTGAAGGGTACAAGGTACATTCATCTAAATTGGAAATTAGAAGTTTAGGAATTCAAAAGTTGATTGGCTAAATAGGTCCGGAAGGCACCTTGGCAAGGACTACCTTCTGCTTGAAATTGGTTTAGCATAGATTGATAGAAGGTTAAAGATAAGTAGCTGAAGATGGATGTCAAGGTAGAATTAAAGATCCAACTGGTAAGAAGATGATATGCACACCTTGAAAGAACAAGTAGCATTAGATGGAAAGATTACAAAATCAACACTACCCTTAAGAGGGAAGCTGAGAATAAACACAAGTAAAAAAGAATGTTCTGACATTAAAAGGTTCAGTCAAATTTGTACTTGAAAAGAAGAATGGGGGTGCAACAATGCAGAGTTAGAAGGAACTTGTTCCTTGATTTGACAAGTAAGGAAGCTTGGATTTGGTCAAAAGAAAGGCTTATGCACATATGTTTATTAGGTAATTCATGACAACAAGTGAAGAGGATTTGTTGAGCTTAAAGATCTCAAGTGAGGTATTACATCAGAGATAAGTTACCAGAAAATGTATAATTACAAAAGGGCATGAAATGGGTCTGAACATCAAACATGGCATGCTTTGGAGGATAGCATCTTGGTTCTTGTTTATAACTGCAAAAGAAACAACATTGTTAACTTTACAAACATTCTACCATGAGACATATCCTAGGGAAAGATCGCTTTGGAAACCTTCTAAGACATAACACCCGTAACTTGCTACACTCATAGCCCAAACCACAGTCAAAGAGGTGAGGATCCCTTTTAGGTGGTTGTGTACGATATTTACTCTGGATCAGACATTATCAATTTGTACAGCCCAAACAAAAGGGAATTTGAGCACGATCTGAAGAGAAAAGATTTAGATACTGGAGTTTCCTATATGACATAAAAATATTAGAATTTTTTATGAGAGGGAATCGGTCAAAAACAATTATTTTTGCCGATTACACAAGCTGTCAGAATTTTCTGATTAATAAACACTGATTTGAATTGCAGATTACTATCAAACAAAAAGGAATTTGAACTTGATTCCAAAAGAAAAGTTGTAGATGAATTTTTTGTCTGTAATATATCAAAAATTCAGGTCATTTGAAGATGTTTAACCTATTCAAAACAGAAGAAGAAGTGAAGGTGCTGCTGCAGATTTTCTAGACAGAGTGTCCGGCAATAACATGGATTTTCTGAACACTCCATAAATATTATTGAATCAATATAAAAAGATGAATTGTAGATAAGACAGTAATCTACTTTGACGAAAAAATTTCAGAATTTTCATAGCAAGGGAACAATAGGTTTATGTTAAAGGAAAACATGAGAACAAAAAGCATTCACCAGTGTTGAATAAAGCCAACCATGAGGACGATTAAAATTATGTGCTAAAGAAAGAAACCTTTAACACTGATAATTGAAACGAGTAAGAAGTACTTGGAAAGGATAAAATTTACATATGGTGTTCGTGTGGAACCCATCTCGAGCAAAGCAAGGCCAAGAATTTTGGTAAACATAAACCAAGCGATAGCGAAAAGAGAAAGCGGAGAATTTGTTGAGTCGAGTCTTTAAACAAAAAGTTGTATGTACTAAAACATCTTGTAGGGAATGCATTGAAGGTAATCACTAGGATGCACAAGTGTGTTGCCCCGAAATAGCTAAACATGATATAGTTTGAAGGATATGCAATTGTCCGTTCAAATAGTTCGAAGGATGAGAAACTTGATTTCCTTAAATCAAGCATTTGACACGATGAAAACATCTTAAAGAAAATAAGGCACATCAAAGAATACACACACTTGGAAAACAAAAATTCGTAATAAGGGAACTTTTACCGAGTTTCAGAAGTTCAAATGGAGGATTTAACTAGAGCATGGGTTACAATTAGTATGGATGGGGAAACATTTGAAATCGGGATAACCAAGTAGGAAACTAGATGATTATAAAAGAGAACCTTATTAATAAAGACATAAGATTGGAAAATCACCACGCAATCGCTTCTTGCCATCGAGGAGCACTATAACTGCAACACCTCATCTCTACCTACCAAACTTCTTATCATGGGTAACAATTAGCTTAAGAATCAGATAAATCAAAGTATTCTCATCTCCTATAACCTACCACACCATAACTTACAAGGTGGAAGAAAGACATCTATCCTTCCTTGACCAGAGGACTTAAATGGTTTTGAGAAATTCGGATGCATACATAAGCCATGAAGTAATTGATTTGCACAAAACAAACTGAACTGATTTTGAACATGAGGCAAAGAGAAAATCTGTGAGTATATAAGTTTTACATATGATGCTCAAAAATCAAAAAATTTGGGGAGCCATAGGTCGGTCAAAATAATTTTTTTCATCTACTACTATAAGCTGTAAAAAAATTTCAGGACTTCATCAAATGTCGTGTGTTGCAGATTGTGCTCAGAACAAAATGAATTTGCACTTGGTTCCAAAACAAAAATTATACTGCAGGATGTTTTCTACAACATATCAAAAATCCAAGTCATTTGGAGGTGTTTAGCTTATTCAAAACAGAATGATAAGTAAGAGTACCGCTGCAGAATTTTCTGAATAGAGTACCCCTCCTTGTTAAACAATTTGTGAACAATCTATATTGAAAAATAAATTGATGTAAGGAGAGAAATTGTAGATAAGACAACTTTCTAAGTGGTTGAAAAATTACAGAATTCTTGGAACAAAAAAAATGATATAACATGACATGTAGAAACGTGAATAAAATCGTTTACTCGTTTTGCATAACACCAAGTTACAAGGAAGTGATTTGAACCAAATGTAGCATTACGAAAGCATTAAAACCTCAAAAAAAAGAACATTAGATTCGAAGATTCCAAAAGGAAAGAGGGATTCTACTAAGGATTCTCGAAAGGAACAAAACTTGAGATGATCGCATAAGAGACATGAGCTTAAAACTCAACCTAACTTTCGCCTAAGGAGACTATTCATTTGCTCCTAGTGCAACTTAACCACGGTCTAAGGATTCCAAATCCTATGAGGGTTTACCACCAAGATCAAGAGAGATCAGAAAGGTTCTAAAAGGTCTAAAGAAATTTTATCTTAGTGGGAAGAAGCCTAGGAAAGAAAGGATGCTTCTCTCTGATACCAACTGTAACGCCCCGCTTCCGGATACCGAGCCCTTATCCGGAAGAGAAACGTTCGGCGCGTATAGCATTAAATAAATCTAATATTATACGCCAGCCGCTACGTCGTCGTATTAAAATAAAGCAAACGGAAGCTAAAAAGACACGGGTAAAAACATAAATGCTACTATGAATAGAAATTAACCATACTAAAGATGGATAGTTAAATTACAACGACGAAAACCCGAAGACTTATGCAATACGAGGTCTTAAAAGTACCAACCAAACTTACAAAGATCTTAGAATAAGAAGTACAACAAGTCTAAGAAAAAGAATACAGCTAGTCTAGTACAAATAAACTAAAAGCTTCGACAAGGCATCAACGTCGTCAAAAGTCGTCATCTACGCTTGGTCAACATGTTCGTCTTCTCACCCCACAATGCATACAAAAAAAAGTGTAAAGGAGGTAAGTACAAAGTACTTAGTAAAAGTGAGAAGCTAATGAATTACTAAATTCTACAACAACAAGGTTCTCATTATTATTTTCAGGTTATCTTTATGAGACCGACTCAATCTAGGGTTCATTCCATGTCCATCAACATGTCATGAATATACGTTTCTAGCTTAACCTATCTCTGTTACAACTGCACTCAAAGGCACTACGCCTGATGAAAATCCACCAAGAGATATCGATTGCAACCCATTGGTGGATCACACCAATGGCCCCGGAAGCCTAGTCTGGTAGACTCCGATCTACACTGCCATTTAGCCATTTATAGTTCAACAGCGTTGTTCGTTATCTGCACGCCCGCATATGCGATAAGGCCTGGGGCCTATCCAATAGTGGCATGATGTTTAGTCTTTTACTAATTAGATATGTATTTTATTAGTTGTTAACTAGCCACCTAAGTGTTTTCAAGTAAGCTCCCTCACACCCACTGCTCTCTTTCCTAGACCACTAGACACGGACAAGGCCTAGAAAATACACAGACATTGATGAATGCTAATTCATCAAAGCACAAGCCTTTCATGCTCTTTTATCGGTCCCGAACTTCAACTCCCTTGAAGAGTATATTCTGTGCCGGAACTAAACGCATCAGAAACTCAATCAAGGCTTGTTCATATTCATTTAGTGTTATTAGATCAAGCATTAACATTTAAACTCATCTCGTGGCTTAAAACAAGCTAAACATCACATAGCATCCAACACTTTAATTACAACATAAAACATGATTCCTTGCTACAACTAACACTCAACCTAAACGTTGTAAAAACATAACTATTCGTTAGGAAGAGCCTCTTAGCTTAAATTCCAGCAAGAGTGATCCAAAACCTTCAAGATACTATTGATCATCTAAGCCTTCAACTCGAAACCTAATTGATCAACAGGTAACCCTAAAAACCATATCTTTCTTGAAAATCCAAAAATGAAAAAGTGCTTGAAACAAAAGATTACCTGGATTAAATGCTGTGAACCTATTTTTCGAATGATCTACGCTCCAAGACGATCGTTTTGACTACTCATGGATGAAAAACAGAGCTACAGATTAAAAGATATGAATTTATGAAGAATCGAACCTGTCGAAAACCAAAAACTAAGGCTAAACTGAAAACTTACGAAATTGTGAATAGTGAATGTGGAAACATTCGTCTTGATGAGACGATTATTTCCGTCTTCTACGGTCTGCCTAAATTCCTGACGGATTAGCCGTGACGAGGGTCAGACTAGCCCTCGCCACGTGTCATCTTTATATTGGTTAACCATTAATTGAATACAGAGAATTAATAGCTAATAAAAGCCAGTAGCCCTAGAGTTTAATTGAGAAAGCGGACTGAACCCCAAGTGGGAGGTCAACTCGAACCTTCTTAACTTACCATCGCAGGTCGGCTAGGTAAAAGTGGAGGTCGGGTAATACAGTACAGGTCGAGATGGCCCAGGGGGCTCGACGCAGGTTGGTCGAGCCTTCCTTATTCGTATTTGGCACCATTCTTAATAATACCAGATAAACACGGAAAGAATCCGATGATATAATGACATTGATCTTGTCATTTAAATATATCCATAATTATCCCTAAATTATAGGATTTACATTTATTAATCCTTAGAGAAATAATAATAATAATAATAATAATAATAATAATAATAATAATAATAATAATAATAATAATAATAATAATAATAATAATAATAATAATAATAATAATAATAATGTAATTCCTTGCAAGACAAGGAAAGGGATGAAACAACCCCTATATAAACAACCCCTACGAAACTATGGAGAATTGATTCCTGAATAATTAACAGTATACGTAGGCAACTTGGGAAAATACCCAAACTCAGTCTAAAAATCACCCAAAAGCCATCCCTCGTTCATATTACCCAAGATTAAATGGCCCGGATTTATTTATAGACGAGATCCAGCATCGTCAATTGGCGCTAGAAGGAGGGCCTTCTATCGGTAATTGATCGAGGTTGTTTGTGACCAAGTTTATGGCAATAACATGCCAGAAACGCAGTCGGATCGACGGCTTAGTGCCGGGGTTTCAACCGTTGGAACAAGAAATCCACCGTTCATATTTAATAAGAAGGAGGGACGAACAAACTCTCTAAATTTCGTGCCGATCGGAATCGGTTTAGATGCCCGATCGTCGCCGGAAATTTACTGCTATAACACAAAAACACAGCAGCCCTAAAAATGCAGTCAAATCGAAGGATTATTGCCGGAGTTTCAACCGTTGGAACAAAATTTCACCGTTCCGATTGAAAAAGAAGGAGAGACGAACAAACCCTTCAAAATTCGTGGCGATCGGAGTCCGTTTAGATACCCGATCGTCGCCGGATAGTTGCTGCTGTATCTCCAAAAATGCAGCAGACACAGCTGTCAGATCGAGGGCTTATTTATGGAGATTGATCAGTCGGAATAAGAATTCCACCGTTCAGATTAAAGAAGAAAAGGGGAAGAACAAGACCTTCAAATCTGGTGCTGATCGGAGTCCGTTTCAACAACCGATCGTCACCGAAAAGTTTCTGTTGTATCATAAAAAATGAAGCAGTTACAGCTGTTAGATCGAGGGCTTATTTCCGGATATTGAACCGTTGGAATAATAATTCCACCGTTCAGATTACAGAAGGATAGGGGACGAACGAGCCCTCAAAATCTTGTACCGATCGGAGTCCGTTTCGATGCCCGATCATCACCGAAAACGTTCAGATGTATCATAAAAAAAAACGAAGTAGATATAGCTGTAAGATCGAGGGCCTATTTCCAGAGATTGAACCTTTGGAATAATAATTCCACCGTTCAGATTGAAAAATAAGGAGGGGCGAACAAGCCCTCCAAATTTCATGCCGATCGAAGTCCGTTTAAATGCCTGATCGTCCCTGAGAAGATGCGAAAGACAAACTCTCTAAGTCTGCAGGACAGACAGTTTAACATGAGCTCTGCAGGTCGGGTTCATGGACGAGCTCTCAGGCTCCAAAATCTGAGCTGAGCTCTCAAGCTCCAAAATCTGAGCTGAGCTCTCAAGCTCTTCAGTATGAGCTCTCTAATTACAAACTCTTTATCAGCGAGCTCTCTCATTACGAGCTCTCCAGGTACAAGCCCTCATTAACATTTATTTTCATTTCTACAACTTAAATGAGCTATTTTATAGTTGGAGCTCCCTTGAGCGTATCTTTTATAAGACCGAGCTCAGCTCGGCATCATATTTGAAGCTCTCTTGAGCGAATATTTTATAAGATCGAGCTTGGATCGGCATTATATTTGGAGCTCTCTTGAGCGAATCTTTTATAAGACCGAGCTCGGCTCGGCATCATATTTGGAGCTCTCTTGAGCGAATATTTTATAAGACCGAGCTCGGCTCGGCATCATATTTGGAGCTCTCTTGAGAGAATCTTTTACAAGACCGAGCTCGGCTCGGCATCATATTTGGAGCTCTCCTCGAGCAAATCTTCTATAAGACCGAGCTCGGCTCGGCATTATATTTGAGCTCTCCTCGAGCAAATCTTCTATAAGACCGAGCTCGGCTCGGCATCATATTTGGAGCTCTCCTCGAGCAAATTTTTTATAAGACCAAGCTCCGCTCGGCATCATATTTGGAGCTCCCCTCGAGCGAATCCTTCATATACGAGCTCTTCAAGTAGAGCTCTTCATCTTTCCAGATACGTGCTCTTCAGCTATCCAGATACGAGCTCAAAAGCTCTCCAAGTACGAGCTCTCCATAATGGCAGGATCATTCCAAGAAGTTGGCATGCCAACAACCTCTACAAATTACACGTCTAGGACAGGTTCCTAACTTTTTTAACTTGCTTTGTTTTTTCAGTTTCAATTTTGCTACTCGGTGTTATCACACTCACTTATTTCAATAGCAAATCTCTTTTGCAGTATACGTGATGGCTTTGATCAAGTTTGCAAAGGACAAACGAATAAAATTCGTAGGACGAACTAACTGAGCTTCACAGGTCGGACTCAGAACAAATTTCCCAAGTCTGTAGGTCAGGCCAAATTTTAAATGAGTACTGCAGGTCAGACTCAGAAAGTTTGCAAAGGACAAACTTCCCAAATCTACATGTCAGGTTAAATTTCGAACTGAGTACTGCAGGTCAGACTCAGAAAGTTTGCAAAGAACAAACTTCCAAGTCAGCAGGTCAGGCTAAATTTCAAACTGAGTACTGCAGGTCAGACTCAGAAAGTTTGCAAAGGACAAACTTCCAAAATCTGCAGGTCAGGCTAAATTTTAACTGAGTACTACAGGTCAGACTCAGAAAGTTTGAATACCACAAACTTCCCGAGTCTGCAGGTCAGGGTAAAATTTCAACTGAGTACTACAGGTCAGACTCAGAAAATTTGAATACCACAAACTTCCCGAGTCTGCAGGTCGGGCCAAAATTTTAACTGAGTACTGCATGTCAGACTCAGAAAGTTTGAATACCACAAACTTCCCGAGTCTGCAGGTCAGGCCAAAATTTTAACTAAGTACTGCAGGTCAGACTCAGAAAGTTTGAATACCACAAACTTCCCGAGTCTGCAGGTCAGGCTAACATTTAAAAATCAAAAACCAAGTATGCCATCCACTACACTAAGTAATGTATGCCATACTGAGGGGATGCACGGGGTACCAGACAAGTACTTAAGCCCAAAATAAATTTCAAAATAGAAATGAAAACAAAAGTACAGTGGGCAAAGCACCACAAGCATCCAGAAAACATACAAGTTTTTTAGAAATTCCATAAAATAAAACGTGCCTTGGTAACACAAGAAAAGGCAATCAATTCTGCGCTCCAGGATTTTGCTCTGTTGAGGAAGGAGCCGGCTCAGTACTCTGAGGGACAGGTCGGCGTTTAGCATACTTTGCCCCGATGTCTTCTCCTTCCTTAAACTCTCTCAGGCGGTCATCATAGATCTGACCTGCACCTGCCTTGTACTGGTTCGATAATGAGGAAGCTCAAAAAGAACCAGCTCAGCACGTTGCTCTTTGGCCTAATCAACCCCAACGGTATATAGCCATGCTGCATAACTGGGCCTAGTAAGGCCTTCAAAGCCTCAGAAAAGTGTCCAGAGGACTTATACTCATGAATGGATTGAGCATTCCGAACAAGAATAGAGGCTTCCAATGCATCCCTCTCGGCCCGGAAGCTAAGGCTTGCCCCAGTTCAGAGTTCTCCTCAGTATATTTGTCAAATGCAGCTTGAAGCCCGGTGGTATACCGAGTCTTGGTCTGCTAGAGCTCAGCATCATGAGCTCTGAGCTGCTCTTTCAGGCCGGACTCGAAAGCTTAGGCTCCGCAAGCCGGACCCGAAAAGTTTGTTTAAGTCTGCTGGACAGACTTTAACTTTCAGAACGCCACAGGTTGGACTCAACAAAGTTTGCAGGTCAAACTCATCGAATTGAGCTCCGCAGATAGGGCTAACCAAGTTTGCAGGACAAACTCGTCCAGTCAGCAGGACGGACAAAAGTATGAGCTCTCTAACTCAACCTTCGTAAAGTTTGTAGACCAAACTTACTTAGTTCGTAGCCGAACTCAAACCGAGCTCCACAGGTCGGACTCGTCATAAATTACTCCGCATGACGGACTCGAGCAATAACCCGCAGGACGGATCCAAATTTCAGAGCTTTGCAGGCCAGGCTCATTAAGTTTTTGGGACAAAGCTAGTTCGCAGATAAACTCACACCGAGCTCCGCAGGTCGGACTCATCAAAAAGCAAGTCCGCACGACAAGACAGAAATTCAGAGCACTGGATGTCAAGCTCAGTACGTTTGCAAAGCTGAGGTCCACAGGTCAGACTAACTCACAAAAACCGTTCCACCTCAGAAGACGTAGGCACGAATGACAGCGTCATAACAATAACTCTGCCACCTGGCAGAGTAGGTCATTGTAAAATTCTACAAGTCTAGATGACAGTGTCCGAACAACACCTCTAACAGATCTGACCTCACAACAAGTAGTTCAGTCAGATCTGGGGGGCTTATGACGAGGGTCGGACTAGCCCTCGCCATGTGTCATCTTTATATTGGCTAACCATTAATTGAAGATAGAGAATTAATAGCTAATAAAAGCCAGTAGCCCTAGAGTTTAACTGAGAAAGCAGACCTGAACCCCAAGTGGGAGGTCAGCTCGGCTCTTCTTAACTTACCATCGCAGGTCGGCTAGGTAAGAGTGGAGGTCGGGTAATACAGTACAGGTCGAGATGGCCCAGGGGGCTCGACGCAGGTCAGCCAGAGCCTTCCTTATTCGTATTTGGCACACATGCTTAATAATACCAGATAAACACGGAAAGAATCCGATGATATAATGACATTGATCTTGTCATTTAAATATATCCATAATTATCTCTAAATTATAGGGATTTACATGTATTAATCTTTAGGGAAATAATAATAATAATAATGTAATTCCTTGCAGGACAAGGAAAGGGATGAAACATCCCCTATATAAACAATCACTAAGGAACTACGGAGACTTGATTCCTGAATGATTAACAGGATACGTAGGCAACTTGGGAAAATACCCAAGCTCAGTCTAAAAATCACCCAAAAACCATCCCTCGTTCATATTAGCCTAGATTAAACGGCCCGGATTTATTCATAGACGAGATCCAGCAACGTCAAACGGAACATACAAGAATTGCTTGGACTTCTCTTTTAATATATCACAATCACAGTATCTAACTTAAGCGTCGTAACCCTCGATTAATACATCAAATCATTTTAATTATATGAAAAATATAAATTATTCCCAACAGTTTTGACAGGTTCAACAATGTATTAGGTGTTTTGGACCATTCTTCCTTGTTTTTAATTAACCTATCTCCTACGAAACTCTATTTATTAGGACGGAAAAAATCACATTTGAGATGGGGCAATTGACTAAATGGGAACCATGAAGATGCTCCATCCCAAGAAAGAGAAAGAAAAAGAAGCGAAGATGGGGAGGAAGAGCTCATCATGTTTTGTTACGGTGTTTCTCCTACTCATTTCTTGTAGTAAGGGTTTACTATTTGTTCTTATTTTCACGAATTTTTTTTACAATTGAATTATTTAATTGCTAGCTAGCTACTAAAATTAGTGACAGAAGTACTAATACTAATTACACAAATGTCTACTGATTTTACAATACAGTTGGACAAAATACCTACGGATCGGTGCAAACCAACTTGAAAAGCCACGGAGGGAAACTTAGCATGTCCCGAAAAATGCTAGACGACGAAGATTATTGTTACCAGATAAAAATTCGATGTTTGACAACTGAGCATGATTGTCCGGATTATTGCGAATGCCCAACATTACCATTTTCAATGATACCCGGAGAAGTGGCACCTTTTATACATGCATTTTGCATAAATTCAATAGAGCCAGAACAGGAACCGGAGGCGGAGGCGGAGGCGGATTCAATGCTAGAGATTGAGCCTCAATCCGATACCATGGAAGAGTCGGAGTAATACTAGTAACACTTATTGCTGCAATTGGCTCAAGGTGTCCACTCTACGGATGAGAATTCAACTGTCATTGTCATTATGTTTTGAGTAATGATAGAGGCACAACAAAAATTACACAACGGATGTCACAACATGATCTTCCACCTTTGATTTTGATAACTGTTAATTGATTGTGATGTGGACCTATCAAAATCAAGGGTGGGAGATCATGTTGTGGACCCATCAAAATCAAGGGTAGGAGATCATGTTGTGGCATCCATTGTGAAATTTTTGTTGTGCCTCTATCATTACTCTTATGTTTTTGTGTTCTGCTATGTTTAATTTCTTTTCTAGTGCACGAAAAACTAGTTACTAAGGTTTGAAGTCACATGTCCAATATTGGTGTTTAATTTCGGTGTCCAAGTAAAAACTGCGTCGTTTCACGTTTGTTTTATTTTTATTTTTAGGTTTTAACGACGCAGTTTTTACTTGGACACCGAAATTAAACACCAATATTGGACAATCGATCTCAACCCAAGGTTTGAAGGGTATTGAAGTAAACTTGTGCCTCTGTAATAAAGACACATCTAAATATGAGTGTGTTTCTATATTAATCCTTGTTTTCCTCTGTTTTGTCCTCCTAGTTTTATAAGATGGCCCGTTCTTTTCCATTTGATGTAGCGCGTCTTTGTAATCTTCATTATTCTTTTCAAAAAAAATCATAGCTATCCTTGGATTTTACAGACATTCATGTACATATCATCATTTTTTTTATTTTTTTGGGGAAATTGGAACAACATGCCCCTAAAATAAAGATTTTTTGAGGGGGTAAGGAAATATCATTATTAGAAATCGAAATGGTTTGATATAACGGTCTTAAGAAGCCAAGACGAAAACGAACAGGGCCAGAAAACTGTTTCTTTATGTTTACAACTAAAACAAGTCAGGGGTGTTCACGATTCGGTTCGGTAAGGTTAATGGCCCGTAACCGAAACCGAACCGAAAAATTTGGTTAGTAAATATCCGAAACCGAACCGTTTGCTTTAGGAAACCGAATTGAACAGAACCGAAATATATGGTTCGGTTCAGTTAACCGAAAACCGAAATAAAGCTTCACAATTCTATTTGATCATAAACAGTTCGGTTTTTTATTCCTTTTTTTTTTCATTCGGTTATAAACGGTTCGGTTATAAGCAATTTCTATATATATAAAAAAAAAAGGTTATAAAAGCTAATTATACATTTTGGATTTAAACGGTTGGGTTACGGTTTTTTTTGTTTGGTATGGTTTCGGTTTGGTTCTGTTAATTGTTTGCTTTTAATTTGGTTTGGTTACGGATAATTTGCACGTGAACCGTTACCGAACCAAAATTTACGGTTTTTCTATATTATTAACCGAAACCAAATCAGAAACGAGTATTAACCGAACCGAACCGAATGACCTTAGATCGGATCAGTTTTCAGATAAACCGGATCCGTGAACACCCTACATAAGGTGGCTACCCATATTTATAGCCCTATTTTTACAAAATGAAAAGATAACTCCTTATCGATATTATGTTATCTTAGTTTTAAAAAGTGTTCTCGAATAACTAGAGCCTTATCTCCCATCGCTGATGAAACCTTTTCAATTCTAAAACGCTTCGCTCATTCCTAAAAAATCGTCATCATATAATTAACTGAATCATTCATACGATAATAGATTACCATTTTAGTTAGGTATAAATATAGAATGTATAAATGAAAATGTGACCCGTTTAGTTTTAAGCCTCTACACAAACATAATTCCCGTTTAAAAATGATTAGATACCCCTAAAAGAAAAAATTAGATAAACACGAGATAAGACTCGTATTCACTTACACATAGGAAAATAATGTACTACCGCCGTCCTAGAAAAAGGGTTTATTTCTTATTTTTCACACAGGTTAAGAAAATATTTAATGTGTTGTATTTTAAGTATTAATGGACATATATACCCCTATCTCATAATAAATCCTTGTTTTGAAATATGAAATGAGCATATAACAATTAAATTTTATAATTAAGGTGTGTTCGGAAAAAATAAATTAAATAATGTATTGGCTTTTTGATACACAGCTTTTTTTTCTTTTAAAAAATTGACATTTTTTATGGGACATGAGAGTATAAACTTACTTGTATCTAGTCTACACAATGACATGCTTCATTGCCAGCAAAGTGTATAAGAAGTGTCGCACTACCACCATCACTACAACCAATTGCCGGCGAGTAAAAAATTAATACCAACTTTGTTGACTATCAATCGGCTGGCAGGCCGATAATGTATGGTCATCTTGTTATTCATGACTTGGTCACCTTATCTGTCATAACCTTTTTATTGTAAATCATAAATTAGTCTTTCTTGAAATGTAATGTAATCAAAAGACTCTTCAAAGGTTTAAAATAATAAAGATACTTTTCATCATTATATAAACAATCCTGAAAATAAAAGGTCAAAAAATTCCTTTTTTTTTTTTAAAACAACACCAATTCCACTTCCTTCTATTGTATATTTATCTTATAAGGTTTTGGTTTTAATTTTTCTTTTTCTTTTTTTTTTTTTTGAAGAAATTGGTTTAAAATTTCTGATACATTTTCCTTTTCATTAATAGGTACAGTATTTTTGTATATTTGTAAAAGTAAACAAAATTAGCATAAGTTGCCAAAATGACACTATACCACTACAAGAAAACAGATTTAAAGGGACGACATTTTGTCGTCCCTTCAAAGGCTTTGTCGTCTCAAAAAACGTTTAATGGGACGACATGTCGTCCCTATAAAGCCTCCCTTCCGATTTGTCCCTTTAAACAACGACCATCTTTGAAGGGACGACAAAATCGTCCCGTTAAAAGAATGCTGACATGGCACGATCTTTTCTCAGAAAATTCAACGTGCTGACATGGCATTATTTGAAGGGACGACATTGTCGTCCCTATAAAGATGATTCATTTAATTTCCAAAAAAACATATTATCAGAAGAAAAAAAAAATTATAAAAAACTTTGTTGGGACGACAATGTCATCCCTTAAAAGAATATATTTTTATTCTTCATTATAAAATTTAATACGAAAAAAATTTAATTTTTTATAACAACGTTTTTTGGGACGACAATGTCGTCCCTTCAAAGATTATATATTTAATTTTCATTATAAAATTTAATACGAAAAAACCTTTTTTTTATAGAAAACATTTAAAGGGACGACAAATGTCGTCCCTTAAAATAAATTTGGGTAAAAAAATTAATTTTATAAAATTTCCAAAAATACATTTAAAGGGACGACATGTCGTCCCTTTAAATATTTTTTTTTAAATATTTTTTTTGTTTTTGCATGGCCTCCCATGCTATTAAATCAATCCAATCTGGTTTTTCCAAAATCAATAACAGATGTGTTTATAAACGGGGATTCATAACAAAAAAAATGCATAAACAAAAAATGTTACGTAAAATACAAAGTTGTGCAATATTTTCAAAAGTAAGGAATAGTTTCCTCTACATTGTCTACTCATCATCGTCAAGATCAACTTGAGAATCATCTTCAAAATCGTCAGAATCGTCTTCATCTTCATCGGAAGATGATGAGCTAACCTCTATTTGCATATCCGGTTCCTTAGCCTTAAGATTGGTCAGCAACAATTTGAGAAGAGCCCCTTGTTTTTTGTTTCTCTTCTCTTGTTTTTTGGTTAACTTCACCAACTGATCATGAGACTTTCTAAGTTCTTCAATCTGCATATTGCATTCTTTATGGTAAGAAGATGACGATGCTGAAGACTGGGCCGATTGTGATGAATTGGATATGGAGGAAGATTGCGTAGGGCCAAGGCCAATCAAATAATCTCGCCTAGTTCCTAAGGCGGCCTGAAAGATTGCCTCCTCATCTTCAAAAGTCATCGGTCGACCTGGTGCAATCATAGCACGCCAATCCTCCAGCCTCCTCTAAACACAACATATATCGTTGGCAGTTAAGATAAGGAAAAGGAAAATGTGAACGTATTGAATTGAAATATATACAACGTTTGGCACTTACGTAAGCAGCCTCCGCATCACTGTTGAGAAACGAACCGTCAGCATTCGTATGCTTGCTCGCCCATACATGGATAGGATCATGTCCCAAAGGATCTTCACTCAGACTCACATTACCCTTGAAAAAAATATTAGTTATGAAAATTCAAAAAAAATGTAGTCATAGGGATTTATTTCCTAATACTTACCCTTCTTAACTTATCCCATCGAACTACGGCCATAGGCGTTCGTCCTTGGCGGCCTACATATTTACTCCCGGCGCGATTCTTCTTATTCTGATCAGATCTTTTCTGTAAAAAAAAATAGTACTATTGTATTTTATATAAGCAGTAACAAGTAATAATAATCGAATGTACGTAACACATGTAATGGAATAAAAGCTTTACCTTAAAAGCAGCAGTACTAAGGTGGCGGAGAAACACTTCTCATTGTTGCTGTGAAAACACATCCATGGGTCGGGGACAAGGCCCTGGCAACCCCTTGTTGTTGTGTTCATCTACATCCTTCCTTAGCCTAGCCTTCCATTTTCTGAATGAAGTACCGGCGCTTTTCAGCACGGCATCGCGGTGAATAGGCTCAAGGGGTTGGAAAGTTGCCTGAAAACACAAGAAATGAAACGATTGGTTTCTAAATTAATATAATGAAACTTACAATTTGAAAGTGTTAACAATTTGAATAGCTAAGTACCCGAAGTTCTTCCCATATTAAATCTTTAAGTCGGTCATCCACCTTTCGCCAGGTCGGGGTGTAACAGGGAACATGGGACCTCACGACTTTCCCTGTCTCAGACTCAAAATCCTTCGTGTATCTTCCCAATGCCTTTGAACTTTGGGAAATCTAGGATCCCATATAAGAGGAATCAAGCCCCCTAACTTTCTCTTGAGGGCTTGGACGGTGATACCATTTGCAGGTCCACGTTCACCCTGCTTCTTTTTCGGGGATGGAGGTGATTGTATGAATTCCTCATACTCATTATCTACGATATGATCTGTAGTATCGGTGTCAATGTTAATTCAACGAAATAAGAATAATCATACTAGAAAAAAAAATGAAAGTTAATTAATTACCGTTCTCGCATTGGCCCGGTAGCCTAAATGGATGCTCGTGCGGTGGTTGAGAACCACCGGCCGATCCCGCGCAAGCCATTCACCTATATGATCAAGTATTTGAATATAATAAAAAAAAATTGATATAAAGAACACATTTATGTTGATGTAATATAAGTAAAGCACTAGTATTATATAATATTTAAATTCAAGTATATTTGAATGAACTTACTGAAAGAATATTAGATTTATAGCATCATTCATCATCACTTGCATAGTTTGGTGGGATCGAGTCGTATATGTCATCATCTACACAGTTATTATCATCATCGCAATCCGTTGAAGCATACTCGTTATTGCCATCCTTTTCATTTTGATCGAGATCGTTTTCATCGTTTTCATCAACATCTGTTTCTACATCATTTGCACTCATGTAGAACGGTTCCATCGGTGGCAGTTCAACAACAAGTCGGAAATTTCCGTGGGTTGTTTCGTCGATTACCAAATCATCAACAACCACATCACCATTAATATTTGGTGCGTCTACGATATGACGGTGTTGAAAATGCTCAACAACTTTCCAGTCACGTCCGTTATACAAATCATCTATGTAGAACACTTGTTCTGCTTATGAAGCAAGAATGAATGGATCATGTTCGTACCAGGTGTTTGTAGTGCGTATACTTGTTGTATTCTTATATACACGGACACCCTTCTTAGCTGGACTAGTATCGAACCATGTACATTTGAAAAGAACAACAGTGTTATCATTTGGGTAGCTTACGACATATATGTCTTCTAAGACTCTATACCATGTAGTGCCTTCGGTCCCTTTGACAACAACCCCACTGTTTTGAGTTATGCGTGTGCGATCCCGTTTTTGTGCATTGAATCTGACACCGTTCATCACACAACTCTGATAGGATTTGACCATTGAAAAGATCCGGTGGAAAGTGCTAACAATTGGTCATTCAAGTCTGATGGGTTCTGTTTACTCAATACAATCATCTGCATGATGTACCATACATAAGTATTTATGTAACGCTCATAAAAGTGCACAATAAGTGTATGAAGCTTTATTTTGTACCTTCGGATTAAACCAATCAATAAATTCTTGACGGTGCACTTTGTCCAAGTTCTGTTTCGTGCAATAACTTGACAGTTTTGTACGATGTTCACTGCTCCATGTGTAGAAGAGTAGTTAGCTTTAATGGATTTATAAAAAACAAAAGAATTAAGTTTGGATTGCTCACTTACACGAGGTATTCATCGATCTCATGGCAGTTTTGCAACACATACCCCTGAATTTTCTCTCTGAAAGTAGTATTGAATGTCAAGCATTTCATCGATCCCATTGATCGAAAAGGAGTCTTGAATACTGATATACTGTTCTTGATTGTATCTTCGTTCTCAACCCAGTTCCTTTCGGGCCTATTGAACTTTGTCTCATTTCCCGAAAAATACAACGAGCAAAACATCAAGGTCTCGTTAGCCACGTATGCCTCTGCGATGGATCCTTCCGGCCTGGCCCGATTTCTAATATACCTCTTTAACTTACCTAGAAAACGTTCAATCGGATACATCCATCTCAAATGAACAGGTCCACCCCTAATCGCTTCTTCAGGCAAGTGCATTATCACATGTATCAAAATATCAAATAATGCCGGTGGGAATATCGTTTCTAGTTTACACAAGATTTCCAAAACCTTCTCTTTTGCATTCTCTAAATCACTAACCCTCAACGTGCGCGCGTAAATCAATATGAAAAAATCGTTTAAATCAATGATAGTATCAGAAATTTCCTTTTTCAAGAATTTTCGTACCCCAACTGGTAAAAGTCTCTGTAGTATGATATGAAAATCATGGGATTTTAGCCCGCTAAATTTGTCTTTACCAGTCAAATTCTTTCTTAGGTTTCCTGCAAAACCATCGGGAAACCGAACATTTGTTAAGAAATCGTAGAATTTTGTCTGATCTTCTGGTGCCAACGTGAACAAGGCACGCGGTTTTAAGGTCTTATTGCCTTGTTTAATCACATGTAGTTCCTTTCTCACTTTCATGTTTGCTAGATCCTTACGGGCCTTGATAGTGTCTTTGGTCTTACCATCAATATTCAATACCGTAGACAATAAGCTATCACACACCTTCTTGTCAATGTGCATAACATCTAGATTGTACTTGAGTTTTTTCGGCATCCAATAAGGCAATCTATTTAGTATGGTGTTTTTATTCCAACTCAAACAAGATTCTGGACGCTTATAAGTTTTACCACCGTACTCTTTGTGTTTCCCCGGCAAACATTCGGGTAGGTTACTAATTTGTTGAAGAATTTCCTCCATGGTTTTCTCAACTGGAGGGCTTAATGTTTCGATAGCGAAGTCCGGGTGTTGCTCGTCGAATTCTTTCTATTCTTTACCATCGGTTGGATGCCTCATCACATCCTCATCTGTAGAACGCCCCGTCTTATGCCATGTCATTGCCTGAGCTGTGTGACGGGAAGCATACAAACGTCTCAAAGATGCTTTAACGGAAAATAACGTAGCACTTTCTGAGCTACCTTTTTTCCTTTAGACTCCTTATACCGGCTCGGTTTGCACACTGGACATGATTGTAAGTCAGCAGTCTCCTTATAGTAAATGCAACAGTTGTACAAGCAAGCATCGATCTTTTCATACCCCAGACCCAATTTGTTCAGAAGAGTTTTTGCCTTGTAGAATGAATCGGGTAAATTTGACCCTTCCGGCAAAACTTCTTTCAGTTTCGCTAAAAGAACGTCGAAGCTTTCATTTGGCCACTTATACAACACTTTTATATGCATTAAATCCGCTAAGAACTTCAAGGCGGATGAGCTTTTGCATCCCGGATAAACATGTTCGTGCAATTTGGAGAGGAGTTCATCAATGTTGTCATCCTCCTCTGTCTGTAAAAAATCTTCTTCTGAGGCTCTACCAAGGAAATCATTTATAACTGGAGCCATTTCGTCTCCGGATTCAACTACCAATTGAGTTGTTCGTGCACGTTTACGGGATACACCGTCTTCACCGTGGTGAAACCATGTTGTATACCCAGGTGCCCATCCCCAAAAGAAACAGTGATCATCCACGTCCTCCAAAGTTTCGAAACCAATGTTGAAACACTTTTTGCATGGGCAACGAATCTTACCTTCATCGTTAAGAAATTGTCGTGCGTATTCAATGAATTCACTCAACCCTTTAGCAAACTCGGGTTTCATTCTGTCAGTATACAACCATGACTGTCTAGTTCCATTTGAAATCACTGATACACAATAACTTGACATACCATATGTGTTTGGTGTTAATACCATTTCAAGGGATGTTCTCATACTAATATAGTATACTTAGTTTCTATGGAAATATTACAGCATTACTTCAGCAGACTGCTGAAGTTCAGCAGGGTGTCCAGCAGCCTCAGGAGTTCGTACAGAATATTTTTGTACACTTTATTTAATTATAAAAGACATATTAATTGTGATACATATAAACAATTAATATGTCAAACTCTAGTTTACTTTATGTCATAGACATATTAATTGTGAAGTTTACTTTATGTCATAGACATAGATTTTACTTTTACTTTTGCATGCTTGCCGCCCACATCTACATACTCAAGTGGCCGCCCAAGCTAGCTTGCTAGTCTCTCTCAATTGTATCTATTTATACACCTCTCATATCAATGAATAAACTAAGTTGAAGTTTACTCTTGTGTTTATCACATTCTCAAACTCTCTTCATGGTATCGGAGACTTACTGAGTTCTAAAATCCGCTGCAAAACTCAGTTCTTTTTCAGAAAAATGTCAACATTATCTGAAGTTTCATCTTCTTCAGTAGACTCACAGCTGCCTCAGCAGACTGGGATAACTGAACACTCTTCTTATACAAATCATAAACTTGATGGTAACAATTACTTGCTATGGTCAAGGTCTATGAAAATGTATATCTCCGGCCAGGGCAAGATGGGATATCTGTCTGGTTCCAAACCTGCTCCTGCTGAAACTGACCCCAAGTTTGAAGCATGGGACACAGAAAATAACCAAGTCATGACCATCCTCACGAGGTCTATGACAAAAGAGATCAGTGAGAACTTTATGATGTATGACACTGCTAAGGAAATCTGGGACAATGCCAGAGATCTTTACTCAAAAAAGGACAATACATCTGAAGTCTATGAACTCGAAGCTCAGATTCAAAATTGCAGACAAGGGGATATGTCTGTAACTCAATACTTTAATCAACTATCTAAGGCATGGCAACACCTAGATATGTTGGAAACTCACCCCTGGAATGATGTTAAAGATGCCGCACTCTTTAAAGACATTATCGAGAAAAAGAGAGTATTCAAATTCCTTACTGGACTGAATCCTACTCTTGATGATGTCAGAGGTAGAATTCTTGCTACTAAACCTCTTCCAAATCTCAAATCCATGTTTGCTGAGGTCAAACATGAGGAAAGCAAGAGGAAAGTGATGCTGCTGAACCCCCTGCTGACAACCCTACTGAAGGTACTGCCCTGCTGAAGGTTAATGAGACTTACTGGAAGCCTACTGAGAAAGCTGGAAAGCTGTTCTGTGATCACTGCAAACGCACAAATCACACCAAGGACAATTGTTGGAAGCTACATGGCAAACCTACCCCTCTAAAACCTCAAAACCAACCAGGGAAAGTCAAGGCAAACTTGTCGGTGAAGAGGAGAATGACAGTAAGCTGAATGCTCAGTTTGTTGCCTTTAAAGCCTTTATTGCTCAAAGATCGGGAAGGTAGCTCCCCTACTGAAATGGCCACTCATGCTAAAACAGTATATTTTACTCACCTCTTAGTAATGAGACTTGGATTGTTGATTCGGGGGCTTCTTCCCATATGACTGGTAATAAAAACCTTATTACCCAATATATGCCATGCAACCAAATTCACGGAATTAAGACTGCTGATGGTTCTGTTTCTTATGCAAAAGGTGTTGGGAAGGTTAAACTTACTAATCGATATATCTACAGAATGTCCTGTTTGTTCCAAAGTTAGATCTGTAACCTTATATCTGTCAGTAAACTCACTAAAGATCTGAATTGGACTGTTGTTTTTAATAAGAATCAGTGCACATTCCAGGATCTTTCTTCTCAGGAAGTGATTGGGCAAGCTAAACCCTGCTCAGGACTGTTTGTGATCAACCCTGCTGAAGACAGAAGACTGAAGACAGAATCTGCCTCAGCAGCCTGCACTCAAAACCTAGACAATATCATGTTACGGCATTATAGACTAGGACATCCAAGTTTTGGTTATCTAAAGTCTTTAATCCCTGAATTGTTTAAAGGATGTAATCTTAATGATCTTCAATGTGATATTTGTCAATTTGCTAAACTCACCAAATCTGTGTATGCTAAGTTACCTCACTTGCCCTCTTCCCCTTTCACCCTAATTCACAGTGATGTATGGGGACCCTCAAGAGTGAAAAGTATAACAGGAAAAAGGTGGTTTGTAACCTTCATTGATGATCATACCAGAAACACTTGGCCGTTCTTAATGAAAGACAAATCTGAAGTTGGACCTATCTTCCAAGAATTTTATCACATGGTCTCCACCCAATTTGATACTAAGATCAAGATCTTAAAGACTGATAATGCTCTGGAATACTATGAGTCTAACCTCAGTAACTTCTTGACAAACAGATGAATTGTTCATATCAATAGTTGTGTGGAAACACCTCAACAGAATGGGGTTGCTGAAAGAAAGAAGAGGCATCTGCTGGAAATGGCCAGATCAATCATGTTCACTACACATGTTCCTAAATACATGTGGGGTGAAGCTATACTGACTGCAACATATTTAATCAATAGACTTCCCAGCAGAGTGTTAGGTTTCAAAACTCCTCTCCAAACCCTGCTGACCACACACTCCTGCTCTCATCTTATTACCCAATTGCCTCCAAAGATCTTTGGTTGTACTGTGTTTGTTTATATTCATGCTCAACACAGAAGTAAACTTGATCCTAAAGCTCATAAGTGCATTTTCCTTGGATATGCACAGGACAGGAAAGGTTACAAGTGTTACTCTCCTACTGAAAAGAAATTTTACAATTCTATGAATGTGAAATTCTTTGAAAGGACTCCATATTACAGCAAACCTACTGAGCCAGTCACTGATGGAAACCTGATTGAGATTGAACTAAGTCCGTTCCCTCAGCAAACCATTTACTCTCAGCAGAGTCCTAACCCTCCGCAACCTCATAACCTTCAGCATCCTGCGGATACTCACATAACTGACCCTCAGCAGCCTGCTGACCCAGAGTCTGCTGACCCAGAGCCTGCTGAACCAGAACCTCAGCAACCTACTGAACCAGAGTCTGCTGGACCTCAGCTTATCGACTCTCAGCAGTCTACTGAAGTGGATGACAGACCTATTGCTCTAAGGAAAGGGAAAAGATCATGCACTGATCATTCTATTCATACTTATTTATCTTATGATCAGTTGTCTCCTGTCTTTTCCATGTTTACACAGGACCTGGACTCTCACTCTATCCCTAGAAATATTCAGGAGGCCCTTCAAAATGATAAGTTGAAGGCTGCTGTTAAAACAGAGATGACTGCTCTCCTGGATAATCATACTTGGGACCTCACACCTCTTCCCAAAGGCAAGAAAACAGTTAGCTGCAGATGGTTATTCACTATCAAATACAATGCTGATGGTAAAATTGACAAGTATAAAGCCAGATTGGTAGCAAGGGGATTCACTCAAACTTATGGCATTGACTATAAAGAAACTTTTGCACCAGTAGCAAAGCTCAACACTGTCAGGGTACTGATTTCCCTAACTGTCCAACTTGACTGGCCTCTTCACCAATTGGATATCAAAAATGCCTTTCTAAATGGGGACCTCACTGAGGAGGTTTATATGATTGTACCCCCTGGTTTTATCAATCCTCATACTCAAGGCAAGGTGTGAAAACTGAGGAAATCTCTATATGGCCTGAAGCAATCACCAAGGGCATGGTTTGGAAAACTCACTACTGTGGTTAAAACTGCTGGATATCATCAATGCAACTCTGATCACACCCTGTTTGTCAAGACAACCAACCAGAGGAGGTCCATTCTAATTGTATATGTGGATGATATCATCCTTACTGGGGATGACTCTACTGAGATCCAGAACTTGAAGACTCTACTGGCAAAGGTGTTCCAAGTTAAAGATCTGGGCTACCTCAAGTACTTTCTTGGTATGGAAGTAGCTAGAAACACCAATGGCATTTCGGTCTCCCAAAGGAAGTATGTCCTGGACCTACTGAAGGAAACTGGCATCTTTGGGATGCAAACCTGCTGTATCCCCAGTAGACCCCAGTAACACCCTACTACATGGTGACATTGCTGTCAGGAAAGAACAATATCAAAGGCTTGTAGGTAAACTCATCTACCTTTCTCACACAAGGCCTGATATTGCATATGGGGTTAGTCTGGTCAATCAGTTCATGCACTGCCCTACTGAGCAACATTGGGATGCTGTGAATAGGATACTGAGATATTTAAAGTCCACTCCTGGCCAAGGCCTGCACTTCACCAAGTCTACTGATAGATCAATCAAGGTCTACACTGATGCTGATTAGGCTGGATGTCACATTGACAGACGATCTACCACAGGCTATTGCTCATATGTATGGGGGAACCTGGTTACTTGGAGAAGCAAGAAACAACCTACTGTGTCAAGAAGTAGTGGTGAAGCTGAACTCAGGGCACTTGTACTTGGCATTTGTGAAGCTCTATGGCTAAAAAGGGTACTGACTGAACTTCAGCAACCTCCTCAGCAACATATCACACTCTGCTGTGATAATAATTCAGCCTTATGCATGGTGAAGATCCTGTCCATCATGATAAAACCAAGCATGTGGACATTGACAGACACTTTCTGAAGGAACAGATTGATGCCAAGATTATTCAACTCCAGTATGTCCCCTCAGCAGATCAGAATGCTGATATTCTTACCAAGGCTATTCCACCTCTTATGTTCAGCAGACTTGGTAGCAAACTTGGCTGCATCAACATATACAGCCCAGTTTGAAGGGGGGTGTGGAAATATTACAGCATTACTTCAGCAGACTGCTGAAGTTCAGCAGGGTGTCCAGCAGCCTCAGGAGTTCGTACAGAATATTTTTGTACACTTTATTTAATTATAAAAGACATATTAATTGTGATACATATAAACAATTAATATGTCAAACTCTAGTTTACTTTATGTCATAGACATATTAATTGTGAAGTTTACTTTATGTCATAGGCATAGCTTTTACTTTTACTTTTGCATGCTTGCCGCCCACATCTACATACTCAAGTGGCCGCCCAAGCTAGCTTGCTAGTCTCTCTCAATTGTATCAATTTATACACCTCTCATATCAATGAATAAACTAAGTTGAAGTTTATTCTTGTGTTTATCACATTCTCAAACTCTCTTCAGTTTCATTAGTATACTCTTTTTCATTAAGGCACAAGAAAAAGTTAGTATCTCACTTAAGGCACAAGGTCAAAAAGTTAGTACCATATGTGTTAGGTGTTAATACCATTTCAAGGGATGTTCTCATACTAATATAGTATACTTAGTTTCATTAGTATACTTTTTTTCATTAAGGCACAAGAAAAAGTTAGTATCTCACGTAAGGCACAAGGTCATGTCTAGTTCCATATGTGTTAGGTGTTAATACCATTTCAAGGGATATTCTCATACTACTATAGTATACTTAGTTTCATTAACACTTAAAACACTTTCACTCTAAGTGTAACACTTTTCTAACACATATACATGGCCAAGATTCAACAACGAAACAAAGACTTTTAACACTTAAAACACTTTCACTCTAAGTGTAAGTGTGATCAATATTTCAATAAAAATAGTCTCTGAAACAGAGCCATTTTCAGTAGCATTTTGGGTAGGAACAGCACCCTTATGCACGATCAAACCATCAATATGGACAATTTCATTACTACCAACAACAAATTTCCCAACACCAAAACTACAATACCAAATCAACAATACCAAACAACTCAACACCAAACAACTCATACAATACCAAATCAACAATGCTTACCTACACCATACTCATCCACTATCAACTTCCATTTTCCAATGTAAACTTACCTAGCCCAAAACCAAACAACACCAAACAACTCACCATCAAACCAAACTCACCACACAACACCAAATTTATAACCAACTCCTTCCACACCGATAAATCTCACCATAAGCATCAATCTCACCAAATTTATAACCAACTCCTTCCACACGCTTTATACACTAACATTGTGAAGTAAATCAACTATATAGTACATCTACTACCAAAAAAATCAAGCCTTAGTCTCATAACTCTAAGTAGGCAAGTTTCATACTACACTCACTACACACCATTCACCATTCACTACACACACACTACAAAATTATCAAACACTACAAAATTCAATCACTAATCACTAAACGAACTAACATATATACATACAAACCAAAAATCAAACAAAATTGAACATGTTCATACATAATACAAACTATATGCATCAATGACAAAACAAATTAAATTAAAAATGACAAAACTAAATAAAATTAAATGAAAAAACGAAATTAAAAATTCGCCAAAAATAAAACAAAAAACAAGTTAAATTTGAAAGCTTAAAAGATTACATACGTTTTGGTGCTTCAAGTAGCGAAAATGGTGCTTCAATTCGCCGGATTTGTGCTTCAAATCACCGGAGTAAGCTTGAAAGCGGCGGAGAACTGGGTGGTTGAAGGAGTGGTGAAGGAAGATGAGTGGAGGTGGTGGTGGCGCAAAAGTGACCTGGCCGGAGGGGAGGTGGAGAAGCAGTCCAATTTGAAGGAGGCTGTATTCAGAAATGTTGAAATGAAGAAGAAGAAGAGAGGTGACCGATTTAGTTTAGTGTTGAATGTTTATTGGGACGACATAACTTTTTGGGGAAATTGTCGTCCCATTATTTTTTTTTTTTGATAACTAAATATCCCGGGTTTGAAATCATTATCGACTAATTAACGAGCCCCGGTTTTGGAATCACTACTCAATATAATTATATAAATTACATATTATATAAATTAATAAAATTATATAAAAATGTTTGAAATCAATTAATCGATAACGGATCTCGGATTGAGTTCAATAGCTCGTTAACGAACCTCGAGATTCAAATCAATCGCCGATAATGACATGACGGTCTATAGTAGATAGTACTATTAGAATGATTTGTAAAGAAAGATATCGGTTTGAAATCGCTTAATCGATATTGGATCTCGGATTGAGATCAATCGCCGTTAACGAACCCCGAGATTCAAATCAATCGCCATAACGAACTAACGATCTATAGTAGAGAGTACTATCGGGATGAAGTATAAAGAAAAGATATCGATTTGAAACCACTTAATCGATTACGGATCTCGGGATTGAGATCAATCGCTCGTTAACGAACCCCGAGATTCAAATCAATCGCTCGATAACGAACTAACGATCTATAGTAGAGAGTACTATCAGGATGGTCTGTAAAGAAAGATATCGATTTGAAATCACTTAATCGATTACGGATCTCGGGATTGAGATCAATCGCTCGTTAACGAACCCCGAGATTCAAATCAATCGCTCGATAACGAACTGACGATCTATAGTAGAGAGTACTATCAGGATGATTTGTAAAGAAAGATATCGATTTGAAATCACTTAATCGATAACGGATCTCGGGATTGAGTTCAATCGCCGTTAACGAACCCAGAGATTCAAATCAATCGCCGATAACGAACTAACGATATATAGTAGAGAGTACTATCAGGATGATCTATAAAGAAAGATATCGATTTGAAACCGGTTAATCGATTACGGATCTCGGGATTGAGATCAATCGCCGTTAACGAACCCCGAGATTCAAATCATCGCTCGATAACGAACTAACGATCTATAGTAGAGAGTACTATCAGGATGGTCTGTAAAGAAAGATATCGATTTGAAACCACTTAATCGATTACGGATCTCGGGATTGAGATCAATCGCTCGTTAACGAACCCCGAGATTCAAATCAATCGCTCGATAACGAACTAACGATCTATAGTAGAGAGTACTATCAGGATGATCTGTAAAGAAAGATATCGATTTGAAACCACTTAATCGATTACGGATCTCGGGATTGAGATCAATCGCCGTTAACGAACCCCGAGATTCAAATCAATCGCCGAAAATGAACCAACGATCTATAGTAGAGAGAACTATCAGAATGGTCTGTAAAGAAAGATATCGATTTGAAATCACTTAATCGATTACGGATCTCGGGATTGAGATCAATCGCTCGTTAACGAACCCCGAGATTCAAATCAATCGCTCAAGAATGAACTGACGATCTATAGTAGAGAGTACTACCAGGATGATCTGTAAAGAAAGATATCAGTTTGAAATCGCTTAATCGATAACGGATCTCGGGATTGAGATCAATCGCTCGTTAACGAACCTTGAGATTCAAATCAATCGCTCGATAATGAACTGACGATCTATAGTAGAGAGTACTATAAAAATCACCTGTATTATCGTTCGATAAATGAATTTTTATAACAAAGAATGTATTTTATATTTTAACGTAATGTTTATTAGAATATGTATATTAAAAAACCCAAAAATTTATAATTGTATCATATAACATATTTTTTTCCGAATTTTTTTTAATTTCCTTTAACGGGACGACAAATGTCGTCCCTACAAACAATTTTTTTTATTATAAATGTTTCATATAACATAATATTATTATAAAAAAAAAACAATTCCCTTTAAAAGGACGACAATTGTCGTCCCTATAAACCGAAAATCTAATATATTTTTCCGTATAACATTTAATTTTCTGAAAACAGTTTAATGGGACGACATTGTCGTCCCTTTAAAGAGTTCTGGCCACGTGGAAATCCAAGCTGGCACGGTGGGGTCAATATTTTATTTTTTGGGACGACAATGTCGTCCCTTTAAAGTATCCTCAAAAAAAATCCACCCAAAACTTTGACTATTTTTAATTTCATTTAAAGGGACGACTTTGTCGTCCCAAAAAAGGTATTTACAGGGACGACATTGTCGTCCCTTAAAACTTTGTTCCTTTAAAGCAGTTTTCTTGTAGTGTACATAGAATATTTCAGGCAAATAGAACAAAGGAAATTCAATTTGGCACAATCTATATAACTTTTGGACAAATTTACTCTTATTCACTATAGCTTTTTTTTTTTTAAGATAATCTTGAAAAATTAATTGTTGAGATTCACCCTCACTCAAAAATTTAATGTCAAAATTAACTAGTGAATTTTGATAGTAAATCCACAGTTCATCAATCCACAATAGATGACTCAAATAGATAATCTGTTTGATCATCTATGACATTCACTAAACGCTCAATCTTGAAAAATCCAAAGTGGAGATTCGATGTCACCCGATAATTATTCACTATCTAACTAGTGATTTTGATATTAAATCACACATATAATAAAGTTGAATTTCATCTTCACTTTCTTTCAGTGTCACCCGAAAAATCAGTGTCTAAGTTCCTTGACCTTTCTTGGATAATTAATGATGGTGGATTCCTTGACCTTTCTTTCTTTTTCAGTAACGCTGTTCATTTCAAATCTAGTAAACATTAATCTAGTAAACATTAACAATGAATTTCCCCAATGCTACTATTTCTTTCTGGGAGGTTATTGTGTGGTGTCTTCATACGGTGTGGAGAAACCATGTGCCACATCACACATCACACACCTTCGTTCTGTATGTGGTTCTGATCGTTTCACCCGTCATTTTACATCTAATTCCCTCACCACACAATAACTTCACTTTCTTTTAAACTCATGCTATTGAATATCACAAATCCCCACGCCAATAGTGCTATGCATTTACCCGCCCCCACGCCAATAATATAATGCATTCACAGGGAATCATTGTTTAATTTAGAATAAAGGTTTGGGGGTTAAATGTTAGAGAAATACAACGGGTACAATGGTTGTATCACAAAACTTGATAGCTAGACCACATACTTTTATCATTGATTATAAACTGGTACATATTGATTGTGATGTATGATAAGTCCACCATATGTGGTTATTCTTGGATCATTTTGGCCTGTTTTAATGCCTATTTTGTGATTTTCGTATGATAAATTGCCTTTTTGGACTAGATTACTGCTGTGGCTTTGATATTTTGCAGATATGATGAATCCGAGCATAAAAGGCAATGAAAACGAGCTAAAAAAAGTCAAAATCATGAAGGCAAGAAGAATCACACCCAGGTGTGGAAGAATGAAACAGGGTGTGAAAAAATGCAGAAACTATCCAGATTTTCTACAGGCCAACGAAATGTTACGATTGGTTGACACAACTTCCAACGTGATTTTCAAGATGATGGCGCAAATTTAGATGGAGAAAGAATATTTACGCCATTATCTCCCTATTTTTAGGAATTTTATTTTAGGAGATAAATTACACAATTTAAATTAAGGAAAATTCCTATTTATCCGAAAATAATTTCCTTAAATTGAAAAAATCATCATACACGCATTCATCAACAGAGTCGGCTTTTGCCTTCTCCTCATCATCATCATCTCCCATCCCCAAGAACAAGGATTTTTAGGTTTTCAGAATTCAAGAACGAGGCTTTTTCGAGGTTTGATTATTTATGCAATACTTTGACGGTTTGTTTCTATCTCCTTTCTCCTTTATTCTATTTATTTATTTTTCTTGTCAAAGTATGAATTATATGGTTGAATCTTGGAATCTTGATATGTTACGAGAGTAAATATTGGTTTCTTGGATTAGGAAAAGCCGGCGATGATTATATAGTTTTAAAGATACAATCTTTTCATTGATAGGATTTTTGTCATTTTTATGAATTTGATCTTGTATGCTTATTCATGTAATTTTCCGGAAATAATATCTCGAAGGAGTGAATGACTGTAGGATTGCATGAGAAACTCCATTCGATTAATTGATGACAGAAAAAGTATTAATTAATCGATAACCTAGAAACCAAGATCGAATCTTTAGGGATTTCTTGAATGAAAATTAGGTTAAACCTAAAGTGACCCTTTAATTATGGTAATTCAATGGACCTAATTTTATTCATCATTGTAGGAAACTGAATGTTGGATAAAAGTAGGTACAATCACGGTAATAGTTCGAAAGAATGTTTACGTGTAATATTTGATAATTGGTCTTCATAAATGAAAGATTCATATTGATAGAAAAATTGTTGAAATTCTATGTAAACAACGCCGTGGTGGATCCGAAATCCAAGAAATGCCTCTAAACCTTGAATTCTATTACCTAAATCTTGAAGTTCTTGGCTCGTAGTTATATTATCTTTATTTTATTTAATTTTAGGATTCGTAGATAAAAACCTCCAAGATTTTGATTTGTCTAGCTAATATAAATCGGGAATTGTTTGGTGATTGACTACAAGTCCCTGTGGGATCGACATCCTAAGTACTACTCGATAAGCCGTGCGCTTGCGGTAGCATTTAGTGATTATCTATTGAAAATCACACATCAAGTTTTCTGGCGCCGTTGCCGGGGACTTCGGTGTCAACATCGAACGTGTTTTTGATTTTGTTAGACTAGACTTTTTTTTTCCTCACCATAGCAAGCTGCACCTTGCTACGGTGAGACCTTTTTGCTTTTGATTTTTTTTCTTTGCTTGTGCGTAAATTTGAAGTGCCAGGCTTTCATGGATTCATTTTACTCTAGATTCAGTGCTCAAGTGACACCAACTGATGAGAGGATGTATGGAAATAGACTTAACCAATTTAAAGTGAGATGTTCATATTGTGGTGGAAGCCATTGTGAAGCTCAGTGCAATGGAGGTTATTCATCCCACCAATGGAATACTTATGACAATTATGGTGCAAGTAATGAGAATCAATTCCAATATAGCCACAACTATGCCTCAACATACAATGGTGGGAGGAGTAACTGTCCTTATTCTCCGTGGGGTCAAGGTCAAAGCAATTGGAAAGAAGAACCATTCCCTCAATTAGAACTTGAGTCTAGACTTGAGGTTATAACGGAGAGTCCTATTCAAGAATGGGAACAGTTCAAAGACAGATCGAATGATTCACATCCCATAGCTTCGACTAATAAGAGAGAGCTAACAATTGGAGAATTGATTGCACGGAATCGCCATGTTACTGAAGAGATTGAAAAAGAAAAGCATATGATGGAGATTCAAGATCAGAACGCCGTGCTTGAAAGTTGTGGGGATGAAATAAACTATGATCCTTATGAAATCCCACGGTGTCTTGATATGAATGTTTTCGGTGATTCTTTCTCAATGATTGCAGAGTGTTTGGGCCTTCGTATTAACAAGAGTGAAGCCACATGGAAATTCGAACCATCTCCACAAGATAACGGTGCAATAATTCCAGATTCAACATTGATGAGCCAAGAAAAGGATGAAAATGGAGGTAACAATATTGCGTTTGATTTGAATGCATTTGATAATGATAACCCCCCTTCATTGTATAATGATGTTGAATTTATGGATGTTGAGCATGTAGAGTATATAGATGTTGTACCTCTAGTAGTCCATAATTCTCTTAGATTTGTCATGAGCATTGATAAAGAGTTTTATAAATTGTTAAGAGGCACTTCATATTTTAGAGCTAAAATGATTAATCACTCTTTAAGAAGGCATGATTATAGGCTCCCAATGCTATATTTGAAAATCCTTGTTAATATCCTTGATATGTGGAGAAAAATGCAAAGGGATGCCCTTCATTGGTTTAGTCCTCCTTGACAATGATGTTTAAAGATAGTCCAACTGAAGACTATAAATTCAGAATGTTTTTTTTTTTTTTTTTTTTTTTTCTTGCTTAATGAATAAATAAAGGAAGAGAGTTGTCCTCTCGGTCCTTTAGTCTTGGTTTGTTTTGTTTTTGGTGTCGGTTTGCAGCCAGATAACTTTGCACAAGAGGAACTTGCGGATTTTGATGCCATGGTGTGGAATATTTAGTATGGAGAAAACCACGATCGAGGTGAAAGGAAATTTCGAGGTGCAATTTGAGGCCATCTCTTAAAGCGAAACGGGGGAGACGGTTTCAAAAAAAAAAAAAAAAGGCCTGAAAATGACGCAGATATCACACCCAGATGTGATTTTTATCACACCCAGTGTGATTCTTCCGTCCACAAAAAAAAAAAAAAAAAAAAAAAAAAAAAGTGCCTAGATTTGACGCAGGTATCACACCCAGGTGTGATTTTTATCACACCCTGTGATTCTCTTGTCCAAAACCAGAAAGGAAAAAAAAAAAAAAAACGAGGGAATCACACCAGGGTGTGATTATTTTCACACCCTGTATTTCTCTTGTCCAAAAAAAAGAAAAAAAAAACTTTTTCTTTTTAATTCTTTCCCTCTTCCTCACCTTTCACTTCAACTTTCATACCCATAGACCACCATCTCCTACCACCACCTCCCACAACTCCGGCCAACCACCACTCCGGTCACCGGAAAACGACCACCCTGCCTTTCCGACCACCACCTCTTGCCGGAGTCCGGCGAATGACCATCATTAACACAGATTCTTTAAGAGCTGAACGACGTGCTTGCCCCCCTGATTGCTCGTGCTCTCTCCTTGATCCATCTGACCTTCCAGCATCATGATTCGGTGAGTTTCATTCTTACCCTCACTTGCTTTTCATTTATTTACATTGGGGACAATGTAATATTTACGTGTGGGGAGGGTCACTTGTGTAGTTTCCTTGGTTGTTATTCGAGTCTTTTGTCTTAGGGTCAATAAAAGTCACTTAGGTAGAGTTTATGAGTCGAGTCATTTTGAGTCCGTGTCTTGCTTGGATTACACATAGTCATCTCGAGTATGATTCGAAATGCATGAAAATTGTTAGAGACTACTTTGATATGAAAGATGCATGATATAATATGTTTGATTCCACTTGATAAACCACATGTAAATGTGCATTGATTTTTGTTGAGAATGATTGAGATTAAGTGAGTAGACAAACCGTCCCGGTGAGATGTTCCAACCATAATGACTGACCACTTCAGTCTCACCAAAATGAGCGTTTATTTTTCTCTTCCATGATTTTGTTCCTTTAGAACTTGTGTTGCATCTTATTGATATTACCATGGTACTTGCATCTACACTAAAATGATTAAGGCACTCGTTTCTTCCTTTACCCACACTTAACACCCTTACCAACCATATATTATGCCCTCACCCCACAAAAAATAAAAAAATAAATAAATAAAATTGATGAATAGCCCAAATTTCTATTTTGCCCGGCCTTAAGATTATTGGGATGGTGACTATTAAATTCTGAAAACTCGATTGCAAAGAAATTAAGCTTGGGGGAGTCCGTTTTGTGTCTTGAATATTATTTCAAATACAAAACAAAAAAAAAAAGAAAAAAAAAAGAGTCAATAAAGGAGTGCAATCCCAAAATAGCCTCCTATGTTGTTTTAGTTTTTGTTGTGTAATAAAAAGGGAGTGACGCCTTTATCCTCCCAAAGTATAAAGTCATGTTAGTAGCTCGTTGTTAAAGAATTGTGTAGTTGTTGGACAAACCTCCCCGAGATCTCACGAGCTGATGAATTAGTAGTCACATGTTTCACTAGTTTTAATGGCCTTGAACCACCTACCATGATATATATCCTACACTTACCATTTTTACCACCATTTCAGTCATTTTCCTACCTTTCCGGGCTATTCTCTACCATACCTTCTTCTAAGTCCTTATGATTTGTGTGGTGCATGTTGCTTTGGCGGTTGACATGAGATAATATACAAGCATATAGTAGGGCAATTTCATTGGAATGAGCTTGAGAGATTAACCACCTCACAAATATGAGTGTTGAGCGATTTTATCCTATGAGGGTCTACTTGTTTGGTTGATCTCATTCTTAGTGGAAGTCTTTGTCCATGTTTAAGTGTGGCATTTTGAAAGAGGTTGACCATGTTTATATTATGCATTTGAACTATTGAAGTATAATCTATCGAGGCTCGTGTACTTTGCATCCTACTTGAGATTGTTCTATGTGTGTTCTAAGTTCTTCGTCTTGAGTTGATATTTTGACTTGCTTGGGGACAAGCAAGGGTTAAGCTTGGGGGAGTTTGATAAGTCCACCATATGTGGTTATTCTTGGATCATTTTGGCCTGTTTTAATGCCTATTTTGTGATTTTCGTATGATAAATTGCCTTTTTGGACTAGATTACTGCTGTGGCTTTGATATTTTGTAGATATGATGAATCCGAGCATAAAAGGCAATGAAAACGAGCTAAAAAGAAGTCAAAATCATGAAGGCAAGAAGAATCACACCCAGGTGTGGAAGAATGAAACAGGGTGTGAAAAAATGCAGAAACTATCCAGATTTTCTACAGGCCAACGAAATGTTCTGATTGGTTGACACAACTTCCAACGTGATTTTCAAGATGATGGCGCAAATTTAGATGGAGAAAGAATATTTACGCCATTATCTCCCTATTTTTTAGGAATTTTATTTTAGGAGATAAATTACACAATTTAAATTAAGGAAAATTCCTATTTATCCGAAAATAATTTCCTTAAATTGAAAAAAAATCATCACACACGCATTCATCAACAGAGTCGGCTTTTGCCTTCTCCTCATCATCATCATCTCCCATCCCCAAGAACAAGGATTTTAGGTTTTCAGAATTCAAGAACGAGGCTTTTTCGAGGTTTGATTATTTATGCAATACTTTGACGGTTTGTTTCTATCTCCTTTCTCCTTTATTCTATTTATTTATTTTTCTTGTCAAAGTATGAATTATATGGTTGAATCTTGGAATCTTGATATGTTACGAGAGTAAATATTGGTTTCTTGGATTAGGAAAAGCCCGGCGATGATTATATAGTTTTAAAGATACAATCTTTTCATTGATAGGATTTTTGTCATTTTTATGAATTTGATCTTGTATGCTTATTCATGTAATTTTCCGGAAATAATATCTCGAAGGAGTGAATGACTGTAGGATTGCATGAGAAACTCCATTCGATTAATTGATGACAGAAAAAGTATTAATTAATCGATAACCTAGAAACCAAGATCGAATCTTTAGGGATTTCTTGAATGAAAATTAGGTTAAACCTAAAGTGACCCTTTAATTATGGTAATTCAATGGACCTAATTTTATTCATCATTGTAGGAAACCGAATGTTGGATAAAAGTAGGTACAATCACGGTAATAGTTCGAAAGAATGTTTACGTGTAATATTTGATAATTGGTCTTCATAAATGAAAGATTCATATTGATAGAAAAATTGTTGAAATTCTATGTAAACAACGCCGTGGTGGATCCGAAATCCAAGAAATGCCTCTAAACCTTGAATTCTATTACCTAAATCTTGAAGTTCTTGGCTCGTAGTTATATTATCTTTATTTTATTTAATTTTAGGATTCTTAGAAAAAAAACCTCCAAGATTTTGATTTGTCTAGCTAATATAAATCGGGAATTGTTTGGTGATTGACTACAAGTCCCTGTGGGATCGACATCCTAAGTACTACTCGATAAGCCGTGCGCTTGCGGTAGCATTTAGTGATTATCTATTGAAAATCACACATCAATGTACATCAATGATACAAAAGTTTGATGTGTCATTTCTTGTAACACAACAATTGTGGTTGTATAATCACCATAATGGTTATGGTTTGGGATGAATTTGCATGGGATCAAAGTTCCCAGAACCTTCTTTCAAAAAAAATCTCCATGAATCTACATTAAAACCAACTCTAATAACCATCCTTAGATTCAATGTTACGTGTCCCCCATCTCCTTCTCAGAGCCGTTCGTGACACTTAATGGACTTGGGGCAAAATTTGAAACCCCCACCCCCTTTTATAAAATTATAATTTCTAGACATAAGTAACATAATTTAAGTATAAAGATTACGACCCTACTCTGTCAAGAACGGACTATAAAGGGTCAGCTACCTAGCTAACTTTCCTAATTAAATATTGTTACTGTATAGATGGGTTTCATTGTGAAAGGACTATTACTGGATAATTCATGGGTAGAGCAAAAGAGGATGAACTATACAAGTTACCAATAACCTGGATTAAATGAAGTGAAGGCTCCGGTGTATAGAGAAGACCTCACCGTTTAAGAAGTTACTTCACGTCTATAAAATATTAAGCCTAGTATCTAACAACTTATTATAAATGTGAAAACAACAAAATTATTGATCGGTGGGGGAAAATAACAATAGTTGGGAAAAAAACATCACTAACTGTCTAAAAACAACGAAATCGTAACCAACAACATGAAAAGATTTCGAAACATCGATCGACAACATCACTACAGTAACAAGCAAACAAATTGATCATGACAAAAAATCTATCTGCACTTCTAGATGCAAAAATCGTAGTTAAATATTGTCCAACACATCACTCAGTTCATGGGCATTGGACGGTCGGCTAGGATAGATTTTTCATTAGTATCATTAATGTATAAGGGTTTATGATAAATTCACATATCATTAAAATAAATAAATTAACCAAAATATATCAAGATCAAAATTCGAGCTAGCATCAATTGGAGTGTAAAACCGCTACATATCCATTAGATTAGCTTACACTATTATTAAAAATGTAATTTTTGGCCCCTCTGGGCCCTGGGCAATCGCCATCTCGCTCGGCCCTAGGGCCGGTCTCATCCACAACATCACTCTGAAGGTAAATCGCCAAAACAAAAAACATAGCCGGCGTTCTTCTTCTTTGGCTATCTAAACGGAGGAAGGGTCGGGCTAGCCGTTTTGAGAATTGATGTTGTACTAACGTTGGTTGTTGTTGACTTGCTATAGTAAGATGGCGGTTGCACAGTGTTGTAAGTAAAGCTGTGGAGGCGGGTAGCTGCCGTTGGGGTTTTGGGCTGGTTCCGGTGGTGGGTCATCGGAGATGGTGACGGAAAAATGAAATTCTTACAAATTAGGACAAAAGTATTAATTACACAAATGTCTTTTGATTTTACAGTCGGACAAAAGACATACGGATCGGTGCAAACCAACTCGAAAGACCACTAAGGGGAAACTTAGCATGTCTATAAAAACATTAGACGTATATTTTAGTCACGGGATAAAAATTCCATTTATAACAACTAAACCGTACTGTCCACCTAATTGCAAATGCCCACCGACAATTATGGCCAAGAGAATGGGAATTCAACTGTCATTGCCGTTATAATTTTGTGCTATGATATGCTTAATTTCTTTTCTAGTCCACAGACAACTACTACCTCCGTTCCTAATTATATGTCACATTTAAAGAAAAAGTAATTGATCAGATTCATTCAAAAAATGACTAACCTTCAATTAAAAAGTGATCAGGTTCATCCAAAAAATAAAAGTTATCTTTTTCTATAATTAGGAACGGAGGGAGTAGTTACTAAGGTTTTATCGGGTATTAAGGTAAAATTGTACCTCTATAAGTAAAGACACATGTGGATGTGAGTGTGTTTCGAGATTATTCCTAGGGCTCACGGTATGGACAGGGCGATTTTTGGTAAATACAGGGCAAATGTGTCGCTAAAAAATGCAAATGTGTCGCTAAAAAGATACATTTGCCCTGTATTTACCAAAAATCGCCATGTTCATACCAGCTGTCATTCCAAGTGGTCCTAGTTTTGTTTTATTGTGATGTGACGCCTCCAGACCCCGGTTCTAGTTGCTTTAGATGAGTCGTAATTGATCCGGTTAACTGCTTAGATTGCCGTCCTCGCTTGTTCTAAAAAACTAACCCAAATTGACAAGATCTTTATGCCTCACACTTACATGGGGTGAACAGGACTTTACTTTTACCGATGAGAGACTTTACATTCGATTTGTACCGGTATAAGATCGTCTTTTCTTTCCCATTTAATGTCGTCTTTTGTAATCTTCAACATTCTCTCAATTAAATTCATAGCTATATATCCTCGGATTTTTGTGACATTCATGCACATGTAAACATTTTTATTTGGGAAATTGGAACATTATGCCCCTAAAATAACGATTTTTTTATGGGAGAAAGGAAATATCATTACTAACACATGGAACGGTCTTAAAAAGCTAATACGAAAACAAAGAGGGCCAGAAAACCTCTTCTTTAAGTTTACAACTAAAACAGGCCATAATGAGGCTATATTCCCGTATTTTTAGCCCGATTTTACATAGTGAAAAGATAACTCATACCAGTGTTTTCCCAAAAATCCAGATATCATTTAGAACTGGTTAATATGAGCTGTTAAACAATTTTACTAAAAGATCCAAAAAATAAAATAAAATAAAATAAAATTGTGCATTCCAGATTCCCCAAATAAAGTAAATAGAGTTTCTCGTCCATTGGCTCTAAGGTGACATTTTAATAGTTTTCAACGAATCTTTAAGATGTCATAAATACTCAACTCAATAGAACATGAATGTTGTCATACTATATTCACAAATACATCAGCAACTACAAAATCCATAAAGAACATGTTTGAAACTACTGAAACTAACAGGCATACATACCTTATTCAAAGGAAAAAAAACTACTAAAAATAGACTAGGAAAACATAATATAAAAAAAAAAAACTCCTTGCTAGGGGTGTACACGGATACGGATATTCCGAGAACCAAACCGAACCGGAGTAATTCAGTTCGGTTCGGTTCGGTTCGGTTAATAAGTGTTACAGTTCGGTTTTCGGTTATCAAAATGGAAAAACAGAAATTTTCGGTTCGGTTACGGTTAGTGCTGTAACTTATCTGAAACCGAACCGAACCAAAAACCGAACCGAAACCGAACTGAAGGCTAACCGAAAACCAAACCGTTTATATCCGAACCGAAACTAAATACAAAAAGCAAACCGTTTATAACCATATAGTGAAACTGTTGTAATTGTATAATTTGGATGAAATTTGGTTATTTCGGTTAATCAACCGGTTATTTCAGTTCGGTTCAATTCGGTTATTTCTGATTATTTACCTATGATTTTATTTCGATTTTCGGTTAACCAAGGTTCGGATATTCAATTAACCGAAAATTTCGGTTCGGTTTCGGTTACGGCCATTAACCGATCCGAATTGAACCGTGTACACCCCTACTCCTTGCTTCATCCCAAGCCTACACACTCAGCTCACCATCACACTCTTCCTTAACCTAATTATCTTCTTGTTCTAAAAGAAAGGAGAAAGCTCATGCATAAGCTTAATAAGGTGTAGATGATCATAAAGAGAATTCATGTTTGTCGAAATTTCGGGAGACATGACATGAACCTACTTCACACGGCTTACAAAACAGGTTAAATGCATAAACTTGAATCATAGAGAAACTACTTTAAATACATACTAGAAACGATGCATAAAAACACGTTTTATTAACTACTTTAGTTCATCTTGCACGTGCTTGTTCAATTTATTTATTAACCTACTTAGCATGTTCATGTTCTTGTTCTATCTATCATGTTAATGTTGCATGTTATTGTTCAACAAAAAATACCATAAAGTAAATAGTACACCGCAAGCTACCACGTAGTATGAGGGCATGGTGCAACATGCGTAATACGACTAGCACAACATCCCACGTGACATATAAGATCACGATATTGAGTACAATACATTGAGCTCCAACAAGGGTAATCCATCTAGTCATACGTACGACGTGATATGAAAATCATGGTATTTGGTGAAATACGACACGGATAAGTAACTGTGCCTTACTACGAAGATCCGACAAACACTTAAAGCATGTAAGATCACATTAAGAACATAAAGACATGTTTAGGTCATATTTAACCTATGTGATCATACAAAGGTCCATAGCAACATTATACCAACCAACCTATCTCCACGACTTGTAACAATATACATAAAAACAATTTGCAAAAATTACCAGAAAACATACGGTACTTAAAAATACTACGTATATGCATAGACCTGTTAAAAAAATCATATTGTGGTGATGGACCCTTGCTCATTTACTATAATGTAATTGACCTAGTCCTCTTGCTAGTACAAGCAAGTTATCTGCGATCAAGGTTTTTGACGCCGCTTCCGGGGATACGAGTGTCAATTCTTGGATATAATTGCTAAAGCGTGGTTAGGATTTAAGTTTTTTATTATTTTATTTTTTAGAGTCGAGTCGTTTGTGCAGGGGCCTGTATCGTTGTTTGCCACCAGAAAACATAATTTTGCTAGGCCGTGGCTAGCCAGGGAATCTGTGTTTCTGGGTGCTTCGCTTTGTTTGTGTGATATTCTCTATTCATTTAAGTTAGTAGGTCCGCTGAATTTGGGTACACGCCTAGCTGCAACGGAAGTTTCTAACCGTGTTTTTGTTTTCTTTTCTCTTATGTTGCAGAATTTTGCAGGAGCAACACCCAATCTTGAGTGGTTAGATTTCTTGCATAATCTGAACTTTCACCATGCAACCTGAGGATAAATTTTTGTTTGATGCCAAGCCACTTTTGGTAAATCTTGGAACATCGAGGAAAAAGTCGAAGCTGGAACAAAATAAGGAAAAGAGAATGAAGGAAGTTGTTGATGCTTCAATGGGAGCTAGAGAAGCCATCCTAGAAGACTACCCGAGGTGGAAACAATGTAAGCCTCCGATCTCTATTATTGAAATTTTTTCGTCCGATTTTGAGTCGGGGTATAACCTGGCATTTGAATCTTTACCTAGTTTGGTTTCGGGTTAGGTTGGGGTTGAATGAATTCATGAGAGAAAAAGTGAAATTAAATTTAGTAAAATAATGATTATAAAATTGAAATCTTATATTGAAATTTGTGTAGATGAAGAAATGATCGGTGAGAATTTTTTTGATGAAATAAAATAAAGTGAAATAATGATTATAAAGTTGAAATCTTGTATTGAAATTTATGTAGATAAAGAAATGATTGGTGAGAGAAATTTTAATGAATTATTATGTTGATAAAGTAATAGTTAAATAGTGTAGTGGGTGAATAAAGTGAATTGATTAATATTATTTTATTCGTTAATGGTGAAATAATTGGCGAAAGAAATTATAAAATAATGCTAAATAAGATAGTGGAGTGAATAAAATATTGAGTTGGATCCAGATGAATCCAACCCCACCCAAAACCAAACAGGGCTGAGAAGTTGTCAACCCCCGAGGAGGTTAAAAAGCTTGGTGATCCCGGTACTTTCCGGTTAGCTGTATTGATTAATGATGAATCCCCAGGACTAGCTTATGTGATTAGGGTTCAAGCATTAATGTAATTCCTTTATCGTTCGGCCATAACGCGGGTGTTAAAGTCTGCTAGGAATATTTCAGTTTTGATGATGGTCTGGCCAGCTGTTATAGAAGCCTAATTGAGTCTAGAAATCACTGATTGTATATGCTTGCTATATGTCTGATTTTGAATAGGTTTATCAGACTAAGAGCTGTAATAGTAGCCTAATAAGTCAGCTCAGTGAAGTATCAACCAGATCATGTATCAGCAAATTAGAAGGCAGAGTGATCAAACTCAGTGAAGAAGACTTATGACCATGTTTATAATCAAGAAAGACTGTGATGACCTTGAATAAACCTAAGTATTATCATAAATATGATGAAATATAATTCTTAAATATGGTGTACTCTGATCTCACCTAAATCAAGGATCATAGAAAAGAAAATCCAATCTGCGGACTAAAACATAGCTGAGTCAAGTAAACAGTCGACTGAGTAAGTCAAGTCAGCTGGCTAGATGAAAATCTAGTCCACTGATGACGAATATCTTAAAATCACATGGAGAATTAAGGAACGACATTCCAATTAATTTAGAGGAAATCAAGGACGAAAATCTTAGAGAAACGTTGGACAAATCAAATCAGAGACAGAGATCATGAAATTTATAGGAATCAAATCAGGAAGAATCAAGGACATTGAATTCGTGAAATCAATACCAGGGGATGAAAAAATCGAATTGAGAATTCAATACCAACGTATTCATTGTCTTGATTCTTTAATCACTAAAAATACGTTTGTGGTGTATCTACAACATCATAATATATGTCAAAGTCTTATTCCAATAGAAAAGTCAATAGAGCCTAAGCCATCTGAATTAGAGAATATCGGAAACGGCTTAAATGCACAAATGGCACAACAAGAACATCAAGCAAATGTTATTAATGCAATCACATACCTCATGGAAGAATACAAATATATGAAAGCTGAAGTTGAGAGTGTAAAGGTTAATTGCAACAGAGTTCTATGGCCAGATTTGACAATTTTGCTGAAGACCTTAATGTCAAGGTCACTAATATTGAAGTATCCCTGGGCATGCAACTCAAGAACAGCTAACAATGGCATCCACTCAAGAAGCATTAAATGCTATTCTTATCAAACATCTTTCAGGAAATGATGCCAATAAGTGGGAAAGAAAAAGAAAAGCAGCAGAAAAAAATAAAGATGAAAGAGATACAAAAGGTGCAACTCATGTGGAAGGAAGTAGAAAAACAGCAGTTGAGGGGGAATCCCATAAATAACTGAATGACAAGGAGCTGTGAGAAAAAATTAGCAAAGTAGTTGCTGACAAGGTTACCCTAACTCTAGAACTTATTTAAGATTTTAATCTGCTAAATATTCCCAAGAACTGCATAAGAGAGGAAGCTATGAGTTCTTTCTTGTAAGGCAAGAAATCCACCTTGTTTTACCAAGAGAAATCGAAGAAAGCAAGAGAAGAAAATAATGTTGATAAAGAAGTTGTTGATGATGTTAAAAGATCTGCTCAAAGGAAGTTTATATGAAAGATTACAACAGATGATTCAATGAGATCAAATCTTCAAGAGTTTGAAGATTACTTCATGAAGAAATTCTTCGGAAACTTGAGCAAATTAATCTCGTGGGGTATGTGGAAGGTGTTATTGATTACATTGTTGTTGTAGATCAAAAGATGGTTGAACCAGCTAATGCATATGATGAGATGAACAAGATGTTAGTTGAACAACGACAACTTCAGAAGACGGCAGCAGGAGAATCCTTAAAGTTTTATCTTCTGATTGTTGTAATTTTTATTTGAACAATTTTGTAATCATCTGTAATCAAAGTTTCAATGAATAATATTAAGAAATTTTTCAGTTTTGTGTTTAGCTTTTTGCTATGTTTTTTTTGAGGGTGTTGGCATCATCAAAAAGAGGGAACTATTATAGCATGTTTGTTATGCGGGAATGGAATGGAATGGAATAGAATAAATTAATTCCATTACTACGTTTGAGATGTGAAAGAATGGAATAAAAGGTAGGATATGGTGGAAGTTGTGGTGTGGGGTGGGGTAGCCCTACCCCACACCCCATTGCACCCTACCTCTCTACCCATCCTACCTTACCTATCACCCCACCCTACCTACCCTACCCACCACCCACCTCTTACCCTACCCTACCCTACCCTACCCACCTTACCCACCCATCCTACATACTCCACCATCACTCTATCCTACCCTACGCATCCTACCAACCTTACCCCACCACCTACTCAAATCCACCATCACCCATACCCTACCCTACCACACCCTACTCTACCCACCCCTACTCTACCTATCCTACCCACCACCATATAGGATGTAGGAGCTCAGATCTAAACGAATTAGATCTATGTGCAGCGGATGGATCACGATTTATTTATTACAATATATAAATAAAGGATTTAACAACTACATGGATGTTAAGAAAATCATACCAATAGAAAGAAGAGAAGCCAAGATCATAGGATGAGAAGCCTTGATCCTCCAATGTGTTCTCCAAACGGTGATTGGTGGACACCCTTCTCGATATGAGAGCCTCATTGATATGCAACACCAAGAAAAACTTGTAGTTTTTCTTTTTCAAAAACCCAAGACAAGAAAACTAATTTTTTTTCTCTCCTTTTTGGTGTGTGGGGCGAAAAAATACAAGTGTCTTTTACACTTGGAATAACTCTCCTTTTATAGGAAAGTAAATCCTTGGTCTCCAAATTTTAATTAATTAATTAAATAATTAATTAAATAAAATAAAAAGATATTTTCCTTAATGAATAATTGTGACATGTCATTGACCAATAGGAAACCAAATAACATGTCATCCAACCAATCACATAACAAGAATATCTTTTATTTTTCCATAACACAAGAAAATTAATTCTTGTGCTAAAAAGACCATAAATGGCGCCACCCCTAGGGTTTAAAAGCCCACATAAAATGTCTTTTATGTGTATTATATTATTTAGCCTAACTAAATAATATTCATGCATATCAATTAATTGACCCAGCCAATTAATTATTTCTGAGGCCCAAATAAACAAGAATATTAGCCCGAATTATAGAAGCCACATTGGGGACCATGGACCTATAACCAGTAGCTCCAATAATTAAATATATTATTCATCGAACAGAATAAATATATATAATTATTAATTCCGGGATTACTCCACCATAAACCCGAAACTGAACTCTACCAATTACAGATATATACTTATACTCAACCTATAGAGTGAATAAGCATTCATTGATATAATCACTACATACGGATTAACCCTCCATAGACTGTCCACTCTGTGTGGGATGTCTCCGTAAACCCGACACGGAATATCTTATCCTTATTTACCATTAACCCCGTGATGACCAATTAGTACACATATCTGACTAGTAGCTAATTAGTCAAATGTGAACTCCCGGGATCGATCACTTTCTTAGGGCTAACAAATAAGGGGACTGTCTCTCTACTTCCCGCAGGAAGGAATGGATTCCATGTCTGTGAAAATTAGAACTACTCACTCATCAGGGGATAGTGCCAGCAAGAAGTGGCTTGGAACACATATTCAAGTGAACCGTAACTAACACATCAAACACTACCCCGAGACAAGCAGCACCCTGTGATCACCTCAGGATTAAGTTTGATCCATATATGATCATCTAATGATTTGATAAGATTCCTCGATTACAGAATTATATCGAGAAATTCATATTAAATCGGTCCAGTCCTATATGAATGCCATCATATAAAAATGCCCCACGTAGGTACCCTCTACCGACAGTCCGGATAAGACTATCACACCCTAAGGTGTTCTGGGCACATTATTGGTGTTTTAATCAAGAGACCCTAAACTCTGATTAAGTTCACCACGGACTAACAGTTTAAGTATATCACCACTAACTCAATCCTCATGTGCATGCCATACACTGAGTTAAATGGTTACATACTGATATACTTAGGGTTTGCAGCAGTGTATTACTTACAAGCACAAAGCAAGTAATAAGGTGAGATAAATTCTGTTATCAAAAACAATTACACAAATTGTCTTTCGGGCACTACACCTAACAATCTCCCACTTGCACGAAATGACAAGCAATGATTGTTTTTAGAGCACACCATTTCTCATCTTATTCACAACACTCTCCCACTTGCTCTAAAAGCAGATGAGACATATCCATCAATGTCGTACCCTCCAAGCACTCGACTTGGTACACTGATTAGTTAGGTTGTCGACTCGAGATGATCTTTAGGATTGAAACGTTGCCGGTCCTTCCAATCAGGTGGTACTCTCTCTCAATATGCTTTTGACTTCTTATGACTGAGAAGATCCTTCTAAGATATCTCTTCACCGTTTTCACGATGAAGTGATATCGGCTTATCAGACCTGGAATTACTCCCAGACCAAAAAGGAAATTCTAAGCACTATGAGTAAACATTGAGCCCGAGATCAACTTAATGGTCATCCTTAATCTGACTACAAGTCAGAATCAGTGTAGTCAACCATATTCAAGTTTGCACCTAAATATACAAGCATATAATTCCTCGTTCTCTAAAGATACTTGAGGACGTACTAAACCGCTACTTATTGCTCAAATCCAAGATTCGATTGCAATTGACTCGTGTTAAGTTGACTTGCCCTTATCCCAGAGAGACTCTATCCCATTTTCTCTTTATCCGAAGATTTGGAGAATCATTCCTGAGAGGTAGGGTAGGACTACTCTCGATGAATGTTGCATACGTACATGCATTATCATCTTATTCAATAAGATGGATGGGATAGCCAATGACTCATTCTCGTGAATTTGACCGAATCAGATTCTTAGAATATAGTCCAATTCTCTCATCCAGGGAATCTTGACGTGTCAGTTTCTGACTTCAGATAACACACTCATGCTATTTCCAACAGTTTCAGTGTTACTTTTCTCGAACACTAATACTACTATTTTACCAATACTGATACCCAGTCTACAAAAGACTTATCAATATTCTGGTCAAGTCCACATATTTTAAAACATGTGACTTTTAATGACCGAGAGGTTCTCTTACATCCACAAAGGACATAATTCCCGGCAGTCAACCTGCGATTTGTTCTAACCAAGACCCTTCTATTCCGAATAAATCCAGACTCAGTTTTTCGGCAAGAAAGTCTCAGGGAATCACCCATATTTTCTGCTTTCTAACGAAATCTAGCAAGACTGAGTGGTGAGAGAGTTCAAGGTCTAGTTAACTCTCCACTTGTCATGGAACCACCCCTAGACCACTCAGCTTTGCGCTGAAAGTTTAAACATTCCTATTCGACTCTTTTCCGTGTAGATCCAATTGCTCCCACTGGGCCTGAGACACTCAAGTGGTTCTACAAGAGGCTGAACAGAACTGGAGTACCAAAACTCCATTCACAGGGTTAAGGCTTTCAAACCAACCTCTATGATCAGAATCCTATACAGCCCACCAAGAGCCATAGGTTATCAATCACCCCAGCAGACTGTAAAGTCCACAAAACCACAATGGGTCAACGGTTAAACCATACTCCCACTGTGTTTTAGGTGGATTGACATTCTGATCTAGTAGTATTTATCAGTGTAGTCACCAACAACCGATGTTGGACGTGGTCTGATTAAATCAGATAGTAACTACCTTTGGGTAACCGTACTCCAAGGCTTAAGGCTATTACTTATAGATTCTATCAAAAGGTTTGTGACAGTTCAACCGTCACTTTCTGATCTCAAGAACCTTATAACCAACCTTCACTCGTCGCATTAAGATATTTCATGAATAGTCATAATCTGAATGTATGCGCAAAATCTCCAGTCCTACCTTCAAGCATTAAGTGCTAAATGCTTATATTTACGGAAGTGGAGTAAACCGAATTCATTCCTTTCAATAAATTCACAAGCATCTTCTAGGTAGGTTGGGTGGTCAACTGAGCTTCGCTCAAACGACTTAACCCTCCTAGTGTGATGTATGCACGGGGGTCCGGCAAGACTAAGCCAAACCGAGAGCGGAGGGGTGATTCCTTCTAATCTCAATAGGGCTCTCTTGACCCGATTTCGTCCGACTGTCACATATGTTCCAACGAATAGGAAGGGTAGGCTTGCCTACGTTACCGACACCATTCGGAATCCTTGATTTGACGTGCTTTTATGTTAACATCAAAAAGACATGGTTAGTTAACCCACAACCACTTCCAAAATATTGAGTGGGAGCGGGGGAGGCGACAGCCAACCCCACGGCCTCTACTATAGATGCAAGTAAGTGAGAGAAGGGTGACGCCTCGCGGCGCTTTGATTTCGTCCCCCTACGGATGGTGTTCACCCCTATCAACATTCATGGCTTGGTCTCCGAAAGGATAGGATTTCTGGGTACTCGTCGGGTCACTGACCTATCCTACGACGGCACACTCGGGGCGTACCTAAGAGATCTGATATAGTAGGTCACACTCATCAAGGGTATTTTTGATAAATACCTAGGCTAAAAAAGGAAGGTAGTCAATGAATAAAGGGATGTTCGATTCTCGTGGGATGTCTGATTCTCACAAGTTATTCATTGATTTAACCGTCTCATCTCTTTGACCTACCCTACGGCGGCACTGAGATGCGGGGTTAAAACCTTGGAATGGTAGAGTAGACTTACTTTTAGTTTACAATTCCTAAAATAAAATAATATAGTAGTGTTAAACTTGAATTAATATATGTCATTTTATTTACAGCATTATATCCCTTACTAAATTGCTTAAAATTTATAATTGACTAGTATTGACTTCGTTAAAAAGTGGAAAGTAACTAGGACGTTGAACTAGTTAATTGATAATGCAATTATTTTTCGAAAGAGATATTCTCTCTTAAGCCTTTTAAAACCAGAGTGACATATGGGTATGTCACTAGTGTCATTTGTGTTAAACGGGAGACAAACTTAGTTTGATCAAAGGTGATTTCGGACTTTGAAATTCTTCTAGTGAATTTTAAGTGTGTAGTAATTACACGAGTAAATTTTCTAACTGAAAAATCGGAAAATCATGAAGTGTTACTAGTTGGACGATATTTGGAATTGATGAACTAGTGGGAGCTTTATGATTTATTGTTTTTCTAGAACATTAGAAAAGTGTAATTGACTACACACGTAACCGTTCTAATTGAAAAACCGGAAAGTCATGAAATGTCGCTAGTTGGACGATATTTGGAATCGATGAACTAGTGGGAGTTCTATGATTTGTTGTTTTTCTGGAAACATTAGAACTATGTAAGTGTTTACACGAGAGATTTTAAAATTGAAAAATTGGAAAATCATAAAATAGAGCATTGCTGGTTAGACGATATTTGGAACCGATAAACTAGTGGGAGCTTTAATGTTATGATTTGTTGTTTTTCTGGTATGATAGAAAATCCGAGAAGTCCTAACAAGTAACAATCGAAATAGACATCCCACGGTTCAAGAGTAGTGTCTACTCAAACGAACCGCTGGTTCAAGACTGTTTCCATTCACGGAAAGTCAAGAATGGGAGAATATGTCTAAAAGTGTTAGTCATCTAAAACTGAGTTGATTTTAAGGCTAAAAACAAAAATTAACAAACTGAAAGTCATAGGATAAGGATAGTGATTTCGGATCACCAACCTATGAATCCTTGGTGATTTTCTCTTAGGCTATGTTCTTTGGAAGAACGAGATAGTTGTGCATTAACGATTAATAGACAACGGGCAGTAATTTTAGCAAAATAGTGGGAGTGATATGAGGAAATGAATCTCAGATTCAATCCTTGGATATCGCAGAAGATTTATTTTTCTGTTTAAGATTCGTTGGAACGAATAGATTTACCTTTTATTTGATAATTTGTTTGTCTTATAGAAAGTGAATATACCATTTGTAGTACGAATCTAAGACTCGGACTTTTGTTTGATAAAGTCAAAACCACTAAGAAATGCTGAAATACGTATATGTACCATCTTAAGAACTATTAAAAGCAATTGGTTTCTATATTTAGATAAACGCTTCTTCATATTCCATAGTTAGTGCATAGTCCCTAAAAGACAAGACCTGAAGACTGGCTCAGGGTGATTCCTTTCTCCCAGTCTGGTTATATTGTCTCAAAGGTTCAATGACTAAGTTTCCTTTCAATCGGGAAAGGATAATGGTTATAAAGAAGTAACATAGCTTGTTCATGACTACCTTCGGGGTCTGATGAAAGATACAAGCTAGTAGGAGCTTCCGAGTAGTGACTTCTTATCTGATAACTATTCAAACACTCCGGTAAGTTTATCCAAAATATTTTAAGGTGTCTCGGATTCTGTCAGAGATGGAGTATTCTATACTCAGAAATGGGCCATCACATAGTCCTAGAGACTGATGTTCGGCCTGCCTCATAGTGAAATGCTTTCACTAAGGAAGAAACCATTGAATTGCCTTACATAGTTGTAGATGTGCTATAATACACTGCTTAACTCAATAAAGATATTGGAAGTGAAATAACGGTTTACATTGAAATGTAGAACCGAGAAGTCTACCTAGAATGTGCTTTGGAATTAACGGATAATGAGTGGATTCGGTTCACCCAAATTCCGTCAATATAAGCATTTAGCACATGATGCTTGATGGTAGGACTGGGAATTACACGTACACGTTCGGTCAGTGACCAAATCGTGATATATCTTGAAGAATTGAGAGAAAGGTTCGTTATCAGATTCTTGACATCAGGAAGGGACAGCTATGCTGTTGCATCCTTTCTGATAGAGTCTATGAACAACAAACCTTGAACCTTAGAGTACGGATACTCAAGGTAGTTACTTACTGATTAGATCAAACCACATCCAACTTTGGTTGTTGGTGATAACACTAAATACTGCTAAACTAGATCAGAATTTCGATCCACCCAGAATGTAGTGGGAGTATGGTTTATCCATTACCCATTACGGGTTCTGCGGACTTTGTAGTCTGAGGATCGATTGATGACCTATGGCTCTTTTGTGAGCTGTATAGGATTCTGATAATGGAGGTTGGTTTACAAGCCATAACCCTGTGAATGGAGTTTGGTACTCCAGAGCTGTTCGTACTCTTGTAGAACCACCTGAGAGTCTCAGGCCCAGTGGGAGTAATTGGATCTACACGGAAAAGAGTAGAATGAGTTCGGTATTGCATGATTTCGTTCAAAAGCAGAAAATAGGGGTGATTCCCTGAGACTTTCTTGCCAAACAAACGGAGTCTGGATTCATTCGGAACAGAAGGGTATTGCCTTATGAACTTATGACAGGATGACTGTCAAGGCTTATGTCCTTTGTGGATAAAAAGCAAACCTCTTGGTCATTGAAAGTCATATATTTCTATAATATATGGATTTGACCAGAATATTGATAAGTCTTTTGTAGACTGGATATCAATTTTAGTACAGTAGTGAATATATAAATATATATTAGTGTTTGTGAGGGATAACACTGCACCAGTTGGAATTAACATGGGTGTGTTATCTGAAGTCAGAATCTGACAATACCACAATTATCTGCAACAGAGATTTGGACAACATTCTTAAGAGTTTGACTCGGTCGAATTCATTAGAATCAGTCACTGGTTTCCCATCCATCTTATTGGTTAAGATGATGCATATGTGTATGCAACATTCAACGAGGAAGTTCTACCCTATGCCTCAGGAATGACTCTCTAAATCTTCGGATCAAGAGAAATGGGATGGATTCTCTTTGTGACAAGAGATGGTCAGGTTTTTGAACGTCAATTTTGATCGAATCTTAGATTCGGCAGTTAACAAAGCAAGTTTAGTATGTCCTTTAGTATCTTGAGAGAACGAGGAATAATATGCGGACATATTCATGTATGAGCTTGGATATGTGTGATACACTGATTTTGACTTTAAGTCAGATTGAGGATGATCGTTAAAGTCGATCTCGGGCTCAGTGTTTACTCTTGTTGAAGCTATTGCCTGGAGAAATCCAGCAACGCCAACTCGACTTTAACTAGTTGGGTGATTAGCGGCTTCTGTAGTAGCTAGAGAGGCGATATAGCTTAAGGATTTCCTTTCCATATCTGGGAGTCATTCTAGATTTGGAAAGCAGATACCACATCATTGTGCAAACAATGAAGGGGTAGCTTATAAGGATTTCAAATCATTGGAGTTCAAGAGCATATTGGGTAGGTACCACGTGATCGGATGGACCGGCGACGTTTTGATTCTACGGATCGCCTCGAGCCAACAACCTGACCGATCATTAAGACCCATGACATTCAGATATAGGTGCTCCCCGAGTCACCGACCTATCCTACGACGGCATACTCGGAGTGTACTTTGGAATCAAATGGTTATGATAAGTTTTGTGGGCACTAAAATACGGGATGAGTCTCCATTGCTTTAGAGCAAGTGGGAGATGTAGTTTGTTGTAGTTTTAAATAATAGGGTGTGCTCTAAAACAATTAATCACAAGCTTTCGTGCAAGTGGGAGATTGTTAGGTGTGATGCCCGAAAGACAATTTTTGTAATTGTTTTATTTAATAAATGAAATGATATTATTATTCATATTTATTATTCTCATAATCACCGATGTGACAAATAGTATTTACACTACAGAAAACCCCGAGTATATCGTTTATGTAATCACTTAACTCAGTGTATGAGATATACACGGGAGGATTGAGTTAGTGAAGATGTACTTAAAATACAATTAGTCCGTAGTAAAGTTAATCGAGAGTATCGGGTCTCCCCTTTAACGTACTATTAATGCGCCCATAACACGATAGGTGTGATCGTCTTATCCGGACTTTCGGTTAAGGGAACCTAATGGGGCATTTATATATGATAGATATATCATATAGATTTGGACCGATTTGATCTGAGTTCTCAATATAATTCCGTAATTGAGAAGTCTTATCGAATCATTAGATGATCATATTATGGATATATCTTAATCCTGAGGTGATCACAGTCAACCGCTTGAATCAGTATGAGGTTTGACTTGACGGTTAAGGATTACACCGAGTCTGTGATCCGAATTACCCCATCTTGGCATTGTACTGGATTGAGTGAGTAGTCCGTGTTATCACGGATACGGAATCCATTCCTTCCATTTATGGAAGTAGATAGACAGTTCCCTTATGAGTTAATCCTAGACATTGATCGATCCATGGGATTCATATTACACTGATTAGCTACCAGTGAGTTATTTGAATTATTGATCACTAGGGGGTTAATGGTAAGTAAGGACAAGATGTTGTAACTTCCCGATTTAGAATGAACAGTCTATGGAGGATTAATCCATATGAAATGATTATATCAGTGGACGCTTATTACTTTCTCGTGAGGAGATAAATATAATCTTATAATCGGAGGAGTGCAATCACGGGATTATGGTGGCATATTCTTGTGATTGATTTATCGAATATAATTATTCTGTTCATAAGATAATTATTTATTTGATTTATCGGAGCCGCTGATTATTAGTCCATGGTCCCCGACGTGCCTCCTAATATAGCATGTATATTCTCGGACGTCGAATCCTAATAATATTAATTTAGTTCATGTTGGACTTTATTAAAACGATATGTGAATTAATTGTTTAGTGGACTATTAAATTAGTTGGGCTAAATAATTAAATATGTGGAAAAGACATTTTCCATAATCTTGGCCCAATTATTGTGTAATGGCAAAATTAATATTGACTAGGTCAATATAAAATTGTGGCGCCTCATATGTCCTTATTTTGACAAGGAATTAGTTTTCTTGTGTGTTAAAAAGACATGTGCATAAAATATTTATTGGATAAATATTTATGGTAAATAATAAAGATAAAAAATATTCTTGATTTGTTCTAGAATATTTTGAGATTATCTTTTATTTAATAGGATTATTATAATTGATTTTGTATTAATTATAAAATCCTTGGAGGACAAGGATTACTCTCCTATATAAAGAGAGTTCTCCCAAGTCTAAAACAACACAATAAATTTCGACTTCTCCTCTTAGAGAGAAGAAGTGATAATTTCGCCAAGGGGTTTAAGGGGAAAATCTTGGAGATTTTTCCGGGTAGCATATCGGAGGGGTTCGAGTCGAGAATTCCTTCCACCGGGAATTGCTGGGATCACACGTGCGGAAGATCGTGGTGCTCTTCACATCTTCTTTTCTAATTGCGGTTCTTCAACTTGGATTTAGAGATCCAAGAGGTATGTTCTACAACCCCCTTGTAGAATAGATCTAGTTGTTTTATTACGTGTATTATATAGATCTAGATCCTTAAATCGCTTCCGTTGCGGATGGATGATATTACTAACAGTGGTATCAGTCGCCAAGGGGATCTATATTTATTCGTATAAAATATTAGATCTAAGGAGTGGAATATGCATGTGTAGATTGCATTATTTTCGTTTTTTAATTTTATTATTTTCGAAAATTTTATGATGAATGCTTGCGATTGTTGTGGTTGAAGAGATGGATTGGTGTTGGCATTGTTTACCCGTTAGATCTATTGTACACTCATATGAATGATGAAAATTCGTTCATATGAGTATAGGAAATTATGTAATTTATCTTTATTGCAAGTTTAATTTGCAGCAAATAGATCTAGTTTGTAGCTGTTTAGTTTTTTTGCTTTTCCCGTTGATCGAACCGTTGAAACGAAGATCCCTCCGGTCAGAGTCAAGATTAGAAGAAGATGATCAACTCCACAAATTTTGGCGTCGATCAGGGTCCGTTTCGATATCCGTTTGATGCTGCGAAGAGGCTGCTGTAACAGAAAAACGCAGGATTCACAGATACACTACCTGTGACTTCCTCGATTTTCTGGGAGAGTTTGGACCGTTGAAACAAATATCCGACCGTTCAGATTGATCAACTTGGAGTTTTGGACGTACCATAAAAATTTCAGGTCGATCGGGATTCATCTCGATTCCCGATCTGCCTCAGGAAGTCCTTGATGCGGTGCAGTCAAAGTTAGATTCAGCAGCAAGTTGGGCGGTTAACTGGAGAAAATTGACAAGTCAAAGCTCTGATCCAACCGTCCATATTGGAGTTCGAGAAGTGAAGAAAATATCTGGAAAGTTTCGTCCCGATCCGAGTTCGTTTGGTTTCCCGATCATCGAAGAGTTCGAACAGCTGCAGATTTTGTTAGAAAGTAGTAAACCCTAGTTAGGGTTTTGTTTTTTTTATTTTCTAATAGATTAGTTACGGGGGTGCCAACGATCCATCTCGGTGTTTAAATTTTCCGCAATTTTATTTTTTATGTGTTTGATCATAAAATGACATAAAATCGGAATTGCCATGACATGCATCATATCATAAATCCACTCCATGCATACATGTAGAATTTTAATTTTGGCAATTAAAATAGGCATGTATACAAACTCGCGTAATTAGTTGAAATTTAATTAATACGTGGTAATTAATTAATTTAGTAACTAATTAAAGATCCGAGGACGGGTTATGAAATCGTTAGCCTTTCGGTGTGTGTTCTCGGTGAACCGCCTTAAAGCTCAAACGAGATCACGTTTTTCGATTCGTAGTGTCTACGAGATTGAATGATGGTAAAAGAACAATAAATCTTGGATAAAAACGGTTCGCCTTTAGGTTGGGTGGTCAACTGAGCTTCGCTCAAACGACTTAACCCTCCTAGTGTGATGTATGCACGGGGGTCCGGCAAGACTAAGCCAAACCGAGAGCGGAGGGGTGATTCCTTCTAATCTCAATAGGGCTCTCTTGACCCGATTTCGTCCGACTGTCACATATGTTCCAACGAATAGGAAGGGTAGGCTTGCCTACGTTACCGACACCATTCGGAATCCTTGATTTGACGTGCTTTTATGTTAACATCAAAAAGACATGGTTAGTTAACCCACAACCACTTCCAAAATATTGAGTGGGAGCGGGGGAGGCGACAGCCAACCCCACGGCCTCTACTATAGATGCAAGTAAGTGAGAGAAGGGTGACGCCTCGTGGCGCTTTGATTTCGTCCCCTACGGATGGTGTTCACCCCTATCAACATTCATGGCTTGGTCTCCGAAAGGATAGGATTTCTGGGTACTCGTCGGGTCACCGACCTATCCTACGACGGCACACTCGGGGCGTACCTAAGAGATCCGATATAGTAGGTCACACTCATCAAGGGTATTTTTGATAAATACCTAGGCTAAAAAAAGGAAGGTAGTCAATGAATAAAGGGATGTTCGATTCTCGTGGGATGTCCGATTCTCACAAGTTATTCATTGATTTAACCGTCTCATCTCTTTGACCTACCCTACGGCGGCACTGAGATGCGGGGTTAAAACCTTGGAATGGTAGAGTAGACTTACTTTTAGTTTACAATTCCTAAAATAAAATAATATAGTAGTGTTAAACTTGAATTAATATATGTCATTTTATTTACAGCATTATATCCCTTACTAAATTGCTTAAAATTTATAATTGACTAGTATTGACTTCGTTAAAAAGTGGAAAGTAACTAGGACGTTGAACTAGTTAATTGATAATGCAATTATTTTTCGAAAGAGATATTCTCTCTTAAGCCTTTTAAAACCAGAGTGACATATGGGTATGTCACTAGTGTCATTTGTGTTAAACGGGAGACAAACTTAGTTTGATCAAAGGTGATTTCGGACTTTGAAATTCTTCTAGTGAATTTTAAGTGTGTAGTAATTACACGAGTAAATTTTCTAATTGAAAAATCGGAAAATCATGAAGTGTTACTAGTTGGACGATATTTGGAATTGATGAACTAGTGGGAGCTTTATGATTTATTGTTTTTCTAGAACATTAGAAAAGTGTAATTGACTACACACGTAACCGTTCTAATTGAAAAACCGGAAAGTCATGAAATGTCGCTAGTTGGACGATATTTGGAATCGATGAACTAGTGGGAGTTCTATGATTTGTTGTTTTTCTGGAAACATTAGAACTATGTAAGTGTTTACACGAGAGATTTTAAAATTGAAAAATTGGAAAATCATAAAATAGAGCATTGCTGGTTAGACGATATTTGGAACCGATAAACTAGTGGGAGCTTTAATGTTATGATTTGTTGTTTTTCCGGTATGATAGAAAATCCGAGAAGTCCTAACAAGTAACAATCGAAATAGACATCCCACGGTTCAAGAGTAGTGTCTACTCAAACGAACCGCTGGTTCAAGACTGTTTCCATTCACGGAAAGTCAAGAATGGGAGAATATGTCTAAAAGTGTTAGTCATCTAAAACTGAGTTGATTTTAAGGCTAAAAACAAAAATTAACAAACCGAAAGTCATAGGATAAGGATAGTGATTTCGGATCACCAACCTATGAATCCTTGGTGATTTTCTCTTAGGCTATGTTCTTTGGAAGAACGAGATAGTTGTGCATTAACTATTAATAGACAACGGGCAGTAATTTTAGCAAAATAGTGGGAGTGATATGAGGAAATGAATCTCAGATTCAATCCTTGGATATCGCAGAAGATTTATTTTTCTGTTTAAGATTCGTTGGAACGAATAGATTTACCTTTTATTTGATAATTTGTTTGTCTTATAGAAAGTGAATATACCATTTGTAGTACGAATCTAAGACTCGGACTTTTGTTTGATAAAGTCAAAACCACTAAGAAATGCTGAAATACATATATGTACCATCTTAAGAACTATTAAAAGCAATTGGTTTCTATATTTAGATAAACGCTTCTTCATATTCCATAGTTAGTGCATAGTCCCTAAAAGACAAGACCTGAAGACCGGCTCAGGGTGATTCCTTTCTCCTAGTCTGGTTATATTGTCTCAAAGGTTCAATGACTAAGTTTCCTTTCAATCGGGAAAGGATAATGGTTATAAAGAAGTAACATAGCTTGTTCATGACGACCTTCGGGTTCCGATGAAAGATACAAGCTAGTAGGAGCTTCCGAGTAGTGACTTCTTGTCCGATAACTATTCAAACACTCCGGTAAGTTTATCCAAAATATTTTAAGGTGTCTCGGATTCTGTCAGAGATGGAGTATTCTATACTCAGAAATGGGCCATCACATAGTCCTAGAGACTGATGTTCGGCCTGCCTCATAGTGAAATGCTTTCACTAAGGAAGAAACCATTGTATTGCCTTACATAGTTGTAGATGTGCTACAATACACTGCTTAACTCAATAAAGATATTGGAAGTGAAATAACGGTTTACATTGAAATGTAGAACCGAGAAGTCTACCTAGAATGTGCTTTGGAATTAACGGATAATGAGTGGATTCGGTTCACCCAAATTCCGTCAATATAAGCATTTAGCACATGATGCTTGATGGTAGGACTGGAATTTCACGTACACGTTCGGTCAGTGACCAAATCGTGATATATCTTGAAGAATTGAGAGAAAGGTTCGTTATCGATTCTTAACATCTGGAAGGGACAGCTATGCTGTTGCATCCTTTCTGATAGAGTCTATGAACAACAAACCTTGAACCTTAGAGTACGGATACTCAAGGTAGTTACTTACTGATTAGATCAAACCACATCCAACTTTGGTTGTTGGTGATAACACTAAATACTGCTAAACTAGATCAGAATTTCGATCGACCAAGAATGTAGTGGGAGTATGGTTTATCCATTACCCATTACGGTTTCTACGGACTTTGTAGTCTGAGGATCGATTGATGACCTATGGCTCTTTTGTGAGCAGTATAGGATTCTGATAATAGAGGTTGGTTTACAAGCCATAACCCTGTGAATGGAGTTTGGTACTCCAGAGCTGTTCATACTCTTGTAGAACCACCTGAGAGTCTCAGGCCCAGTGGGAGTAATTGGATCTACACGGAAAAGAGTAGAATGAGTTCGGTATTGCATGATTTCGTTCAAAAGCAGAAAATAGGGGTGATTCCCTGAGACTTTCTTGCCAAACAAACGGAGTCTGGATTCATTCGGAACAGAAGGGTATTGCCTTATGAACTTATGACAGGATGACTGTCAAGGCTTATGTCCTTTGTGGATAAAAAGCAAACCTCTTGGTCATTGAAAGTCATATATTTCTATAATATATGGATTTGACCAGAATATTGATAAGTCTTTTGTAGACCGGATATCAATTTTAGTACAGTAGTGAATATATAAATATATATTAGTGTTTGTGAGGGATAACACTGCACCAGTTGGAATTAACATGGGTGTGTTATCTGAAGTCAAAATCTGACAATACCACAATTCTCTGCAACAGAGATTTGGACAACATTCTTAAGAGTTTGACTCGGTCGAATTCATTAGAATCAGTCACTGGTTTCCCATCCATCTTATTGGTTAAGATGATGCATATGTGTATGCAACATTCAACGAGGAAGTTCTACCCTATGCCTCGGGAATGACTCTCTAAATCTTCGGATCAAGAGAAATGGGATGGATTCTCTTTGTGACAAGAGATGGTCGGGTTTTTGAACGTCAATTTTGATCGAATCTTAGATTCGGCGGTTAACAAAGCAAGTTTAGTATGTCCTTTAGTATCTTGAGAGAACGAGGAATAATATGCGGACATATTCATGTATGAGCTTGGATATGTGTGATACACTGATTTTGACTTTAAGTCAGATTGAGGATGATCGTTAAAGTCGATCTCGGGCTCAGTGTTTACTCTTGTTGAAGCTATTGCCTGGAGAAATCCAGCAACGCCAACTCGACTTTAACTAGTTGGGTGATTAGCGGCTTCTGTAGTAGCTAGAGAGGCGATATAGCTTAAGGATTTCCTTTCCATATCTGGGAGTCATTCTAGATTTGGAAAGCAGATACCACATCATTGTGCAAACAATGAAGGGGTAGCTTATAAGGATTTCCGAAATCATTGGAGTTCAAGAGCATATTGGGTAGGTACCACGTGATCAGATGGACCGGCGACGTTTCGATTCTACGGATCGCCTCGAGCCAACAACCTGACTGATCATTAAGACCCATGACATTCAGATATAGGTGCTCCCTGAGTCACTGACCTATCCTACGACGGCATACTCGGAGTGTACTTTGGAATCTGAAATGGTTATGATAAGTTTTGTGGGCACTAAAATACGGGATGAGTCTCCATTGCTTTAGAGCAAGTGGGAGATGTAGTTTGCTGTAGTTTTAAATAATAGGGTGTGCTCTAAAACAATTAATCACAAGCTTTCGTGCAAGTGGGAGATTGTTAGGTGTGATGCCCGAAAGACAATTTTTGTAATTGTTTTATTTAATAAATGAAATGATATTATTATTCATATTTATTATTCTCATAATCACCGATGTGACAATAGTATTTACACTACAGAAAACCCCGAGTATATCGTTTATGTAATCACTTAACTCAGTGTATGAGATATACACGGGAGGATTGAGTTAGTGAAGATGTACTTAAAATACAATTAGTCCGTAGTAAAGTTAATCGAGAGTATCGGGTCTCCCCTTTAACGTACTATTAATGCGCCCATAACACGATAGGTGTGATCGTCTTATCCGGACTTTCGGTTAAGGGAACCTAATGGGGCATTTATATATGATAGATATATCATATAGATTTGGACCGATTTGATCCGAGTTCTCAATATAATTCCGTAATTGAGAAGTCTTATCGAATCATTAGATGATCATATTATGGATATATCTTAATCCTGAGGTGATCACAGTCAACCGCTTGAATCAGTATGAGGTTTGACTTGACGGTTAAGGATTACACTGAGTCTGTGATCTGAATTACCCCATCTTGGCATTGTACTGGATTGAGTGAGTAGTCCGTGTTATCACAGATACGGAATCCATTCCTTCCATTTATGGAAGTAGATAGACAGTTCCCTTATGAGTTAATCCTAGACATTGATCGATCCATGGAATTCATATTACACCGATTAGCTACCAGTGAGTTATTTGAATTATTGATCACTAGGGGTTAATGGTAAGTAAGGACAAGATGTTGTAACTTCCGATTTAGAATGAACAATCTATGGAGGATTAATCCATATGAAATGATTATATCAATGGACGCTTATTATACTTCTCGTGAGGAGATAAATATAATCTTATAATCGGAGGAGTGCGATCACGGGATTATGGTGGCATATTCTTGTGATTGATTTATCGAATATAATTATTCTGTTCATAAGATAATTATTTATTTGATTTATCGGAGCCGCTGATTATTAGTCCATGGTCCCCGACGTGCCTCCTAATATAGCATGTATATTCTCGGACGTCGAATCCTAATAATATTAATTTAGTTCATGTTGGACTTTATTAAAACGATATGTGAATTAATTGTTTAGTGGACTATTAAATTAGTTGGGCTAAATAATTAAATATGTGGAAAAGACATTTTCCATAATCTTGGCCCAAATTATTGTGTAATGGCAAAATTAATATTGACTAGGTCAATAAAAATTGTGGCGCCTCATATGTCCTTTTTTGACAAGGAATTAGTTTTCTTGTGTGTTAAAAAGACATGTGCATAAAATATTTATTGGATAAATATTTATGGTAAATAATAAAGATAAAAATATTCTTGATTTGTTCTAGAATATTTTGAGATTATCTTTTATTTAATAGGATTATTATAATTGATTTTGTATTAATTATAAAATCCTTGGAGGACAAGGATTACTCTCCTATATAAAGAGAGTTCTCCCAAGTCTAAAACAACACAATAAATTTCGACTTCTCCTCTTAGAGAGAAGAAGTGATAATTTCGGCCAAGGGGTTTAAGGGGAAAATCTTGGAGATTTTCCGGGTAGCATATCGGAGGGGTTCGAGTCGAGAATTCCTTCCACCGGGAATTGCTTGGATCACACGTGCGGAAGATCGTGGTGCTCTTCACATCTTCTTTTCTATTGCGGTTCTTCAACTTGGATTTAGAGATCCAAGAGGTATGTTCTACAACCCCCTTGTAGAATAGATCTAGTTGTTTTATTACGTGTATTATATAGATCTAGATCCTTAAATCGCTTCCGTTGCGGATGGTATTTTCCTAACATAAATAACTATGCAAGGCGAGGCTACGATTTCTTCCTCAGTGAAAATCACTCCACTTGAAGGCAGACCGAGCATCAGTCCAAAGACTATGCGATAGCCTATTTCTGAGCATGGAATACTCTATTCTCTGCTAAAATCAGAGACTCCTCCTCGTATTCTTTCGATAAACTAAATCGTGTTTTGAGCAATTATCAGACAAAATGTCACCACTCAAAAACTCCCACTAGCTTGTTTCTCTCACTAGACCCCGAAGGTCATTATGAACAAGCTATGTTACCTCTTCAAATCTATTACCATGTCCCGATTGAAAGGAATCTTAGTGATTGTTCCTTTGAGATAGTGTTCCTAGACTGGGAGATAGGAATCACCCTTAGCCAGTCGTCAGGTCTTATCTCTAGGATATATGCACTAATTAATAGATATTGAAGGGTCGTTTATCTTAATACGGAAACCTTTTACCTTTAATAGTTTTAGATGTGTTACACATACCTATTCAGCTTTTCTTAGTGTTTTCTGTCTTTATCAAACAAAAGTCTGAGTCTCAGATTCGTACTACAAATGTCATCTTCACTTTGTTTAAGGCGACTGTAGTATCGAGATGAAAGTGAATCCATTTGTTTCAACGAATCTGTAAACAGAAAAATAAATTTTTTTGTGATATTCAAGGAAAGAATTCAAATTCATTTCCTTATATCACTCCCACTATTCTAGCTGAAACAACTACCCGTTGTCTACTCTATTAATTGTTAATGCACAGCTTCCTTGTTCTTCCAAAGAACTAAGCTACCGAGTCAAGTTACTCGGTTAAGAAAGTCGCTAAGGATTCATTGGTTAAGTGATCCGAAATCACTTTCCTTATCCTATACTTTCTTTAATTAATGTTTCGGTTTAGCCTCAAACTTAGTTTAGATGATTAACACTTGCAGACATTCTTTCTCATTCTTGACTTTCCTTAAAAGGAAATAGTCTTGAACTAGCAGTTCGTTTGAGTAGACACTACTCGTGAACTGTGGGATGTCTAATGAAAGCGTCACCAAGTGGGACTAATTTTCTAATAAATCAGAAAAACATAAGATAAAAGCTCCCACGAGTTTATCGGTTCCAAATACCGTCTAACTAGCAACACTTTAATTTATGATTCTCTAATTTTTCTCTCAGAAAATTTCTCGTGTAGCCACTACACAATTAAAAATTCACTAAAAGAATTTTACCGTCCCAATCATCTTTCAAACTCACTATGATTGTCTCTCGTTCAACACGAGTGACAGCAGTGACATACTTGTTTACGTCACTCAAGTCTTGAAGGCTCAAGAGAAATATCTCTTCCAAAAATTAATTGCATGTAAGATTAATAAGCACAACGTTCTAGTTACTTACCACTTTTAACGAAGTTGTTACTAGTCAATATAAAACATACACTAGCAGTCTAGTACCCTAGAGAGATATATAAATAGTTGTAAATAAAAAATGATAGAAAATAAATCCAAATTATACACTACTAATTGATTTTAGGAACTATAAACTAAGTACTTATAGTCTATCCTACCGTTCCAAAGACTTAATCTCACACCTCAGTGCTGCCTTAGGGTAGCCTGGGTAGGTCAAAGAGGTGACGACTAAATTGAGATCTTTCTCTCTCGATGATTAAAATGGAATCGAACATCCAACTTTAATCCCCGATTACCTTTCTTTTTCAGCCAAGGTATTACCAAAAATACCCATAATGAGTGTGACCTACTATTTCAGATTTTTAGGTAGACCCCGAGTATGCCGCCTTAGGGTCGGTCAGTGACCCGGCGAGTACCCAAAATCCTATCATTTCGGAGACCAAGCCTTGAATTTTGATAGCGGTGAAGGCCTTCCTTAGGGAGGCCGGTCCCAGGCCGGCACTAGGCGTCACCATTCTCTCACGTTGCTTGTGCAATAGTAGAGGCCGTGGGGTCGGCTGTCGCCTTCCCTGCTCCCACTCAATATTTTGAAAAAGTGGTGGGGGTTTACTGATCACGTTTTTGGACTTGATGTTACATTAAGGAACAATAAATCATAGGCGCGAAGGGTATCAGTCATATGGGCTAGCCCACCCAACCTATTCGTTGGAACATATGTGGCCGTCAGACGGGTCATGACTAGGGGAGCTCCATTGAGCCGTAGTGGCTCGTCGGATGGCTCAGCCTTGCTGGACCCCCGTGCAAACGCCACACATGAAGGGTGAAGTCGATCGAGCCGTAGCTACTGTTGACCACCCAACCGTGGTTAAACCACTTTCGAACCATGTTTGCCCGTGATTATCCAATCCTTAAACATCAAACTTTCACGTAGACACTACGGAACAAAAAAACGTAATCTCGTCTAGGTAGGGTGGAATTCACAGAGAATCCAACACCTTAACCACGAGGTTTCGGGATTTTACTCCCTATGCTTTCGTAGAGTGGGATTCACCGAGAATCCATCACTCAACCTCGACGATTGACAAAACTCTTGATCCTCGGTTTTTACCCTAATTAGTTTCTAATTAATATCAAACAATTAATAAAAACTAATTGCGTGTTGTATACATGCCTAACTAATTCCTCAAATTAATTTCTACATGTATGCATATGGAGTGGAATTCATGATATGATGCATGTCATGGCAATTTTCCGGTTCTACACATACAATCTAAACATGTATTCTAGTGCGGAAAATAAACACCGAAATGGACCGTTGGCACCCCCGTATCTAACATATTAGAAAATAAATAGCCAAACCCTAACTAGGGTTTACTACTTTCTAACATAATCTGCAGCTGTTCAAATTATTCGATGATCGTGAAACCAAACGAACTCGGATCGTGACGAAACTTTCCAGATCTGTTCTTCACTCCTCGAGCTTCAATATGGACGGTTGGATCGGAGTTTTGACTTGTAAATTTTCTCCAGTGAGCCGTCTAACTTGCTGCTGAAATTGTCTCTTACAACAGCGCACCAGTGACTTCCCGAGGCCGATCGAGAATCGAGTTGAAACCCGATCGACCTGGAAATTTTATGGCATGTCCATAACTCCATATTTATTAATCTGACTGGTTGGATTTGCGTTTCAACGGTCCAAACTCTTCCATAAATTCGAGGAAGTCACAGCTAGGGTTTCTGTGAATCCTACGTTTTTCTGTTACAGCAGTCACTTTATTGCAACGAACGAATATTGAGACGGACTCCGATCGACCCCAAATTTGGAGGGCTTTTTCTTCAAATTTTAACCTTAATTCTGACCCGAGGGATTGTCGTTTCAACGGCTCAATCAATGGAAAAAACGAAAAAACCAAACAGCAACAAAACAGATCTACTTCTAGGAAATTAAAATTGCAACAGCAAATAAATTACATAATTTCCTATACTCATATGAACGAATTTTCTTCGTTTATATGAGTTTACAATAGATCTAACGGGTAAACAGTGTCAACCTCAATCCATCTCTTTAACCACAACAACCAATCATTATCTATGCATATAAAAAGTTAAAATTTATCAACATGCAATTCCACTCTTTTAAATCGTTTATTTATGATCATAGCTACATAAATCGTGGAACCTGTCTCTGCTACCACATATAGGATGTAGGAGCTCAGATCTAAACGAATTAGATCTATGCACAGCGGATGGATCACGATTTATATATTACAATACATAAATAAACGATTTAACAACTACAAGGAAGTTAAGAAAATCATACTAACAGAAAGAAGAGAAGCCAAAATCTTAGGATGAGAAGTCTTGATCTTCCAATGTGTTCTCCAAACGGTGGTTGGTGGACACCCTTCTCGATATGAGAACCTCCTTGATATGCAACACCACTTCAAAAACCCAAGACAGAAAACTAATTTTTTTCTCTCCTTTTTGGTGTGTGGGGCGAAAAAATTCAAGTGTCTTTTACACTTGGAATAACTCTCCTTTTATAGGAGAGTAAATCCTTGGTCTCCAAATTTTAATTAATTAAATAATAATTAATTAAATAAAATAAAAAAATATTTTCCTTAATGAATAATTGTGACATGTCATTGACCAATAGGAAACCAAATAACATGTCATCCAACCAATCACATAACAAGAATATCTTTTATTTTTCCATAACACAAGAAAATTAATTCTTGTGCTAAAAAGACCATAAATGGCGCCACCCCTAGGGTTTTAAAAGCCCACATAAAATGTTTTTTATGTGTATTATATTATTTAGCTCAACTAAATAATATTCATGCATATCAATTAATTGACCCAGCCAATTAATTATTTCTGACGCCCAAATAAACAAGAATATTAGCCCGAATTATAGAAGCCACATTGGGGACCATGGACCTATAACCAGTAGCTCCAATAATTAAATATATTATTCATCGAACAGAATAAATATATATAATTATTAATTCCGGGATTACTCCACCATAAACCCGAAACTGAACTCTACCAATTACAGATATATACTTATACTCAACCTATAGAGTGAATAAGCATCCATTGATATAATCACTACATACGGATTAACCCTCCATAGACTGTCCACTCTGTGTGGGATGTCTCCGTAAACCCGACACAGAATATCTTATCCTTATTTACCATTAACCCCCTGATGACCAATTAGTACACATATCTGACTAGTAGCTAATTAGTCAAATGTGAACTCCCGGGATCGATCACTTTCTTAGGGCTAACAAATAAGGGGACTGTCTCTCTACTTCCCGCAGGAAGGAATGGATTCCATGTCTGTGAAAATCAGAACTACTCACTCATCAGGGGATAGTGCCAACAAGAAGTGGCTTGGAACACATATTCAAGTGAACCGTAACTAACACATCAAACACTACCCCGAGACAAGCAGCACCCTGTGATCACCTCAAGATTAAGGTTGATCCATATATGATCATCTAATGATTTAATAAGATTCCTCGATTATGGAATTATATCGAGAAATTCATATTAAATCGGTCCAGTCCTATATGAATGCCATCATATATAAATGCCCCACGTAGGTACCCTCTACCGACAGTCCGGATAAGACTATCACACCCTAAGGTGTTCTGGGCGCATTATTGGTGTTTTAATCAAGAGACCCTAAACTCTGATTAAGTTCACCACGGACTAACAGTTTAAGTATATCACCACTAACTCAATCCTCATGTGCATGCCATACACTGAGTTAAACGGTTACATACTAATATACTTAGGGTTTGCAGCAGTGTATTACTTACAAGCACAAAGCAAGTAATAAGGTGAGATAAATTCTGTTATCAAAAACAATTACACAAATTGTATTTCGGGCACTACACCTAACACACCACACCCTACCCTACCTTACCCACCTCCTTACTTTACCCTATCCTTACCCACCCCTACTCTACCCTACCTATCCTACCCCCATATACCTTACCACCACCCATCATATCCTACTCTACCCTATTTCACCCTATCCTACCTTACACATTTTACCTACCTTACCCCACCACATACTCTACCCTACCCTACCCCACCCCTTACCCTACCCTACCTACCCTACTTCATCACCTACCCTAACCTACCCTACCACTCACCCACTCTTACCTCATCACCCGCATGTTTTTCATTTTATTCCATCGCATTCCATCCATTTTTGGAAGGAATGAAATGGAGCTTTTTCATTCCATCGGAATAAAATTTCATTACATTCCATTCCCTCATAATCATACACAAACATTGGAATGGAATTAAAAATCATTCCATTCCATTCCATCCTAACAAACGTACCATTAGAATTGGTTAAGTTTTGATGATGAAGCCTTGATGATGAGTTCCTGACCAGTTGTTGTAGATGCAAAGCAAAAAGATGTCTAGAATTGAATGTATAGATTTTATTAGAATATGATATTGTATAAGTTCAATCAAACAAGCATTGTAATAGAAACCATATAGGTTTTAGTGGAGTCTAGGACATTTGCTGAATAACCAAGAACAGTGTTGAGTCGGTCTATCAGTTGAGGGTTCAGACTCAGCTGATCAATCAAAGAACTATAGAGATGAAGGCTGGGGGATCAAACTCGGTTATGAAGATTGAAGACCTAAGGCTGAGGTTTCAGACTCGGTGATGAAGACTGAGCCGAGGCTATAAAGTTATACTTTAGGTAAGTCTGTGATGGTTTGGACTAGCTTTATAGACCTTGTATTTGAAGGTTTGAGATTCCAAATGACAGGTGATGAAGAACCTCAAGCAAATAAAAACAGATGGTCAAGATAAAGTCACCTGAGTGAAGAATATGACATAGTCAAGCTGAGCAATATGCAACTCAGCAGTGCATGACAATTGAAGTGCTGAGTTTTTTATGTTGAGGATATTGACCCACCTACAAAGAATATTCAAAGGATCATAAACTCTTAGCTGCAATCAATGAAAAGTACAAGTAACATTTATATTGTATAAAGCTTTATTGGTGTAAAAATTCCATTGGTTGACAGCATGTCATTGTTACAAGGACTCTGGCACTGACAACATCAGAGCTGACAACATAGGATGTAAGATTGTTTTCAGAAATATCCAAGCAACAACTATTCCAATTCAAATTTGAACGTTAGATTTCCACCTATATATAGAGGAGTTGACATCCAAGAGCAGCTGAGAGTGGTGTTGTGAATGCAATGTATTTGAATTATATGAGAAATCAAAAGAAATAAATAAGGGGTAAAATGAAAAGCTATCTAGTTTACACTGCTGAGAACCGCAATCTGCTGAAGTACTTAATTACAAAATCCAGAATTCTTCAAGTGCTACAATCTATCAAGATCCATCTAGTATTTCAACCCTTGGAAAACCTAAGCATCTGAGAAAATCATACACATCAAGATCAAGCTCAACAAACAGAATCACTTTCTTGATTCAATCTCTACTTCGTTTTCAACAAAGGTTTCTAGACGATGAAGCATCTGATGGGTGTGAAGGACTGTTGAAACAACTGAATTAGATAGATCTGAGAAGGAGCTGTGAGTGTGGTGGAGCTATTGAAGAGGCAATCCTACCCTCAAATGAATAGTGGAACAGACTCAGTGAAGCAACAATCCCACCTGCCAAGGACTGGTGTTCAAGATTGTGTAGCTGTGGACTTTCAGTGAAGGACAATTACTTGATCTGTTATATCTTGTGACTGTACCTCAAGAACAATAGTGAATTCTTGCAACATCACTGGAGAATGAGAGAAGTAGAGGATTACACCACATCGAACTGCCATAAAAAAATTATGTGTCTTTACTTTTCCGCAATTTACTTTCAGTATTTAATTTATATTTGTTTGCTTACCAATTACACAGCACTGCTCACTAAACTTAGCAAACAACACAACAGCTGCTGAGTATTGAACACCAAACATAAAACAAAAGAACAACATACTTAAAAGGCTTTAATTATTCCGCTGCATATAACACAACTGAGTTAATAAGTCTGCTGACTATCTTATCAGCTAAGTTATCTATCTTTTAAAAGAAAAAGGTTTTAAGTGACAATTTTAATTTCCTCCTCTCCCCCTCTCCCCTAAACTTGACCAGCTTTTTCTATGAACCAACACAATAAATTCACATATTCACAACTCTTAATTAAAAGTTTAGAGTTTTACAATAACTAACTCAAGTTTCTTGTCTTTTGTACATCTACAATCATATGATTCAAAGCTCAAGAAGAAATTGAAGCATGCCAATGGTTGGATAACTCGCAAATGCAAGTGTTTTTAGTCATTATTAACAATACATCGTAGGTAGATCATACTCAAATTGTGAGTGTTTGCTTAGCCGATGAGGCATTACCCTGGGGGTAAAAGCTACGGCCTCAAGACCAAGAGGTCTCAGCCTCAAGCCTCTCTTTGAGGCAAAAAAAAAATTGTGTGCGTTTATAATTGTACTTTCGTTTCTGCAAATAATAATACTAATAATAATAATAATAATAATAATAATAATAATAATAATAATAATAATAAAAATTGCAAGTGTTTAGATCACTTGGACTTGAAAATTACTTGAATTTGCACTTGAGAAAATCCTTGCTCGGTTGGTTCTACGGAGGCCTTCCGGTTGGTTCTACCAAGGCCTTCCAACTAAAGTTTAAGTCTCGCCGAAATATATGGGTTATAAGTGTCGACTTTATATGATAAAAATATCATTCTCATCAACAACGACGACGACGACGACAACAACAACAGATAAAGAAATAAATAAATCAAAGCTCATTAAGATTTTTTGTTTTTTTTTTTGGGGTAAGAACGCCGCGTACTACCCCTAAAAGAAACACCGAATACTCTTTTTTTATGAAAATTAATATATTTTTAAAACATGGTAAACCAACAAATGTTCTATCCTAAGAAATCAAATTAGGTGTTTCATTAGATGACTAATAGTTCATCCTAACCTTTTGTTTTGTTTTTTTTTTCCTTCTTATATTACTAATAATAAAAGGTCATTTTCCCTCTCCCCTTCAATACATCGATCCCCCTAAAATACCAAACAAAAACCAAAAAGAAAAATTTAAAAAAACAAAAAGAATTTACTTAGTTATGCATATAGTTAGCTAGGCTTGAGTCTCTTTGCAGGAGGCATGGGGACATCTGTAATCAGCTGCAAACCCCAAACATCATCATCCCACACAATTTCCTCCGCCAAAAGATGGCGGAGCGTTGTTTCATAATCGCAACACAACGATTTCTGCAGGATTTCCTCTTCATTATAATTCCATATATGTAGCCTATTGCCCCAATTTCTTGTTTTCTTCAGATTCTCAACCAACTTCCGAGGCAGCGCCACATGCATTTCTTTCGATTTCTCCTTCTCGGAGGCCGTTTTCTCCTCTGTTTTCTCTTCATCATTCTTATCCGCAGTTGTTGTTGAACACATGATACTCTTTTGCTTTACATGTAAATATATAATTTCTATTGAACCACATGTAGGTTTAATTAAATTTTTTATTTATTGAACTCTATGTTCTGGGATTCAAAGCCTTAAAAAAAGGTTTTTATTATAGAAACAAATCTTGGAATGATTAGTACGTGCTTCTCAAATCATGATTAATTCAATTTCACCAAATAATGCTTAATATGGAAAGATCTAATAAAATCATGATTAATTTGAGTTTTTCTCATTTATTATTATCTATTTAAAGTGTATTAATAAAATTCTTCTCAAATCATGAATAATTTCAATTTCTAAAATAATGCTTAATATGGAGAGATCTAAAAAAAACCATGATTAATTTGAGTTTTTCTCATTTATTGTTATCTATATTAAAGAGTATTAATAAGATTTTTACCATTACCTTTTCTTTTTTCTTTTTTTTTTGAGGAATTTTTTTTTAAGGACTTCTGATTTTGCCTTATAACGGAAAATTTATAGTTATAGTTGTTCTGGGTTATTGGATTTATTAATTAAAGTAAAGGGTCCAAAACGACACAAAATAGACTTAATTGGGTTATTGGATTTATTAATTAAAGTAAAGGGTCCAAAACGACACAAAATAGACTTAATTAGATAAATAGGACAAACTAAACATTTCATTTGTTAGATGGACACAAATTAAATAGTTAGACAAAAATACTTTTGGTGAGAAAAAAAAGGGAACAGGCGCATGGGAGGTTTTTTTTTTTTTTTTTTTTTCCTCCTCTTTTTGCAACAGGCGCTGAAAAGGTTCTTTTTTTTTTAAATTCTTTTTCTGGACCCTGAAAAGTTGAGAAAAAATTGTAATTTTCTCTCTTATATACTCAATATTTCAACCGGTTATATCTTTTGATATAAAATTCAGAAAATCGTAATTTTTTCACCATAATTTATATTTTTTCGTCCTCTTTTTCGAATTAATTGTTGAAAATCGAAATTTACTTCGTCAGGATGCAATGACCACCCCGATTCATTAATAATCGCGATCAATTAACTAAAATATCTACTTCCAGCAAAACCAATCGTATAATTTTTAAGAAAAAAATCGAGCATTATTTTTTTTTTCATAATTAAAAGATGTTTTTTCATTGTATCAAATATTCCCAAGTAGACCTTCGTATGTCCCTCTAAATAAAAGAGGTAGAAGAAATACTACAGTTTCATAAAAAATAATATAAAAAATAAATAAATAAAAAAATCTAATGGCTACCTGCAAGCCCGATAGAGAGGCTTATTATACCACAATGCAAAAGTTCCAGGAATATATTGGTGATACAAAATACCTGCAAGAAACCATATTTTCACATTATTATAGCATAAAGGTAAAGATCAACATTAGCATTGTAAAATTTTGCAGAGCGTATTAAGAAGGACTAATTAATCAATCCACAAAATTACAGCCAGGACATATCTCTTGTTAATTCGTGCAGTCGTAACAATTATAATATCCCAAAAAAGATAAGCAATTGGTCCTAACAACTACAATGTACAATATCCCACAATAGGCAAGCAATCAATCATGTTCATCATGAACAAAACATGGTGGAGGACCCTTTAAACTTTCTAAATAAATGGAAAAATATAGACAATGTAGGAGGAGGATTATGGTGAAGATTTTTTTTTTTTTTTTACTAACAACCATTTTATCCAATCACAAGTAATTCTCAACATCAAGAAAAAGATAAAGCAAAAATCAAGGTGAAAGAAAGTTTCAATAAGTTTAGTTTAGAGCACCCATAGTCACAACCAAGTCCATCCTTAGTCAATTTTGGTAACCAAATGTTCCTATTCTGGAATTTTTTTTTTTGAAAAAATCAAAGGTTAATTTGGTAGGGAAAGATTTATTGAACACCATCAACAATTTTCTTGAAGAATAATATCTTAAAAGGTTAATTCGGTATGCGATTTTTTTTGGGTTTGTAGTAAGTAACAGAAAGCCATGAAAAGAAAAGAGATGATTTGGAGGAATTTAATTTTGTCTGTTTGGTAAACTTTATCATGAAGGAAATGAAGGGAGAAGAGGGAAAACCAAAAGAGAAGACCCAATACAATTTTAACATGTTTCTTTTTAAAATAGGTAGAAAACGGAAGGAAACCATTATTTTTTTAAAATAGGCTGCACTATCTGTCATTCTCCTTTCGTTTCTGTCTACTTCAATCCAAAAACGCTCAGTCGAGTTCACAATCTCTCATTCTCTTTTGTTCATTTTTTTTTTCTTGTTATTATTTTTGTTTTCTTTTCTACATGTTTCCTTCAATCCAAACAGGGTTTTAAAAAGAGATTACGACCAAAGGCGAGCCGATGAAAAACTTTGCCCATTCTAAAGCTTCTATACTATACTCCCTCCGTTTTTTTTATTAGTCATTTTTGCGTAGGCACACAGAGACTACGCAAGTGATTCATGTGTATGAAATAACTAGATTGACCTTCTTTAATATTTTGAATATATTTGCAATCATTAGATATATTACTCACTCCGTCCCATTCTATTTGTCCATGTTTTCTTTTGAGTTTATCCCAAAATAAGTGTCCACTTTGTGCATTAATTGTCAAATTTCTTCAAATGTCTTTCACTCTTTACAATATTTACGATAAAAAATGTGTAGCATTAAATGCTTCAACAACTACTTAAAGAGTATAAATGTAAAAATATTGAATAATTTAATGAAATTCAAACCATTAACTACGGTTTTCTTAATCTGTGTGAAAAGTCAAACGAGACAAATAAAATGGATGACTGATACTAACACTATTGGAGTTTTAAATGACTTTTGATGTTTTTGATGCATTGAAAATGTATTTTTAATTATTTAAAAATTTTAGATTTTGTTTAATCTTTTAATTAATGTGAAGGAATAAGTGGAAAAAATAATATAAGTGATATTTTGGTAATCTAAAACGACCAATATAAGTGAAAAAACAATTCAATGGAGGAGTACTAATTATATTAAGCGAGTTCCATTGGCACTGCTATTTTACTATTCAAACTTTTTTAATATTACTTTTTATTTACTTTTTCACATCATCAAATCATTTTTTGGCACAACGTTACGCGCGTTAGTGTCAAACGTCAGTGGGTCTGACGTTTTTTCGCTCAAAACGTCAGTGGGTCTGACGTTTTACATCAACGACACATTTATAACTGCAAAATCAGTGTCACTGACGTTTGGATTGAAAACCAACGTCAGTTTCAGTGACGCTCGTACCGCAAACGGACGCCAGTGCCACTGACGTTATGTTGTTCAAAATAATAAAAAGCGGCTTCTATCGGCACCACGAAAATACTATCAGCACTCTTTAATTTATTATTTTACATTTACTTTTCCACATCACCTAATCACTCAAGGCACCACCTAAAAATAATCTATTTAAAAACTACACATTTTAGCCCCTCATGTTTTAAAAAATAAACACTTCAGTCCCCACTTTTTCTACAACTCTTCTTCGTTACTTCTTCTACAACCCTAAGAATACCGCAGGATTTGTGGTAGGAAAATTCGCCGGAAATTCGCATTGAAAAAAACATCGCTTTTAACTCCTCATCTAAGTATCATGTTTTGTTTATATTTCGGTTGCAAATTGGTAGAAATCGAAGGTTTTAATGGTGTAATTTATTTTGATTTAAATGGAGTAATCATCGAAGATTTGCATTTCAAATTATTTCATTGTAGAGTGTTTCGTTTTCGGTTGAAATATGGAAGATATAGGGTTGAAATCAGAGGTTTTTTTGGGTATTTTCGATAAACCGGCCGTTTCCCGATCGGAGAAATGAGGAAGACGACCGGGTGCTTGAAACGTCGCTTACAGTGACGTGTCAGTGCATATACAACGTCAGATGAGATGGCATGTTGATCATAAAAGATCACTAGGGTAACCTAGTTGTTCATCAGTGTGGATGTCGTTAACATTGTCTTCTGACGTCGGTGCTGCTGACGTTCTGAGAAACGTCGTTTAGGGCGACGTTTGATTTTAATAGAAACGCCAATGAAACTGACGTCATTGTCCATAACATCACCGACCATGACGCTGATTTGTTGAAGAAACGTCAAAGTTGTTGGCGTTCTGAAAACAGTGACATTTTAAGTTATAGATTCTAAACGTCAGCACAATTGACGTTTAACTTGCACACGAGCATCAGCCGTACTGACGTTTTATAGGATCCGGCCGGGGAATCCAATAGGCGTCGGAAAACTCTAAAAATCTTCATTTTTTTTTTCTATAATTCATGGGGTTTCAAGCAATTAAGAATGATGTTTATGTGTTATCTTATTAAATGCTCAAGAATATCAATTTTTTGGGTGATGAGCTCGATGTAATGGAAAATGTTGTTGAAGAAGATGAAGATGGTTGAAGAGGATGAAGATTATTGAAGAAGATGAAGATGGTTGAAGAATTTTTTTTATGAGGATGATGAAGATGAAGATGATTTTTGATGATAAAGATGAAGATAAATTTGGGTGAAAACTAAGTTCGGGGATTATACTATTTCATTTTAATTATCAAAGAATTAAGTTGTATTTTATAAAATTCATAGTATGAGAAGTATATTTTTCATTTTTTTGGGTAATGCTCGGAGTAAATAAATAATAAAAATATTCAAATTGGTTTTAAGAGTTACTAATAGGATGTGAGAAGTATTCGTGGTGCCAGAAGTGAAACCGTGGTGCCGATAAAAACCGCCTAATAAAAATATTCAATATAGTGTCAAAAGTGATTTATAATATGCCAAGAATAATCTTGATGTATTTTCGTGGTGTCGATAGATACCGCCTTATATTATCAGTTCTTTCCCCTCCCCTAAAACAAACATCTGTCCCCGGTCACAAATCCAACGAAAACCCCGAGTTTAAGAGGGTTCGCTCTCGCTCCCCACCTCAGATTCCTCAAATCGTTCAAAGTGCAAGCTTTACCATAAAGCTTTGCTTGAAGTGGCATTCAGAGCAATATGGACGCAATAAGGAAGCAACTGGATGCGCTAATGGGCGCGAATCGGAACGGCGACGTTACAGAGGTTGATCGTCGTTACAACGACCGTGATGTCTGTCGGCTCTTCCTTTCCGGCCTTTGCCCTCACGAACTCTTCCAACTTACTGTACGTGCATCTTGCTTTTCGGACAAAACCTTTTGTTATCTGTTAAGTGTTTAATTTCAACATTTGTTTGTGGTATTTATTTTGTTGTTAATAATAAAGTACTCCTCTTTCATTGTCTTTATTTGTTTAAAGATGTCTTTTCAACTATTTCTTAATTTCCTGCAAAAGACAAAAGTAATTAGAGCTGATTATTACTAGGGAATATTATATATCGGTGGTTTGTGCACATATTTAGTAAATTGTTTTTTTGACAAGGCCCAAACAGGAAGAAGAAGGGCAAGATGATACTTAAGCATCTGGCAATGTAGCAGTTTTTGTTAGAAAGTAAAATGTGTTTTAGTAGGATTGGTAGAAGAACAAATCAGAGAAACCAACTATCAGAAAGTATGTGCAGAGGTGATACCTTGGCGATAAATAATCAATCTGCCTTCACGGATGCTGAGGTGTGCTTAAATCTAGGTCCTACTTCCTGATCAACCTAACAGTTAATAAAAGATGCAGCACATAATGACAAGGACACATAAATGCTTAGAGCCTTAAACAACTTTGACCTAAGGACACATGTTGCCCTAACTTGCAAGGCGACCAAGCTGAAGCAACTGTCCTTTTGTAACTAGGTAATGGGATGAATGAAAAAGGAGATTAGGTAGAGCTGTTGGACAGGTTGAGGCACATGAGGACTATATAAGTGTTGTTATGGCTACTGGAAGGAGATTTTAGCATTGCTATGCATTAAGATGATCGGTTGGGGCGAATGTGTTGACTAGACGGGTGTGCTCCACTTTTAAACCTGTTAATTGGTGTTGATATTTGTGGTATTCCTTCTAGGGGTCAAAGAAACACTTTTTAATTAGAGGGAGGTGAGGCGAGAGTGGATGCTCTTAGCAGCAGAATGGAGTGACATGTTTCAACACACCAGGAGGAATATTCAGGCACCGTGTATCCGATCATGCCTTAGGATTACTAACAATAAACTTAGAGGTCAATGCTTGTACAGAGTTTTTATTTTTCATTTTTCGTCATTCAAATGAGTTGGTTTGAACATTCCCAATTTCATTATACTAATGTAATAATAGAAAGAAGAGGTGGAAGGTACTAATGATCTGGATAGGTTCTACAGGAAATTAAAGTTATTAAAGCCTGCCCCAAGGTATCCAATTTGAAAATGGTTTAGTAGTATTTCTGGTAGTATTGAGGAGGCAAGTTCTGAATTAGAGGGTATTCAGATAAAAGCTTGTACATGGTCCAAAGAATTAGGTTCTAGATGCATTTGAAAAGGAGGCCCCGTTGAAATATAGATATCTGGTAGTTGTAAGTAACTCTGTTTACCCAACATCTTATTCCAACAACACAAACAACAACACCACTTATGTTGCCATCCACCACCACAATTTCACACAACCACCACCACCTACACGAATCCACTTGAAATCTTGTGAAATAGCACCTCCACATGTGACGGAGACTTTATTTTCTGCTCCCTTCTTGATCCACCCCATTTTATATGGATGTGGGTGTTTTCTAATTTCCAGACCCAGGGCCTTAACTGCAGCTTTGAAATGAGGTTGTCACTTGCACCATTGTCCTCTATAAGATCACACACCCTCTTGTTAATAGTACATCGGGTCCTGACCAGTGTGTTGTGTTGAGTGTCATTGTGTTCGACCAGAATTATCCTCCACAATGCATATTAGCACAGTGCCTGCATCCCCATATTAGCTAATATGCCTGCATCCTCCAATATGCATCCCCATATTAGCACAGTGCCTGCATCACACTACCTCAACCTCGTCCTCATCGCCATTACCTTCAGTAGTTTGAACAACCTCTTGTGCCTCAGTTACGTTCACCTGCTTCCTCTGTGGACAAACATTTGATCTATGCCCTTGTTCCCCACACCTGAAACATTTCACCCCAGTAGGCCTATCATTCGGGTCTGGAGCCTTAGGTTCATTCACCTTAACAGCTCTCTGACGATTAACCCCTTCTTCCTCTTGCACTTTAGGATGTGAATCACTGAATTGCTTACAGAGGTTTGTGTGTTGTGCTATTGAACAGCCTCTTGGCCCTCTTCGAAGAATTGAACCTGGACCGCCTTTCTTGCAATTGTTGTTCAGCCGTACAAGCCATGTTAACGGCTTCGTTTAAACGCCAAATGGGAGTCATTTCCAGCCGTTCTTGTATCTCATCGCTCAACCCGCACAACAGGACCTGAATCTTTCTTCTTTTTTCGGTAGTGGTAGTCCTGGACCCAAGACGATAGAACTCATTTGTGTAGTCCCCAACACTTCTTCCGTTCTGCTTGCAGTTGTAAATGTCTAAGACTAATTTCTTAGCAAAATTGGTTGGCAGGAACTGTTGAGTGAGTAATAGCTTCATGTGAGGCCATGAATTGATCTTCTCCTTTCCCTTTAGCACCCTACTATGTTGCACGGACACGGACACGGACACGCCGCACGACACGACACGGACACGGCGACACGGCTAATTCTAAAATTTAAGGACACGACACGGCCCCGACACGTTACATATAATATAATATATATATATATATATATACACACACACACACACACATATATGTATATACACACATATATACATCTATATATAAATATATATAAGATATGTAATACTTAAACTCTATCAATATCTAAAATAGATATTTGTTATCTATACGGTGTCAAAAGTAAAAAGAAAATTATGATTTGACTTTCAAAATATTACAAATTAAGTGTAAAACGATTGTCTATAACAAAAAAACATATAAACATAATACAGAGTAATCAAAATAGAAATTGTATATTTTCAGGTTTCATCAAAAAAACATTGAAAATTTTGTGTTCAGAGGTGTCGGGAGGTGTCGGCGCCGTGTCGGAGGTGTGTCGACAACGTGTCGGAGGTGTGTCGGATATTAAAATTTTAAATAATATTAATTTAATCAGCCGACACGTGTCGGACACGGTGTCGGAGCGTGTCGTGTCGTGTCTTGTGTCGGACACGGCGCACGGCGCCCATATTGAAGTGTCGGTGCATCATAGGCACCCTACTATTTTGAAGCTGCCTCCACCACGCATGTGCGCTTCCCTTCAACTTGTAAGAAACGTGTTACATCTGATGTGCATAGGGGGGTTCATGCCCTCAAAATAGTTTTCTACCGCATCTATCCATTCCAAAAAATTCTCGATGTGAAGATTTCCGTCAAACCTACAATCATGAATTACCGGGCCGCCTTCACCGGAGAATTGATTAACACTACCACTGGTCAATCCTCCGGCACAAACAAGGAGGAATCTAACTATCCTCCTGCCCACCTTCTTGTCTCACACAAACTGAATGGAAAAAATTGGCTGGAATGGTCCGAGACCATACAAATGGTGATCGATGGGCGGAGCAAGCTCGGATTCCTAACTGGGGCAGAAAAGGAACCGGCTGCAAATGATCCCAGACACAGCACATGGAGATCAGAAAACTCCATGATCAAGGCCTGGCTATTAAACTCAATGGAACCAGGCATAGCAAGGCCTCATATGCTACTCCGCACTGCAAAAGACATTTGGGATGCTGTGAAAGAGATGTATTCTGATCTGGAAAACTCTTCACAGATCTACTACTTGAAGACTAAACTTTGGAGTTTAAAGCAAGGGAATAAGGATGTGACTTCATACTACAATGAAGTGGTCACCCTTTGGCAAGACCTGGACTTGTGCCATGAAGACACATGGGAATGTCCAGCAGATAGCGTTAAGTTTAATAAAAGGGAAGAAAATGAACGAGTGTACTCTTTCCTTGCAGGACTTAACTCTGATCTAGATGAAGTTAGGGGCAGAGTATTAAGCAGGAAGCCCATTCCTTCATTAAGGGAAGTCTTTTCTGAGGTCAGAAGGGAGGAGGCAAGAAGGAAAGTGATGAATGTTGGGTCTGATCTGGCCCAAAATCAGAAAATTGGAGGACAAGATCTGGAGGCATCTGCATTGGTGACTGCCAAAGGAGAAAACAAGGGAAGGAAACAGAAATTATGGTGTGACCACTGTAGGAAGCAAGGACATAACAGAGATAATTGCTGGGTGATCCATGGAAAGCCCTCAAATTGGAAACCAAGAAACCAGGCTGGTAGTACTGGGGAAATAAAGGGAAATCAAGCAACTTACGTGCCATCTGATCAGGGTCAGAAGAATCAAGGGCTGCTGCCATTCACACAGGAGCAAATTGAGCAACTGAGTAGTCTTTTGGCAAGCCATAAGCAAATCTCTAATCCTAACCCCCAATGTACCCTTGCTAAATCTGGTAACTCAACAGCTTTTTCTACTTTTTTACATCACACAAATGCACACTGGATCATTGATTCAGGTGCCACAGATCATATGACACCACACTCTACTTGTTTTGTATCATACCTACCCTGTGGAGGAAATCAAAAGGTGAGGGTGGCTGATGGATCCTTCTCAGCAGTAGCTGGAAAGGGTTCCATCAAACTCAATACCAACCTTACCCTCCATAATGTACTCCATGTCCCCAAACTATCATGTAACCTAATTTCAGTCCATAAACTAGTTTTTGAATCTAACTGCAAGGTTGTTTTTTCTTCCACTGACTGTCAAATACAGGATATGAGTTTGGCGAAGGTGATTGGCAATGCTAGGGTATATGAGGGACTGTACATTCTGGAGGACAAAGATGGCTCAAGACATGAGTCTATGCCCAGAAATGCCTGTTTCAGCTCTTTAAGTCTGCCTTCTAATAATGAAATAATACTTTGGCATACTAGACTAGGACACCCAAGTTTTGGGTATATGAACAGTTGTTTCCCAGTCTCTTTAAAAATAAGAATGTTTTAGATTTTCAATGTGAAATTTGTGAGTTGGCTAAACACAAGAGAAGTACATATGTTCACAAGTCTCACAGACCCTCCAAACCATTTGCACTAGTTCATAGTGATGTCTGGGGTCCCTCTAGACACCTAACTATGACTGGAAAAAGATGGTTTGTGTCCTTTATAGATGACCATACAAGAGTCACATGGATTTATCTCTTAAAAGAAAAATCTGAGGTTGAAAAAGCTTTCAAAAATTTTTACAACATGGTCAACACTCAGTTTCAAACAAAAATCGAAATTTTAAGAACTGATAATGGTACTGAATACTATAACAATGTATTAAGTACCTTTTTTGATGAAAAAGGCATGATTCACCAAAGTTCTTGCACAAACACACCCCAACAGAATGGTGTGGCAGAAAGAAAAAACCAACATGTTTTGGAAGTTGTAAGATCCATCATGTTGTTCTTTAAATGCCCTAAATTCTTGTGGGGTGAGGCTCTTCTCACAGTAGCCTACCTAATTAATAGGCTGCCCTCTAAAACACTGAATTTTAAAACACCTCTAAGTGAACTAAAATCACGCTTCCCTAGCACTAGGGTGATCCAGGATCTACCCCTCAAGATATTTGGGTGTGTAGCCTTTGCACACACCTACAATCAAGGAAAGTTAGATCCTAGATCGTCTAAGTGCATGTTTGTAGGGTACTCTGCTAACAAAAAGGGATATAGGGTATTTGATTTTGAAAAAAGGAGAGTCATAGAAACTATGGATGTCACCTTTTTTGAAAACACACTGTATTATGACCAGCATCATCTTCAGGGGGGGTCAATGATCACTCAAGAAGATGCTGCTGAATTTCTATACAGTATAGGTTCAGAAAACCAGTTTAGTATGCCAACAAAAGAAATTAATAAACAGGTAGAATTGGATAAACAGGCTGAACAGGCTACTGAAGTAGATCTGGGAGGACATGGAGATACATCACCTACTAAAAGTGATAATCAACCTATAAACTCCAGATCCACTCAGAAATTCTGGGAAAAGACCTATGTCAGAACCTATCCACAGTCTAAACAGAGCACAGAAACTCAACCTAACATTGTTCAAGATCTGGAACCTACACAGCCTGAACAATCAGACAGTGTAAGGGAGTCTAACCTTGAACCTTCTGAACCACCTCCCACACCAGATTCAAGATCCAGCCTCCATAGTGATAGACCAACCACAGTGGACATGACAGACCTTCTTCTTGATGTTCCCATTGCCATTAGAAAACAGCCAAGGACATGTACTAAAAATCCCAGATATCCTATACAGAACTACTTAACCTACAAAAATATATCACCACCTCACAAAGCCTTCCTCACCAGTGTAACTGAACATCCAATACCAAAAGACATTCAGGAAGCTCTATCCATACCTGAGTGGAGGGCAGCAGTTCAAGAGGAAATCAAAGCCCTAGAAAAGAATGGCACTTGGCAAGTAGTAAATTTACCAATGGGAAAGAAGGCAGTTGGGTGCAGGTGGATATTCACCATCAAGTTCAAATCCAATGGAGAGATAGAGAGATATAAAGCTAGATTGGTGGCAAAGGGCTATAGCCAAACTTATGGCATAGACTACTCTGAAACTTTCTCACCGGTGGCCAAGCTCAACACTATAAGGGTTGTGTTCTCTGTGGCAGTGAACCTAGATTGGCAACTCTACCAACTGGATGTAAAAAATGCGTTCTTACATGGAAATCTCAAAGAAGAAGTGTATATGGAACCTCCTCCGGGGCTAACACATCAGTTTAAAGGAAGGGTGTGCAGACTTAGGAAGTCTTTATATGGACTAAAACAGAGTCCTAGAGCATGGTTTGATAGATTCAGACAGTTCTTATTGAAGACAGGGTTCAAACAAGGGCATTCTGATCATACCTTGTTTGTGAAGATATCTAAAGCAGGAAAAAAGGTAGTACTGGTGGTTTATGTGGGTGATATCATCCTCACTGGGGATGATCAAATAGGAATCAAGCAAGTGAAAATGGACATGGCCAGGGAATTTGAAATCAAGGACCTTGGAGTCCTCAAGTACTTTCTGGGAATGGAGATAGCCAGATCTAAAGAAGGCATAGCTGTGTCCCAAAGGAAATATGTATTAGACTTGCTGACAGACACTGGTATGTTGGGATGCAAACCGGCTAGTACTCCTATGGACCAGAATGTAAAGCTAGGTAAAAGTGAAGGTGAAGAAAATGTTGATAAAGAACAATATCAGAGGCTGGTAGGTAGACTGATTTACCTAGCACATACAAGACCTGATATTTCGTATGTTGTTGGGGTAGTGAGTCAATTCATGCACTCTCCCAAACAGTCCCACTATCAAGCTGTGATCAGAATTTTGAGGTACTTAAAGGGAACAGTTGGAATGGGGTTGCTGTTTAAAAAGGTGAATCAGAGGCATGTAGAATTATATGCTGATGCAGACTGGGCTGGCTCTAAGGATAGTAGATCTACAACAGGGTACTGCTCATTTGTGTGGGGCAACTTGGTCACTTGGAGAAGCAAAAAACAGGATGTGGTTGTTAGAAGCTCAGCTGAAGCTGAATTTAGGGCAATAGCACAGGGCATCTGTGAGGAATTGTGGCTTCAGAAAGTGTTAAGTGATCTACACCTTCCATTGATAATGCCTATGAAACTTTTCTGTGATAACAAGGCAGCCATAGCAATTGCTAATGACCCTGTGGAACACGACCGAACTAAACATGTGGAGATAGACAGACATTTCATCAAGGAGAAACTAGAGAAGGGCCTAATTTGCATTCCTTTCATGCCTTCAGCACTGCAAACAGCAGATGGACTCACTAAAGCCTTGATGAAGCAAAAGTTTGATGACTATGTATCCAAGTTGAACATGATTGACATCTATGCTCAACTTGAGGGGGGGTGTTGAATAATAAGGGTATTATAGTCAAGTGTAATAGATATGGTCAATCCTAGGGTAAATAAGGCGTCTGATTTACTTTCCAGATTTATAGTTATTCTGTCATTAAGACAAAATATTTTGTAATAATAGGTGACTGATTTAGATCCTTAAATCAGGGAATCTAAATCAGTCAAGTCTCTTTTCACCTCCTATTTAAGGAGAGTTCAGCACATTGTAATAAACACGTTTTCCAGAATAATAAAATACTTCTCTTCCTTTTCTGACAAGCGGGCATCTCCATCTTCAGTCTAAACCCTCCGTACTCTTTGTAGAACATTCCTCCGGGCGGTGTGGGAGGATGGGCCTGCTCTCCTACTAAGTGCTGCCACTCAATGACGTCAGCATCGTCATCTCCCTCATCGTTCTTTGCCTCTGGTGTCTTTACGGCATCTTCTCTGAGTTCAGGCTGCTGCAATCTATTCCCACCGTTTCTTTGATGTACGTAGGGTCCTCCTTGAGTTTCCACCGGTGTCCGAGTGAGGTCTCGGCCAGCTCATGGAATACTCAGCTTCACCTCTGCCAACTCTCGCTTCATGTCTTGAACTGCACTGTGCAGGTCTAGTTTAAAACCTTCGATTAGCAACTCCAGATTCACTAATGCGTCCCATAGGCCCTTAGATCATCGTCTGAAATCCGGCTGCACCCACCATCGTTATCAGTCATCAAGAAACCCAAGGGAAATCCTTACTCTGATTACCAATATGACATAGGAGTCTTTTGATTGAAGAGAGGAAAAGAGGTGCAAACGGCTCAAAGTTTACAAAGTCACAGCGAAAATATTCTATCTGCTAGAGAATTAGGGTTTAACCCTTAAATACCCATCCCTTTAGCAAAACGATACCTTCTACATAAATAAAAGACTACTCCAACATGAAACGGAATAATTAAATAAAATATAATAAACTAATTAATCCGATGGGCCTTGCATGAATGGTTAGGGGGTTCCATTTCAGTTGATGCAGTTTTGATGTGCCTTCTTAGTAGCCTTCACATACTGCCTTTGCGTAAGCTGGAATTTCCATCAGTAATCACACTACATCTAAGTTGTAAACAAAAAAAAAGCTTTTCCAAGTTTTAATTTTCATTAGTGTTGCATATGGGAGTAGAACTGACAGTTATTAAGTTTCAGCCTGATAATGCTACATTATGTGAATCCAGTGGCTTGTTAAGGTACTTATTTGCTTCTCTCTTCTCTGTATTGCAGAAAATGGATATGGGCCCTTGTCCAAAGGTGCATTCTTTGCAGCTGAGGAAAGAGTATCCTTCTTACAAGGTTTATGGGCTGATTTGTATTTACCTGGTTTTGTTTCTGTTTTTTATTGTTTGGCGCTTTTAGGTTGCTCAAACGAATCATTTATTTTATAGTCAATATAATTACAAGAATTTAAATTTAATGTTTTCAAATGTCTACTGCAACCATTATTTGTGCATGGAGGGTTCTCTTCCTTGCTGTTTCTGATTTGGCTTAAATCTGTACAATGGATAGTATGTACATAAATATGGTACTATTCAGTGGGTGACATGCTGGTTGTATGCATTGGTTTGTGTTTTTCTCCTTTTTTGTATTCTGTTTCCTCAACATCCTCTCAGATATGAGGAAGCTAAAGCTAAAGGTGTTGATAACTATGACCGAGATTTGGAGGATATGATAGATAGGCTTATTGTTGAATGTGATCGCAAAATTGCTAGAGCTCTCAAGAGGCTTGATGAAGAAGATGCTAAAGCTGCTATTGCTATCTCAGTATCCGAAGTTACTCAGGTAATGACTGGTTTTCCCTTTATTTTAACGTTTTTGTCTCTGTCTTAATTACTTAAGCTTACTGCTTATGTGCAGTCACCGGAGATTCTAGAATTATCCAAGCAAATCAAAGAAAAGCAGAAAGAAGCCGATCTTTGTGGTATGGCTGATTTTGCATTTATAGTTTATTCTTCTGGAAGTTTTTCGAAGCAATCTCATTACCTCCTGATGCCTTAGATATCATTTAACAATGCATAAAACATATACAATTTTATGTATTATGCATTGTTACCTAATTTGTACACCCTCTAAATTATGCTCATACAATTTTATTTTTTATACATGATTTGATTAGTTTCTTAATGATGTAGCTTCGATTTCCTCTCTTTTCCTCCAGGTTTGTGCTGATTGTTTATGGCTTTGAAATCATGTACCCTCTTGAATGATTCTTATTGTTTCAGGGAATCACGAGGTTCTCAATTTATATTTATAATTAATATGTAGTTCATGTATGGATGGTGTTTAGAGCTGGAATCTTCGTTCTTGATTTATCAATGACATTTAGTTGATAAGGTTGTTGTTTTGATAGGGCGTGGAAGTTCTTTTTGTCTTGTCTATCAAGTTTTCAATTAATTAGTTGTAGGAGTTGCATTCATAGGAGTGATAAAATGAAAATATAAACGTGTAGATGGATATAGGTCGTCTGGTTTGTCGGTGGATCTATTTGGAACAACTTATATTATCCTGTAAATGCGCATTCCTGATTCCCAGAGATGGTAGTCAATCGTATGTTGTCCACTTTTGGTTGATGCTTTTCCAGCATTTGTTTATTTTTATCTTGTGAATGATTTTATTTTGCAATTTGTTTATTTTTATCTTGTGAATGATTTTATTTTGCAATTTTTTGTTTGTTTGTACTTGTGTGGATTTGTAGAGGGAGGGATTTGTTAAGCTTTTGCCCCCAAGGTTATCCTCATAAACGTTTTGAGGATGAATTTCTTATCTGATATTTGTATACATTGTATGGGGATGGATAGATATACTTTTATTGGTATGATTTAACACCTATTCTTGATTTTGGTTCTGTGTAAAATAGTCATTGTATGCGTCTTGTAGAAGAAATGAAGTTAAGAGTTGCTGGGTTGCTGGGTTGCTGGGTTGCATACTGTAATTTTCATTTATGCTTTGATTAAGTGTTGCGTGTGTCTTAACTCATTCTTTGACATACTTTAGGAGAAACTTGACCAATGCATTTCCAGCTTTATATTTGTGTTGGCATATCCAGAGATGGATATATGTGAGGAATACAAGCAGTGTCTATAGAAAGTCTTCCATAGATGAGGAACACTGCTTACGGTCGTTGATATCTTTTGTAATAACAAATTCAATGCTGCTTCAGATTTTGAAGGCAAGACTGATATGAAGATTCGAGCTCTTGAAGTGTTGGAAGAGCTAAGAACTAGAAGAGCTGACATGCAGGTGCTTTACACTTTTTAATGCATAGACTAGGTGCTATACTGGATTATGAGCAATAGTTTTTACCTTTGCGTGGCGTGCAACTCCTTGTTTTTTGGCATCTATGATATATTATTGATTCACTTTTATTTGGTCCAGTCTATGCTTCTTTTGGATGCATTTAACAAAGATCGAGCTTTACTACCTCAGCCCCTGGCAAATCCTCCGCAATCGGCACCCTTACCTGCATCTCATCCCGATCCTCGTGTTCAGGAGATGATAAATGAAAAGCTGAAGAAAGCTGAGGATCTTGGTATGCCCATTTTTTGATGATTTTTGTGCTTAGTTTTTTTTTTTTTTTTTTGAATAAATCTAATCTATTTTGATATGGAATTTCAAAGTTACGCAGACTGTTCAAAATAGGTGCTGATAGTGTAGGTGTCGTGATCCTTTTGCTAAGACTACTAATTTTTGCCTTTTATGTATAGGATGTTCATCAGTCTCATAGTTTTCACTGCCGAGTTAGTTTGTTGGTAGCACTGATTGCTATTGCTCGTCTCAGTATCTTCTCTCTTATAATTAGCTGCTGAGAATGCTGAATTCGTTTTGGATCCCAAATATACCACCTTCACTTAGATCTTGCCACGTCTGTATATCTTTCTGTGTTCATTTTCTCCTTCTTAACAATGTCTCTTCCTCTTTGCTTCCTTTTGCTTTGTAGTTTTTTTGTTTTTGTTTTTGTTATGGAAAGGATTGCTTTGTAGTTCTCATGGTAGAATTTGTGTAATCCTGTTATTTTTTCCGTTGACAGAAGTCCACATAAAAATTGTGTTTTTGCTCTGTAGTATTGAAGTAATTTTGGGGTTGTGGCATGTAAATGGCTTAGGCGTGCACACCAGGGCTCTTCCTGTAAAAGTTAAAGAGTTACTGATATTAGAAAAACCAAGAAACCTTTATTATTATTATATTATCAGTACTACTACTATTATTATTACTATCACTTCTACTTATTATAATATAATTTTTTTACATTTAATTTCTCACTTTTTTGGGGGGCATATTCCTGCGCTTTCCTCCCCCCTCCAACTTAACGTATGATGATTCGTTCTTCCTGTGTAAGTTAATTCTTTCATGGTTGGTAAAGAGAAGTTTTGAACTCTAACCAGGGGAGCAAGGAATGGTTGATGAAGCTCAAAAAGCATTGGAAGAGGCCGAGGCACTTAAGAAGGTTTTTACTGTTTCTCTCTCTTTCCTTCCTACCTTTTTTTGGCTCTTCTCTAAAATATAAGTGGGAAAAAAGACCGCCTTTCTGTTAAGCAGCTGAGCTTTGCTACTTAGATCCACATTTTTACTATTTTCAGTTACCTGGCCGGCCGGAGCCTGTTGCTGCTGATTCTTCCAAGTACACTGCTGCGGATGTTCGCATTGTAAGAGTTTGCTTTATTGTTTTCGAGTAACTTTACAATTGCTGGTGGTTCTACCCTGAAATTTTCTTTACCGTCTGTTTTTAAACCATTGGTCTGTGTTGCCCCCACTTCCCCGACACACCAAAAAGGGAACAAAAACCAGGTCCACAGAGGAAAAAGTTGATGTGGTAACATAGTACGTTAGACATGAAAACCGTGGGGTCTGTTTGGACCCTGGACTTCTGCCCTTATCTTAAAATTTGTTCATTTGAAAGCAATTCTTCTCATTTGGTGAAAGTACTTTTCTCTCCATCTTTTCTCCTCACAATACTCAACACCCAACAGCTTACACAAAACATGATGTAATCTTTATCTCTCTTGAAAAATCTCATATCCCAATGGACCACCCTTCATAGGATGCTGTGCGGCATGTCTGTGTAAGGTCTTGTCTGGCTTATTAGGCTTCCTCGGCAAGTTAAAGCAATCTGTCAATTTAGTCTGCTTCTGGATAAATGTTTCGAAGTATTATTGCTAGAAGGGTTCTTGATTCTGATGTCATACTTTTTTGTTACAGACTGATCAGAAGCTGCGTGTATGTGACATTTGCGGTGCCTTTCTAAGTGTGTATGACAGGTGAGTGTTGTTCTGCCTTTTTCTCAACCATCATTCATGGCTTTTGAGGCTTTGAAGAGTTAGTTTTTTAGAAATTGTAGCACTTCATTGTTTGACCTGGGAATTACACCTCCTTCTACCAGCAGGCTTTTTGGGCCCCGTTTTACGAGGATAAACTTTTGCAGCTAAAGAATGTGCGTTATTTTCTGTTTTGTGATTGTTGGTCATGCTATAATTGTCTAGAATATTCTGGTGTAGCTTTATCAATTCTTGTTTTCTTTGGTACATGCAGAGTTGTGTAAATAACAATTGTCTCTTTGTTATTCCTCTCTTTGGTTTCCCTTTATTTTCAGTGATCGTCGTCTAGCAGATCATTTTGGTGGAAAGCTTCATTTGGGCTACATGCAAATTCGGGATAAGTTGGCTGAGCTTCAGGTGAGACAGTTTTTCTTTTCTCTCCTCTATTTTTCCTTCACTTATTGTTTAGAGCTATTCCTAGTTTCTGCCCCCTATCCCCTTACGACTTGATCGCTTTGAAAGTGATTCTGATATGTCTTAACTTCAACAAAACTTCTGCAAACATTTCTCAGCATCATATTTTGAGATGTTTCTATTGGATGTTCTAGATGGCTCTTGTCGTGAATGTTCTTAGTAGATGCCTTAAGTTGGGTACTTCCAAACTTGTGATTCAGGTGCTGGTATAATGTTTCACTTATAGAGATTCTCAGTTTACATTCCTCTGTGAGTTTCCTATCCTTGAAGAAAAGAGCACATGTTACATACAGTTGGTTTCCATCAATTAAAGTCGATCAATACTCTGCCTCCAATCCTTTTTTTTATGACTTGTGATCTGACATTTGTGTTATTCTTTGTTGGAAACTTGGGATATCAAAGGAAGAAAAGTTAAGTTCAAACAACTAATATATGACCTTTTCTGTTAGTAAAGGCGCTAATGTACCATTTGTGTTGGCAATTTGGTGGTAAAGTTGAGGAGGTGAAGTTTGGCTTTTGCTTGTCCTCTCACCTAAGAGGAAAGTAATTTTTTTTTTGTTGGGGTGTGCGTGTGTAGTTTCTTGTTTTTGTTTTTGGGTGCTGAGAAGAGATTACTTTACCACAAAACTGTGAGAAAGATGTTTGGTAATTATTATATCTAGAACTATTTTAACATGTACCAGTATGCTGCTGGTTCTGTGGTAGTGATAGGCTTCATTCCTCCCAATTTTTTTAATTTTTTTTGGCTTAAGGCCCCCGGTATCCTTGACCAATTGGCCTGACTGATCCGGAGTTCGGCCCGGGTCATGCCTGTAGAGTCTGACTCTTACTCAGGGGTAAGGCCTGGCCAACAACCCTTTCAACATGGCGCCTCAGAAGAGAATTGAACCGGTGACCTTCCTAGGCATTCGTGACTTACCATTACCACTTCATTCCTCCCATTTTGATTGGTTGGAGTTGAGACTATATAAAATCTAGTGGAATTTTGTTAATTCCTGATTGGATCTACAAGAAATTTTCAAAAGAAATTACTCAAGGAAAAATACTAAAAATTGCCCTTTTTCCTCCTAGTCAGAAGAAGGCTTGGTTTTTGTTTTACTGCTGCCCTATTGAAATCATATGCTTCATGTCCTTCTTTATTTGGTGGTTGAGACATATTATAAAAACAATAGGAGTTTTTCTAGCGTCTGCCTGGAACTATTTAGACCAAAAGAGGAATGAAAATGTTCAGTTACTACCGGGTGCTCAGCTCATTGATGAAAAAAAAGTACCCATCTGTCTGCTCAATTTGGGTAGTAGTTATTTTCTCTTGCACTTTATCTCAAAATTTGGTGTTTTGAACTTGTGGTGGCTTTTCATCTTGCCATTTTCATGAATTTAGTGAACGTGAAAATCATGATCTGTGTTGTTGAGCGATTTGGGTTATAAGGATGTGGAGCATAAGAGAAATCACTTTGGTAGACAAAAGCATTCCAGATAATTTTTTTTGTTACTGGTTATTCTTATCCAATTTATTTGTGGTATGACCGTATGTGGTGGGCCTGGCTTTATGGGAGCGTTATACTTCCACCTGTCACTCGGAAAATGATTTTACCACACTGTGCGACCACACACTTGTAGAGCATCGATCAATGAGCAGGACCAATGTTCATAAATTGGTTCACCATGATCTATAGCCTATCAGTGTAGTGGCACAGTGTAATAGTGACCATATCATATTACTAGAACATCTAGATGGGCTTGGTGTTTCATCGCACCGCTTTGGTGATGAATTTTCAGGAAGAAAGAAACAAGAAGAGAAAAGAATACGAAGAAGAGAGAAGGTGTGTGTACCTACGTCCTTTATTGTTTCCATCCTATCTAGAATCATTTTCCCTCAACAAACTTAAAGAGGACTAGAACATCTTTAACAATGCACAGATCAAGAGACAGAAGAAGCCGGGATCCTGACAGGGAATCAAGTAGAGATAGGGATCGAGGTGACAGTCGTGAAAGAGACCGTAGGAGCAGGGATCGAGGTTATGATAGTGCACGTGATAGAGAACGGTCACGTAGCTATGACTCGCGGAGCCGCCGGAGGTCACGCTCTAGGTCACGGGAACGTTCTAGAGATTATGATCGCCACAGGTTCTATATAATTCTCATACATAGCCTTAATTTCTCTTCTTATTTTTTGATACGTGTTAGAAATTTTATTTATTTTTTTGGGGGTTCCCTGTTGTAGGCGTTCGGACCGCTACTGAGAGAAGACACCCAAGGATGGTTCCTGGTTGATCGAGCAGTTGAATTGAAGCCAGCAGGTTTTCTAAAGTTGTTTTTTTTTGTTCCCCGTGGTTTGTTTCTGGTCCTTTATGTTGAGTTAGTGAATTTCGGATTGTTAGTGTGGGGTGAAGTATTTAGTTATGAATTTTTAGACCCAGTTAGCTTTTTAAAAGGGTTGTGTTTTAAGTGTGATCGAATGAATATTTAAATTCTGGCCTTTAAAAAAAAAAAAAGAAAAAAAAAAGAATTGTTGAAGCAGTTTAGTAAATAGGGGGGGTTCTATTTGGACCTCCTATTTTACTTCGTACACCACATTACTACCAGCACCACAATTTCTTACTATTGGCACCTACCTGAATATTTTAATTATTTTCGTACTTATTACACCACATAAATATTAAAAAACCTACTTCATACACCCCAACTTTTCTAAATAACTATCAAGTCCATGAGTCGGAAAAAATATCAAAATAAACCCAACTTCTTTATCTATTTCTCCATTAACACCCCTATCACCACCATCTTCACCCCCCGCCACCCACCTCGTGCCACCCTCAACCTCTCCATCAACATATTCTAATACACATCTTCATCTTCTCCCACTATCACTATCATCAAACATTCATCCATGAAGAAAAAGTTCAGATTCCGCCTAACAAGAACTACACCGGCGAGCTTACTCTGCCGGAGCAACCATGGACAATTCCACCTCAAGTCCAACAGCTCCAGATCAGACTCACATCTTAAGCAGATTGAACCCAGTTACCTCAAAGGGAAGATAGCTCATTATTCCGCAAAAATCTTGTGCTCATTGAATCCGGATCGGACTCAAATCCCTTCATTGCATTCACTGCCATCAATTTCTTTCAGCCTTGATTTTGAGGTGCTTCAGCAAAAAAAAAAAAAATAAAATAAAAAAGAACCCATCGGTTGCTCCATCTCTCCAGTAACCACAACCATGGAGGTTCAACAACTAAACAACTATCTGTGTGAAATCATCAATCCTCAAATTGAGGAAAAAAATGGCGAAATCAAACCACCCCGAAATCGCTCTTTCATTTTCGCGATTTGCAAGCTTCATCAAAAAAAAAAAAAAAACGGTTGCGTTGCTGCGGTCACCACCACCAATGGAACACCGCAGGTCACCCGCAACCATGGAGGTTCAACAACTATTTGTGTGGAAATCATCAATCCTCAAAATGAAGAAAAAATATGGCGAAATCAAACCATCCCATGTTTCATTTTCGCGATTTGCAAGTGTGTGGGAAGAGACCTGCGATTTTCAAATTTGAGGATGGGGTTGCACGAATTTCACCAGTGTTGAGGAATTTACAGGTTGGGGAGGGGGCTGTGATTTACTGGTGGAGGAGGGGGATTGATTTTGCAGCAGTTTGGGAGGTTGATTTACAAGAAGGAGGGGTTGGGGTGGCGGAGGAGGGAGAGGGGGCGGCTGGGGAAGGAGGGATGGTGGCGCTGAAAAGTGAAAATTAGGGTTTTGGTTTTACGGGAAAAAATGTATTTGTACTTAATGCAGGACTAATTTGTAATAAATAAGAAAATTTAATAATTTGTGGTGTGTGATATCAATTTTGTGGTGTCTTGTAGTAAGAAAAATTTAATGAGAAATGTGGTGTCGTTAGTAATTTGGGGGGTCCAAATAGAACCCCTCATAAATATTGTACTTCACTTTCATTAATCTTTTGGTTGTCCATTCAATTGTTTGCTCGACTGTTTTGGTTTGTTCTTTCACATTGTAAGTGTGTGATTAGATTACTTGCGCAAGAGTTCACTTGAAACTTTTCATTAGTGATGATCGACTCAGTTGTTTTATACTTTGGCCCGAATCACGAGTCTTGTATAGCGTGTTACGATCACCTTATATTGATAAATAAGTCCAGTACAATTTTTAATAGAAAGGAAGAGAAATATTTTGGTCATAAAAACAAACGCATGAATTGCGCAAAATGTTGCCACAGAAAAATTGTCCGAGAAAACACTTGGGCACCTCGTGGGAATGTGGCTGTATCATACTTAGCAGTAGACTATTAAAGTTGCATCTTTGGTAGTACACTTTTTGCGACGTTTTGGTCGGCCGTCTTTAGCGGCGTTTTGGTCGTCGCTATACCAAAATTTTTGACTTTTCCCCTTTTTTTTTTTTTTGGTTAGGTAAAACGAAGTCGTATGATTTGGTACGGTGTTATTACATCAACGTGTTTATCACTATGGTTTTTATTTGAAGCATTCAATTCTTTGATTCGAGTTTCGAAAATTTTAATTGTGTTATTATATGTAGTTTCTATTGGTAGTAGTAGACTATTAAAGTTGCATCTTTGGTAGTACGCTTTTTGCGACGTTTTGGTCGTCGCTATACCAAATTTTTTGTCTTTTCCCCCTTTTTTTTTTTTTTTTTTGGTTAGGTAAAACGAAGTCGTATGATTTGGTACGGTGTTATCACATCAACGTGTTTATCACTAGGGTTTTTATTTGAAGCATTCAATTCTTTGATTCGAGTTTCGGAAATTTTAATTGTGTTATTATATGTAGTTTCTATTGGTACACTGAAACTCTAGTTTGACTTTTTGTGCACGAAGGTGCATTTCGATCTTCAGAATTTTTTGGTTAAGTAAAACAAAGTCGTATGATTTGGCACGGTGCCACAAAAACTACTAGAAAATAAAATATTGTAAAAATTAGATAAGGAATGAGAATATTCATTCGATCTATGATACATAAAAGATACATAAAAATAAAAAACGAGATCCAACTCCCATTTATCTTACTTATCCTTCGGTTAATTTACTTCGATAAAAGATAAGAAAATGAAAATCTTCCGAACCTTTTCTTTTTTATTTCTTTTTATTAGTATTAGTTAGAGTTAAGTCTGACATGAATAATATTCTACGACTAACAATTCATTTATTCGAGTTTGAGAAATTTTAATTTTGTTATTATGTAGTTTTTATTGGTTCACAGAAACTCTGGTTTGACTTTTTTGCACGAAGGTGCATTTTGATCTTCAGGATTTTTTCCCCACATGTAACATTTCTTGCTGCAACACACAGGCATATTGTCACATCTAGAGGATGGTTTAAATGCTTTTCTAAGCATTGAAGTAGGTTGATATCTTCTTTATTTTTGCTAAAGTAAATTTATTGCAGACATAAAAACTATAATCGGTGTATAAAAAAAGTGAGGGCACACCGTGCATCGCACGGTGGCCCCCACTAGTTTATTTATATATGTATATATCTTTTTTTTTCGTTTTTCTCTAAGATGAAATAATTTTGGGTTATCCTTATAAGTTGTAGGCTGTACTTGTATAAGAGTCTGTTACGAATGAGTCTTTTCTTTTTTATATTCTGAGGGTGATTTTTAGGTAGTCGGTCCCTCCATATGTGGAGAGGGACGACGTGGCAGAGAATTGAGACTGTCTATTTGAATTTCTAAATTGAATTCAAATTGTGTGATTCGAATTACTTCATGTGGAGTTCAATCACTCCATGTGGAGTTAGGAGGAAAAAAAATCACCCTCTGCATGTGATTTTAGGGTAATTCTGATGCGGGGAGTCCTTATTGGACTCAGCCGTCGGAACTGTGCCACGTTTATATAAGATAAAAAGAGTTTTTGTCTTATATACACATTACACAGATCCGACGGCCGAGTCTAATGAGGACTCCCTGCATCAGAATCGCCCGTGATTTCAAGTGCAGGGTTCTTTCAAAAAGGGGAACTTCTCCACTTTGTCTTGATACTCTTTTATGGAACATTTGTTTCAAGCACAAAAAGGGAAACTTCTCCACTTTCTGCTGATACTCTTTTATGGAACATTTGTTTCAAGCACTTTTGTAATTGTTGCATCAACTTTTTAACACTATTGGACATTAACGGTTTTTTTTTTTTTTTTTTGCTGAAGAAATTTTCGGATGTAGGTAGTGTATCAGAATAGATCTTCTAGCTCTGTGTATAATCATCTAGCTGTTCTTCTTCTAGATCGTCACTAGAGCATATAATTATCTCACCATTCTTATGGCGCACTAATGTGGTAAAAGTATGAGTGGTCAGTATTATCACGGAGTATAAGTCCATTATGGGGTATAGCACAAACATAGATACGGACACATCGCATGACATGGACACGACGATACAACTAATTTCAAGATTATAAGGATACGAAACGTCACTGACACATGTTAAAAATATACATAGTAAAAATTAAATTAGATCACGTATATAGAATTCAAAGAAATTTGTATAACTAGACTAAGGTATATAATACATAAACTCATGAATATCTAAAATAAATATTCGAGATCTATGTGATTAAAAAAGAAAAAAATGAAATTTTGTTTTGCCTTCAAAATATTACAATTTGTAAAAGATGATTATTTATCAACAATAAATAGATAAGCTTGTCAAATTATATTCAATTTTCAAAATCATGACTTGTAACATTTCTATGGAAAAACTGAAACAAAAGGATCATTGACTAGTAAGACAATGTCCTGCATAGTCTAGACAACCACCTTCCGGTGCTCCCACCTTCTCCTCGCAGAGGATTTTAGTTGTGGTGCAAAACCAAGGCTACAAGAAACCAGGTGCTAGACTTTGCCACATTCCAATTATTGTTCAATAGTACAAGCATAACACGTATAAGCATGTAACATAGCTTAAAACACACTTAAACATGATTCTGCACAAAATAAGAGTCATGCGCATGCCTGATAGGGCCGGGGCCCATGTTTGATGTCTCTGTAAGAATTATCTAGCTGCACTTTTCCGCTTGTTCTTCCCTGTACGAATGCTGTAACAATTCCAACCAAACATTGGCACCTTTATGGTTCCAAAACTATCACAAAAGCTTGCAAAACAAATAGATAAAGTATCCCAAACAGCAATTTACCAACAACACATAACACAACCCGATTAGAACACCCCCTTACCTTGGTATTTAGCAGAAAGGATCCAAAGGCAAATCAAAGCTTATGAACACTGAATTTTGCGAATTCTTCCAAACTTCTACGGATTCGAATCAAAGAATTGTTGGTACAAAAACGATCCATGCGACGAGATGATCAACTTCCTCTATTGAGGTCTGCACAATTGATCAACGGATTAATCAGAAATTGAAAGATTCTTCTTTGTTTCTTCCTTCTCCCAATTTTCTCCAAAGTGACTCAACTCCTTATTTTCCTGATAAACTGGTGTGTGAGGGAATTATGGCCCATGGGGATGGGTTTTTCTTTTTAATGGAATAAATCATCATTAATATATTAATCCCAATTAATTCCCTTAATTTCTAATTGGTGGCCATCCCGCTAGCCGCACCCTCGCCCAAAAAGTGTTGTTAGCTGGCTATTACTGGCCAAATCTCGTAGAGGATTCCCAAATATATGCTAGAAAGTGCGATAAGTGTCAAAAAATTGTGGATATTCCCAGGTTGCCCTCAGTCGAACAAAGCATCGTCGTCGCAGCCTGGCCGTTCGATATGTGGGCTATCGACCACATAGGTCAGCTCAAAAGGGGTCATTTTGGGTGTGAATATGTGGTCGTCTTCGTCGATTACTTTACCAAATGGATCGAGGCCAAAGCCTTGGTGAAAACCAAGACTAAAGATATAATCTATTTTTTGCTCGATCAAGTTTGGACCAGGTTTGGAGTCCCAAGGCTGATAGTGTCCGACCATGGGCCGCAATTCAGAGAAGAATTCGACGCATTTTGTAGGGAACATAACGTTAAGCATTGGCAATCGTCAGTGTGCTACCCACAAGGAAATGGTCAGGCCGAAAACGCCAATAAACAGGTGCTAAGCGTGCTGAAAAAGAGTTTCGACGACAAAGCGGGAAAATGGCCGGATCATTTGCCAGCGGCCTTATGGGCCCTCAGAACATCGAGAAAGACAACTACTGGGGAAACTCCTTTTGCTTTGACCGACGGGTCAGAGGCTATGGGCCTGGTGGAAATGGCCTTATCAAGTTTAAGGGTCGCACATTTAGCGAGACTGAGAATCCCCTGACCAGACAACTCGATCTCGATCTATTGAAAGAAAAACGAATCAACTCATATGGCCGTTTGCTCAATTGCAAAAAAACGGCCAAACAACACCATGACAAGTGCATCCGCGATCATCCCTTCACTGTGGGAGATTATGTTTTGCGAAAAAGACAGGCCACTGGTCACGAGACCAAGAAAGGAAAGTTGTCCGAGAATTGGGAAGGCCCACTTCAAGTCGCAAGGATAGTCAAGAATGGGACTTATGTCCTTAGGGATAACCAAGGTCGCGAATACAACAGGCCTTGGCACGCCGACAACCTGAAAAAATATTACATGTAAGCCTAACCTATTTACTTCATGCAAAAGAGCAAGTGTATTCTGGAAGCCACATCGAATGAAAAGGCTCGTTTTGACAACTATAAGTGGATTACGATAAAATGAGTCCAACCATTCTGTTTTCGGCAAGCCCACGGACTAAAACTCCTCGGGCTTAGCCTAAAACAAGGGGCCGCAACGTAAAATTTTCAAGCTTTGTTACGTAGACTTAGAGTATTTCAACAAGGTCGCCATCAATCTTGTTTAAAACAAGGGGGCCACAGGTGGAATTTTCAATCTGCCATTTCAAACAACTCCACAACGACCTCAGTTGAAACAAGGGGCCCGCGAATTGGAATTTCAAAATTTTGTTTCATCCAATCCCGTTAAGGCTTTGCTCAAAACAAGGGGGCCGCGTATGGGAATTTTCAAATTCAAAAAAACAAACTGCAGCTCGGATATTATATCATTCTCGCGAGTTACAATCTCAACCTCGCCAAAATAAAGGGGGCCGCATACATACAGAAACAAAAGATTGCAAATGAAAGGGACAAGTGCATAAATCAAAGGGCCAAAAGCGGCCACAAGTCAAGTTGCAACATGTCAAATAAATTACAAAACAACAAGATGGAAAATGTCGAAATTGTTCAGACAAAAAAGCAAAGTTAAGATTATTACAGAGCAATGTGATAGTTCATCATTGGCCGGGGAGAGTGTTAGTATGATCACCAGTCAAGCTAAGAAATTCATCGCCGGCCTGATAATCAGCGAGAACAAGGAGCCCTTTGGTCAGAAGAGTCAAGAACGGCATTGACGGGCGGAGGATCCCAAACCGGCTCGCCATCCTTCATCTGCCTAGCAATAATATCGGCAATATGATCATCAGAGTAGGGAATGTCCGGATGAAGGGCTATGAGCTCAGGCCTTCGCTGGGACAAGGCAACCCACTGTGCCATTTCCTCAAGGCTGGCAATCTCTCTACCACGATTCATCCAGAGGCATATTGCGAAGTGGTTAAAGCCCTGATCAAAGCTCGCCTCCTGAATGTCCAGAAAATCATCGAAAAGCTTATATTCAGCAATGGCAGCATGACCAGCTTCCTCAGCAGCTTTCTTAGCAAATGCGAGCTGATCCTCCAAAATGGCGATCTTCTCCTCAGCACTCTTTAGCTCCTCTTGAGCGCTCTGCAGCTCCTCAACAGACTTCTGGGTAGTCTCATTTAAGGTCGCCACCTTCTGCTTCAGCTGAACATCCAGCTCCTGACTCACCTTGATGGCTTCCCTAAGAAGGCCATTCTCGCGCAGAGTATTTGCATGCTTGGCCTCGAGTTCAGTCCTTGCCCTTTCAGAGGCGGCAAAGGCAGCAGTCGTTTTCTTAAGCTCGCCCTTGCGCTTACTTGCGGCCTCAATGGCCTTATGTATGCGAGTTTCAAGCTAAAACATGGAAAAAGGGGTAAGCTCGCAGAAAAAGTGAAGAGGAAATACAAGACAGAAGTAAACTTTACCGTGGAGGACGCGAGCCAAATTGGCCGGCGAGGTCATTAAGCTCATCAACGTCATCTTTGGCAGGAGCATCATCTTGAACCACCACGCGAGCAGTAATTCCTATGCCAATTTCCATCTGAACTCCTGGCGGCGAATCCTAGGAAAGACGGTTCAAGGGAATAACGTCAGCAATGGCTTCCCTAATCTGGCTCGCCTTGGTCATATCGAGAGGACCTTGTATAAACTCAGAGTCTAGACAAAGAGCCTCTTTCCCTTTATATCCGCGAGGTAATGGTTCCTTGGGCGACGCCCTAGTCTCCTCGGCGACCCCCTCAGCTATCACAACAGGTCGCTCGACAGCCTTCTCAACAGGTCGCTTCTCAAAACGATTAGAACCCTTATCAGTTCCACCAGGAGTTTTGGATTTCTCCGAGGCTCTGGGCTGTTTAGAATCTTGAGACTCTTTGGCAGGTAGATAAGCGTGAGATCTCTTCTGAGCCCTGCCAGCTTGACTTGAGCCGCGCTTATGTGGGCCGGTGGCTGATTCTGCTGATTGGGGTCGTAGATTTCATCGATAATGGAGGCACCCACAGGACGTGGCACCCTTCCTGGAGCCTATTTCAACATCTCTTGCCTAGCTTTGGCGGCGTCTTCGGCAAGTTTCTTCTTCAAAGCCCGACGTTCTTTGGCATCAACCATGGCAACTACAAAAAAGAGTTTATCAGAACAGGGCAAAACAATAAAGTACGAAAAATAAAGAAAGCAAAAGTAGTGAGAAAAGTTACGGCGAGGTCGTCTATTGGGATCGCCAAAGCATACAGTACACTCCAAGGGTAAACATTTGCCCAGATGGCAATCTCCTATCCAATCTATATCACTTTCTTCACGTTCTATGGCAACTAAGGCTTGTACTTTGCACGAACCAACGATCCCCGCTCTACACGCATGTCGCTCCCCCACACCAATAAGGTCGACCTAGGACACATTCCTCGCCGAGGGCTCTATCCCATCAGAATTTATAAGGGTCATGATTCCTTTGAAAAATCGGAGCTCAGTTTCAAGAAGTTCCTCGAACAAGAGAGTCGAAGACTTTCCTCTACGTGCGGCAGCGTTAGGAAAATGCCAACCAACCTTTGATTCAACTTTCAGCACGCGATCTCCCTAGTGATGAATTTTATTAGGCAACAAGAAGAATAAACGAGGAGTATTGGTCCTCTAAGATACCTGCCCCTGGATAGAGGTTTCACAGAAGAGATAGAATTGATTTAGAAGGGAGATGGTGGGCTCCCTCTTCATCGTCCGACACAGCACGATAAAAGACATGATTTGGATCGCAGCTCCCACCGTGAAATCACTTGGAAGCGCTTCCATACGTTGAAATATCTGCACCAAAAATGGATCGAAAGGAGGTCTGAACCCCGCATAGAAGTGGTCAAAGTGAAGGACTAAAGAGTCGCCAGGGCGACGAGAGCCAATACGGTCCTCAAAATCACCAGGCTTGAGATTTTCTTCATCCTTTGAATAGTCGAACAAAGAGAATCTGTAGATGTTTGTGTCGATGTTGTATCGACGCCTAAGAAGCTGAGCGAGGTCAGAGCCGCTTCGGAGCTGCTCCCACTCTTCTTCAAGAGCTTTTTCATACTCGTTTAAAAGAGCAAACTCCCTCAGTGCCTCTGGATTTTTGGGCTTGGGAGCCTTTGATTTCGTCGCCGCATCGCCTGCAGTTGTAGGCTTTGGTTCCCTTTTCTTCTTTGGTTTCTTGAGGACTTCCCAAGCGAGCTTGCGAGGTAAAGACAGATTTTCATCTTCACTTGACCCCATCAGCTCGTGGAAAACGGCGTCAGCCAAGTTTATATCCTCCTCGCCCACATCGGCGTCATTAGTGCTAACTCCAGCGGCCTGTTCCTCAACCAAAGTTTCCTCATCGCCCTCAGCGACGCTTGTACTGGTTCCTTCGCCCTGACTCCAAGTGGCTTCTTTGCGACTCTTCTTACGTCGCAGCGCCGGATCAGGAATAACACTGCTTAAATCAAAGGGTCATCTTGGAGCCGGAGAGCGGCCTCCCTCTTGGCCAACTCGTCGAGCAAGTCATCCCTAACGGGCACTTCTGGGGTAGAAGGGTCATCCTTCCCTTCATCTTGTGCATATTCATATGCCTCTTGATCTTCATCTGAATTGCCCCTCAAAGTGTACTCATCGTCAGACATCCTGAAAAACAAGAGTGAAGGACGGAGCTTTTAGTCACCTGGGATAATGAGGATTAAACCAAATGGGTGATCGCACCCATCTCGACACCTTCCCCTCCGTTCTTATAGGAGAAATGGAAAACGCGATGGAAAAAAGGGAAAGGAATGACAAGGGTGTTAAAGCTAAATGCCCAGGTGAGTCTATCCAAAAACCTATCTTTGATAGCAAAAAACATTTTACCTCATCCTCTTTTGAAGAAAACCAAAACAAAGCAAGAACACCTACTCAAAAAATCCAAACTTTAACCCCACAAACACCCTAATCAGGCCTACATTGCTAGGAAGCAAAACGAACTTGGAAAAAGGAGTTTAAGAATGAGGATTTACCTTTTTTAAAGTTAGAAGTAGAGTTGAAAACTAGGAAAATAGGCCGGAAACCTCGAACTTGCAGCCGGACTCTTCAAATCTTCACCGGAATCCTCAAGTCTTCGCCGAAATCCTCAAGCTTGCTACCGGAATCCTCAAATCTTCATCAGAAACTCTCACTCTCACAGAAACTCAAACAAGATTTGAAGAAAAAGGAAACTAGAAAAGTGTGATATGCGGAAAATGTTGAGTGAGTTGGGGGTGGAACCTTAAATAGGTCAGGGGAGATTGATCGTGCAGACGGAAATTGATTTATCTAACGGTCCAGATTAGCACGGTCAATTAGAATTTCGAAATTTGAAAATCGTCATCATTAAGGGGAGGCAATCAATGCCCATGTAAGTACGCAGGGGTTACCGAGGAAGCTGACTATAGGCCACGATCTGACGTTTCAACTACTCCCCTACACATGTCTGACTTCTCACCTCGCCAAGAACAAGTCGGACAAAATGACAAGGTCGCCAAAGACAAAAAACACTTGGTGGTCGTCTGCTTGATAGCGCGGTCCTAAGTCATAAGTCGGACAAAACGACAAGGTCGCCAAAGACCAAAAACACTTGGTGGTCGTCTGCTTGATAGCGCGGTCCTAAGTCACAAGTCGGACAAAACGACAAGGTCGCCAAAGACTGAAATACAAAAGAGCATCAGCTGTGGGAAATCCATGAGCACACTTTACTCCACGCTTGACATTTCATGAAAATGCCTAAGACATGAAGTAGGGGGCCATTGATATGCCTAAATAGTGCCGCCACCTATGAGTCCTCGGAAACAGCCTATCTAGCCACCAGGATGGATTAGGCTCACGGCCATAGCGTCCACGACGTCATTCTAATTGAGGTCGCTACATTCAGGTCCCCGCGAAGAGCACTCAAACCTTTAAAGTCTCTAGAAGCTCAGGGAGCCGACATGCGACCTTAACAAAAGGTCCATAAAAGACCGCACAAGCCCTAGGAGGGAGCAACAGAAGAGCTAGCTGAGATGGGACAAAGAGTAGGCGACCTTGTGGATAGCGATCTTACCAACTATATAGCCGCGCCGCCAAGATATTTAGTCTAGTTGTCTTTAGGATATTTTGCCTACTTGTCTTTGCTTAAGCCCTAAGCTTCCCTCCTCCTTATAAAAGAAGGAATTATGTAACTAAAAAAGGGACATGCTATTTGAAAAAAAGAACTAAACTCTATCAAAATATCCACTCTCTCAAGCATTCATACACACCTCCATATCGCCGCCGTGCACCACCGGCCATAATCAATACAAACACATCAAATAAGCCAGATATTTGTTAAATACACCGCCACTTGAACATCGTGATAATCTCTGCATTATCATTATCCAGCAAACAACAAAATATAGGTGTATCCACGGATTTGGTTAGAATGTCAGGAAGTTGTTCTCTGGTATGGACATACAGAAGTTTGATAACGTCTGATTTCACTTTGTCTGTGACAATCAATCTCAACTGTTTTGTTCTTTCATGAAACACATGATTGTGAGCAAACTGGAATCTGAAAATTTGCAAGTTGTATAAAAACCATTGACTTTCACAAGTGGCATCTGCTATTGCTCTATATTCTGCTTCAGAGGAGCTTCTGACAATAGTTGTATGCTTTTTTGCCTTCCAAGATATGAGGACATCTCCTAAGAATCGTGTATCCTGATATAGATCTCCTGGTTTCAGGGTAACCTACCCAATCACTATAAGTGAACCCTTTAAGAGTAAGCTTGTTCTCAACTGTGAAGAAAATCCCTTGACTAAATTTGCTTCCACTTTTCTCAGAAGCTTGTGAGCTGCTTTCATATGATTCTCAATCGGTGTGTCTAAAAACTGACAAAACTGATTAACTGCAAATGCTATATCTAGTGTAATGCAAGTAAGATAGACCAGCTTTTCCAACTAGTGATCTGTATGCAATATTGTCATCTAAAAAAGCTGAATCTCCATGCTGCAAAGTCTAATTGAATTCTGTTGGAGTCTTGACAGGTTTAGCACCGAAGAACTCATATTATTGTAAAAAAATACAAGGTATATATCCTTTGGGAAACGAAAATACCCTGAGGTAATCTGGCAGTCTCATGCCCAAAATATATCTCAGCTTACCCAAATATTTAGTGGTGAACTGTTTATTTAAGTTGTCTTTGACTTGTTGTATGAGGTCCAGATTAGGACTTGCTGCAATGATATCGTCTACATAGGCCAATATGGCCATGATAATTTTGCCTGATCCTTTAGTGAATAAACTGTGATCATGCTTAGATTGAGTAAACCCTTGACTCTCTAGAGACTCTGTCAATTTGCAATTCTATTGTCTGATGACTTTGCTTTAATCCATATAATGATTTTATTAATCTGCAAACCTGATTTGGTTTGTCAGAGCTAAATCCTGGAGGAAGCTGCATGTAGACTTCTTCATGTAAGTTTGCATGTAGAAAATTAGTGTTCACATCCATTTGGTGAAGGTGCCAGTTGTTGGCTACTACAGCTGCTAGAAATGTTTTGACTGTTTTGATCTTCACAACTGGAGAGAAGGTCTCCTGATACTCAATTCCATAAGTCTCAGTATAGCTCTTGGCCACCAGTCTGGCCTTATACCTTTCTACTGATTCATCAGGGTTAATATTTGATCTTGCATACACACTTGCATCCAATAGGTTTCTTGCCGGGTGGTAAAATGTCAATCTCTCATGTGTTTGTCTTCTGCAATTCCTCTATGTTTCCACTCATCATGTTTGATTGCTTGATTGTATGTTTTGGGCTCGGTGACTGCATCAATGGCACAAATAAATTTTGCATATTCAGCTAAAATTCTGTCGAGACTCATTACTTGATCTAGCTTATGAGGGGTTTGCAAAACATTGGCTCATCCTTGAAATAATTTATGTGCTTTCCCGGCATTAGTTGAAGTCATCAACTATACTACTGGTGCAGGTGTCTGCTCAGCTACAATTGATCCTCTCTTGGGCTCCTCAACTGATCTTGCTCTGCTGCTGGATTCCTTAGTTGAACTGCTCAGCTGATCATCAAAGTTGTTGAAGACATGTAATGGTACTGGAATATCAATAATGTGCTGAGCTTTGCCTAGAACTTGCTTAAATAGAGGCAAGTTAGTCTTATGACATATAGTATTTCTGGCAACAATAATATCTTTGTTGGTGATATCTTGCAAAATGGCTCCCTTGGAGGTGTTTGAATTTCCAAGGTAAACACAAGTAATGCATCTAAAAACAAATTTATTGCTGCAGGGTACATGAAAAAATCAAACAACCAAAAACCTTAAACACCGAATAATCTGGTTTAGTGTCATACAACACCTCATAAGGAGTGCTTTCTTTCAATGATGGTGTAGGTGTAGCATTAATAAGTTAAACAACATGCAATGAACAATAACCCCAATACTCAATGAATAGATTACTTTGAAATCTCAAACCTCTTGCTGCATTCAATAGATGCTGATGTTTTCTCTCAACAATTCCATTCTGTTCAGGTGTACTTGCACAAGAGGTTTGATGAATAATGGGATGCTATTTATAAAATGACTTCATCTGAAATTCGGCCCCATTATCAAATCTAATTACTTTGGTGACTTTATTAAACTGAGTTGAAACAAATCTAACAAAAGAATGAACTAGCTAAGAAGTTTCAGACTTCTGCCTCATAAGAAAAACCCAATTAAAATCATCTACAACAGTTAGAAATAATTGTTGGCCATTCACTATGTGATGCCTTAAAGGTCCACAAATATCCACATGCACAAGGTCCAAAACAGAATTAACAATAGTAGTGCTTAATGAAAAAGGTTTATTCTTCAATTTTTCATTAAGGCAAGCAAAACACAAGTCATGTTCACAAAATTTGACATCATATGTAGTCGAACTAATGACCTGCAGTCTTTTATCTGGGAGATGACCTAATCTATAATGCCACAAGAGATTACCATCTACCCTATCAGACAAAGTTTTATTTTCTACATTGTTACAAACAAATCTAGCACTAAGCTTATGTATTGGTTGCTTTAACAAAATATAATGTCCTCTGTGTAGCCCAATTGAACCAATCACGTTCTTCTTGTTGTCCTACAAAACACACTAGTTAACAGTGAAGACAGCTGCACAGTTAGAATGTTGTATGAATGCTGGTAAAGACATTATATTATATTTAAAACCAGGAATGTACACCATATTATGCAAGGTAAGATGAAAATTTATCGTCACTTGTGTGTTACTTGTACATTATTGCCATTGGGTAATTCTACTCTCACGTTACATACATGTTTGGGATTACTTAATTTCTCTAGAGAATATACAATAGATTTGTGGCACAAGAGTCCAAGATCCATTGAATAGGTTTTACCAAACAAATGTCACATGATCCTTGAACTGGTGAAAAATGTTGGTTCACTGTATTGATATGGTTAACTGTATATCCAGAAGAATCAGAATTCAACAAGGTCATCTGTTTCTCTAGATGTTGTGCAACAATTCCTTGAAATCATGAATTTGCTGACCCAAGATCATGATCTCTTTCATCAGCAGACTAATATGCACCTGCTTGATCTACCATATTAGCTCACTTTCTTATAGTAACTATCTTTAGTATGGCCATTAAAACCACAGACACTGCATTGAACTTTCTTAAGATTCTTGGCTCTAGAACTGTTTGCACGCAGATTTTTTGAATGCTCTGCTCTGCTCTGCTGAACTGACTGGATCTGGCCCTAATTTGATCAACTTTATCATTTCTGATTTCTCCAGTCTTTTGAGCCATCAAGATTGTAGAGTCCTGGTTTTTTGCTTAGTTAGCCATATAGCTCTTCTGCTTTTCAAACTTAATTGCTATTACAAAGGCATACTGGATTTCAGACTAAGGCACCATTAACGTGGCTTGAGACACCATTGGCTCAAATTCATACCCAAATACCTTCAAGAACTTCATCACATGTTTTGCTTCCATATGATCCAACAAACTTTTTATGGCATCACAATGGCACTGAGAGGCTCACATGTGCAAACATGAATTGGCCTGATAGTCTTGACGTCTTCCCAAAGAACCATCTGTTTTGTGAAATAATGATTTACTGAATCTTCTTTTTTGAGCCAGTGAATTCATCTCTTCCAGAATATCTGACAATCTGAAAGCGTTAACACTTGCAAACCTATCAACAAGATTTTTTCATACAGCCTGTGCACTCTTGAAGTACATCAAACTTTATGAAATTGTATTTTGCTACTAAATTCAGGATCCAAGTCCTGACCATTGTGTCACACTTCCTCCGGACTTGAAAATCAACATAATTCACCTCTCGTTTCTTGATTGTACCATCAACAAACCCAAACTTGTTCTTCATGATTAACACCACATCTTCCATGGATGATAATTGTTATCATTCATTAATGGCTGAACTAATGTCGATGAAGCATTCTTATTGGGATGAACATAAAACGGACTAGGACTTATTTATTGTTAATATCTGCCATGGCAATCAAGAACAATATCTAATCACACAAATTCATAGAAAACTTAGGAAAAACGATCAAGAATTGATCAAAAACTGGATTCTAACTTCAGAACAAGGAAGAAATCACAAAAAAACTCTCATGTTTCTATGAAAACAGTAGGACTTTTGAAGAAAACTCTCAAGTTTCTTCTACGAAACATCACAGTTAGCACAAACCGAGCAAGTAATGCTCTGATACCATGTTGAAATTGAAACACACGAGAAAATATAAGAAAAATTCTTATTGATAAAAAATAAAATGAACAAGTTAAGTTTAAAATGTTGCTAATCATGAAGTATTTATATAGTATATTTCAGTACAATAGTTACATTCATTTATAACTGAAAAAGTGGTTACAATAGAATATAATCAGTTGGATTCTAAGTTAGCTGAGTTCTTAAAATCAATGGAGTTTTTAGTCAGCTGAGTTGAGTATTGAGCTGAGCTGAGCATATGAGTTTGTGCACATTCACTTCGTCCAACACTCTCTTATCCATATATTGTAACACTTTCATGGACCTGATTGGATCATATTAGCAAATGTGCTGATATAGACTTAGCCCAATGTTGGGCCTCTCGTTCGAGGACTTTGGCAAAACGCACATCGACCTCGATTGAGTCAATCTCATAATCAATTTGTTCGATCGGTTCAGTCTGACCTTAGTAGATATTACCTCAGCTCCGGAATGACACGGGACTGTTGACGGTCCCACGTTGTTGACATGCTTCGGTCGTTCATAGTCAGCACAGGGTAGGTCATCCCCGATCTCAAAGAACAGTTACAACTCATTAAATGGCATGATCTCATGATTGATTTCACTCCTTGATTCTCGCCTAATTGAGGCATGACTGCTCCATGACTACATCATAATGCCCCTCAATAACATGCCACGAAATCAGGGCTCCATAATCAACTCCCCCGCGTGAACATCTATATAAAGGACTCTTCGTCCTCACAACAAGAACTATGTTATTGGCTTGATCCAATTTTCTTTGGGTACATAGGCAGTCACCATTGACACAGTTATAAATCACAAAAACATCATCGTTTGATAGTTGGATTATACTCTAATAGATCAAATTACCGGTATCGTATTTGAATCACAACCCGATTTTAAGCATCATCACTTATTCACTTTCGTACACCAAGATCATAAGCTATACTGGTTAACTTGCCCCAAGAAAAGGCACATGATATCATTTGCAATAACTTTCATTAATTTTTTTCAAGGAACATTTGCAATCTTTTCAGTAATGCTAATCAGTTAGTATTTGCAAAGAGATATGTTGAAGAAATATTCCTCTAATACCCCTTTACCATTTAATCCGACCACGTAAAACGCCTTGTACGATCCGAGAACATGTTTAATGCTAGATATGCTTGCTCACCTCGGTAACTAAATGTTTGATTTGACTCGGATCGTTTACTCTATAACTTGAGAAACAGACCCTTCTACTAACTAGAAGGAAATGTAAGGCTCTTGGCCGGTAAATAAGACGGTAATAGGAGGGAGATCCAAAGAGTTCCACAAGGACAATTCATTCCCATCATTAATGGTTGAAGCAAAATTGGATGAATTTGATTGATCATCACCATCTGAACTAATTTCTTGCTTTTCTGTGGATTTCCCATCATCCAGATGGCCACTTGCTGCTTCTTCACTATCTTCTTCTCTTGGTTTTTCTTCAAGATTCCAGCTTACATTTTGAAGAGGTGAGTTTGCAGGCTCTAAGTTTATGTCAATGATGTCTCTTGATCCAAGTTTGAGCATCAAACACTCCGAAACACCACTCAAATCGTAAAGGGATTCCGAATATGATCTTTCATAAGCCATTGGTTCTGTTAGCATCGAGTGAGAATCATCACCCGAATCATCGTTCGTCTGTTTAGTCGTCGTCATCATTGCTTGTGCAACATCAAATGATGATGAACTCTCATCAGAGGATGATTTCATTGCTTCAAGAAAACGTAAATCCGTGCACCCTCTCACCTTTTCCAGTACTTCTTCGCTTTCTCTTTCTCCTGTTATAACCTGATGATGATCAAAGTTAATCCAGCTACTTTCCATGTCGAAATCAATCTCTCTTCTTGTACAACTCACATCAGAAACCATTGAAAAATGATCATCATTAAGTACTTGATGAAAAACATGTGACGGGGTGGCCTTGGATTTGGATGTCGAATGTAGAGAAGCATTCTGTTTAGAAAACCCGTTTTTCTGCGCCTTTTCTGTTGTATAATCAGGCAGGGCAGCATATGCATTGTTCCGAGCATTGGATAACGTATGGAGAACAACGTTTCGTTCGTGAAACGCGTTGTTTTCTACTTTAGAATCAGGCAGTGCAGCATAGCCATTGTTCCTAGCATTAGATATCGAATGGATATTAGCGTTTTGTTCGTTTTTTTCTATTAAAGAATCAGGCAGGGGAGCATTGGCATTGTTCCTAGCTCGTAATCGATCAAGAAGAAGATTCGTGATTCTAGAAGGAAGAGCCGATTTAGATTTTGTAGACGAAGATCTTGGCCAAAAATTAGTGCGCGTATTTTCGCCTCGTAACATACAAGCTGCTTCATCATAAGCTCTTGCAGCTTCCTCTGCAGTATCAAAAGTGCCTAACCAAACTCTTATCTTTTGTATTGTATCTTTTATCTCAGCTACCCATCTTCCTGATGGCCTTTGCCTTACTCCAACGTACCGTTTTCTGCATTTCTGATTTCCGACAAGAAGTCCCATAAATGTACCGTCGTTTTCTTGATTTTTTTGATCCTCCCACCCCATTTCTGAACATTCTGATGAATTTTTTCCCATCACCCCAGAAAACATAGACTCATTCTCCTCACTTTGTTTCTGACCATGATTCTTAGGCTTCCTCATTGTTTTTTACTGTCAGTTTTCAATGCTTTTTTTGGTTGAAAGAATTTGATGTTGCTAATGGCTGAATTTAAAGGTGCAGTCCCCATTAGTGAAAACTCTACAGGGCCTGCAGAAATTGTTGTAACATGTTTGTTTCTTGTAACCGGCTAGCTAATTCAAGATTGATGCTAGATATATTTTGATGGATACAGTTGAAAAAGTAATAAACAAAGTGCAACCATTTTTGATTAAGTTATTAATTAAAAGTGGGTCTTTGACTCGGTTCCAGTGTGACCCCTTTTGACTCGGTTTGAATTAGGCTCTTCACAAGTTGGTAAATAGGCGTGACAAACAAGTATTCAGACAAAAACATTCCAAATTGTTTCAAGTAGGCCGGCACCTAATGGATTCACTTAAGGTTAACATGTTCTTACTATAAGGCACTGTTTTTTTTTTGGTTTTTTTTTTTGGGACTCTATTTGCATTAAATCTTGTAAAATAGGCTGTGTGTAGGACCTGGAAGCGTACACGTGGCACTTATAAAAAGAATTATTGGGCCATTAGTCCATTACCGCAATTGGGCATATATGGGCTTGGTTCAACTCTAGATTCTGAATCATTCGACCACTTCAGGTTTCATTATAGTTCGGCATAGTTTACACCTGACCTCATACTGCCGACCTGGTACATGGTTTACCGCGAACTCCATGTTCACCTCGGTAAGAGGCGTACACGATCTCAGACAGCATGGACTCTCTATTAATGAGAATTTCGGACATTATGCATGACTTTGCACCACAATTGTAATTGCTATCTTTATGGCCCTATGATAATATCTCCTCATTAAAGCACGAGCAATAACCAATGCACGGTACCTTCCTCTCAATTGTAGGCCATGAAATCTGGGAACCTCCTCACGTGGAATGCCTATACAAAGGACCGTCTGTCTTATAATTCAGGACAATGTTATTGACTTAATCTCATATATATTGGGTGTTGTAAACACAGACGAGAAGCTTGCAGTTTAAGAAAAATAAAACAGAAGCAATGCAAACATAAAGTATGGTGGAATTGATAAAACACATAAACAAAGAGAACACAGTGATTTAACGTGGTTTCCGGCGTTGTGCTGACTACTCCACGGACAGAAAAGGAGATATATTATTATGCACAGAATTACAAGGTTTTCACAAGTGTGTGAACAACACTCTTGAAAAGATACACATTGCATTGATTACAACATTGGTATTTATAGACACAAATCCCAAACTCTAACCGCCAAAGATCTTTGTCGGAATTCTCATAAATACCCCAAATGTGGACCCCAGCTCCAGCTGTTATCCACCAAACGAAACCCAGCTCAAACTGACTTTCCAGACTTGTAACCAACCGCCCAGATGTAGAACTCAGCTATACTCAGCAAAACTCAGCAGACCAAAACTGACTATTGACTTCACAAGAAACTCAGTTGCACTTCATCAAACTGAATTTCGCAGAATTGAATATACTTAACTAAACTGACCATCATTCTCAGTTTCAGTTTTCCAGATTAGTTCCACCAGATTATTTATCAGTTTAGAGATCAAGTCACCAAAACTGACAAATCTCCACCTTGACTTGAACTCTCATTCAACGTCACCAGATTGTATAATCAGACGTACTTTGTACCACATGTATTCATCAATGCCAGGATGTACAGTACCAGACTTCTCCTCAGAATCCACTCGGTTGATCTGCCCTCAACTGAGTATCCAGATTTCAGTTTATATGCTTTGAATATTCAGCAAGTCCAGACACAGCTGAAACTTGCTCTGCTGAACTGGTTTAGTGAACATATCAGCAGGATTATCCTTGGTGCTGATCTTCTTCACTACAACCCTCTTCTCATTTCTCAGAAAATGATACCTCACAACAATATGCTTGGTTCTCTCATGATGAACCTGATCCTTAGCTAGACAAATTGCACTCAAACTGTCAAAATAAATCTCAGCTTGATCTTGATGTAGCCCCAAATCACTGACTAGTCCCTTCAACCAGATACCCTCATTGGCTGCTTTAGTAAGAGCCATAAACTCAGCTTCAGTAGTTCATAAAGCCATTGTTGCCTGAAGAGTTGCTTTCCAGCTGACAACTGAATTCCTCAATGTGAAAACATAGCCAGTCATAGATTTTTTGCTGTCCGCATCACCTGCATAATCAGCATCACAGTATCCTGTGATCAGTTTCTGAGTATCACCTCCATAAATGAGACCAACATCAGTTGTACCTCTAAGGTACCTGAACATTCTTTTCACAGCTTTCTAGTGTTCCTTTCCAGGTTGATCCATAAACCTGCTGACAACACTGACTGTCTGACCCAGATCAGGCCTAGTGCACACCATGGCATACATCAGACTGCCAACTGCACTAGCATAGAGAACTCTTGACATGTACTCCTTCTGCTCTGTTGATTGTGAAGTAAAAACTGACAAATGAACATTTGATGCCATATGAGTATCTATTGGCTTAGCATCTGACATGCCAAACTTTGACAAAATCTTATGTATATAGCCCTGTTGAGATAAAAACTGTTTTTTCTGATTTCTATCTCTCCAGATCTCCATCCTAAAATTTTCTTTGCTGCACCCAAATCCACATATAACACAAGATAGATGTATGATCCATCTTCCAACTGACTGTTGTAAACACAACAATCATAAGGACTTATGCTATAACGCAGCTGGATCATGTAACTGTCATACCTTTTATACCACTGTCTAGGAGCCTGCTTCAGTCTATACAAAGACTTCTTCAACTTACACACAAGATCTTCCTTACTAGGAACTTGGAAACCCTCTGGCTGAGTCATGTATATCTCTTTATTTACCTCACCATGTAGGAAAGTTGTCTTCACATCTAATTGCTCCAGTTCTAAGTCCTGTTGTGCCACCATTGCCAGTAACACTCTGATTGAAGTATGTTTGACTACTGTTGAGAATATCTCATCAAAGTCCACCCCTTCTTTCTGACTGAACCCCCTTGCAACCAAACGTGCCTTATACTTAACTCCTTCTGCCTCAATTAACCCTTCCTTCTTCTTGAAGATCCATTTGCAAGTAAGAACTCTTCTTTCAGCTGGATGTTTAACCAGATCCCAAGTCTGATTCTTCAGTAATGACTCCATCTCATCTCCCATGGCAGCAAGCCATTGAGATGCTTCAGAACATGTCACCGCTTCCCTGTAAGTAGAAGGTTCAAAACCATCTACTTCTTCTGCAACTTGAAGTGCGTATCCAACCAAATCATCAAACCCATACCTCTTAGGAGTTACCCCAACATTGGATCTTCTAGCTCTTCTGACAGCTATACTCTGCTGACCCACGTTTTCAGTTTGACGCTCAACTGACATTTGCTCAGCTGACTGGCTTGGATTCAGCTCTGGTTCAGTAACCAGATCAGATGAAAACTGACTTGGATCAGTTGATTGTTGCATTTCAACTATCTCCACCTGAAGCTCCACATTACTGTCAGTTTTCTCAGTTTCGGCACTGGTTTCAGATTCAGTAGTCCCTCTCACTGATGAACAGAGTATAGAATTTTCATCAAAAATTGTATTTCTACTGAGAATAACTCTGTTTTCTGTTGATGACCAAATTCTGTACCTCTTTACTCCATCACCATACCCCACAAATACCCCTTTCTTGGCCCTTGGTTCCAGTTTCCCTTCACTGACATGATAGTAAACTGTGCTTCCAAATAACCTTAGAACTGAATAATCTGCAGGCTTGCCTGACCACATCTCAACTGGTGTTTTGAGACTGATCCCTGTGTGAGGACTCCTATTGATTAAGTAGCAAGCTGTGGTTACAGCCTCTGCCCAAAATCTCTTTGACAAACCAGTATGAGAAAGCATACATCTTGCTCTCTCCAGAAGAGTTTGATTCATTCTTTCAGAGACACCATTTTGCTGAGGAGTATTCCTGACTGTATGATGTCTGTCAATACCCTCAGTTTTGCACAATGTATCAAACTTAGTCCAGCAGAATTCCAGACCATTATCTGTACGAAAGCATCTTGATCTTCTTCCCCAACTGATTTTCAACTAGAGCCTTACATTGCATGAAGCTCTTGAATGCCTCACTTTTGTGTTTCATCAGCACCACCCAAGTCATCCTTGAATAGTCATCTATGAAGGACACAAAATATCTGTGACCACCCAATGACTCCACCTTTGATGGTCCCCGACAATTAGAATAAACGTAATCAAGTGATGACTTTGTGTTGTGTACCCCTTTTGAGAACTTGCTCCTATGAAGCTTCCCAAACACACAATGCTCACAAAATTCCAGATTCTTGACCTTACATCCCCCAAGAAGATCTTTCTGAGAAAGAACCTTCATCCCCTTTTCATCCATGTGACCCAGTCTCATGTGCCACAGTTTTGTAAGCTGTGACTAATGAATCTCAGCTGATGCCATAGAAACAGAACCAGCAACAACTGACCCTTGTAATATATACAGAGTCCCTTTCTTGATTCCCTTGAGAACCTCAACTGAGTTTTTATAGACACTCAGCACACCACTTCCCCCCTTAAAACTGAATGTCCAAAGAACTGAGAGATACCAAGTTTTTGGTCATTTGTGGAACATGTCTAACACTCTGTTTACAGAATCTCCCATCCTCTGTCCTCAACTGAACTGAGCCAATCCCAACTACATTGCAGACCTTTATGTTTGCCATAGATATATGACCACCATCTATCTGCTGATAACTTGAGAACCACTCTCTGTGAGGGCAAATATGAAAGGATGCTCCAGAGTCCAGAATCCACACATCAGTTTGATGTGCTGAATCATGCCACTAGAACCATGTCCTCATATGAATCATGCTCAGCTGCTACAGCAGCTGTGCCAGAACTGTTCTCCTGTTGTTTCTTCCTCTTTGGACAATTGGACTTCCAATGTCCCTGCTCCTTACAGTAATTGCAAACATCTGTGGATTTAGGGCCTTTGGACCTTGTCTTCTTGGAATTTTTCTTCCTAGACTGACCATGCTCTTTTCCACTGCTGAAACTGACTATCAGTCCTACAGCCTGATTGTCTGCCCCAGCTGCCTTATGTCTCAGCTCCCTGGCATGTAAAGCTGACCTTACATCCTCTAAAGCAACTGTATCCTTCCCAACTATGAAGGACTGCACAAAGTTCTCATAGGAAGCTGGTAATTAAACCAGTAAAATCAAAGCAGCATCTTCATCTTCAATCTTAACATCAATATTCCTGATATCAAGTAATATTGTGTTCAACTGATCAAGATGATCTCTCAGCTGAGTCCCCTCATGCATCTTCAGGCTGAATAGCCTCTGCTTCACCAGCAACTTGTTGGTCAATGGCTTAGTCATATACAGGCTTTCAAGCTTCAACCATAACATGGCAGCGGTGTCTTCCTCAACAACTTCTATGATAACATCATCAGACAAGCACAACATGATGGTTGAATGTGCTTTCTCCTCTAGACTGGCATAATCTGCAGAATTGGCATCCCCCTTATCAGATAAAGGAGTCCACAATCCTTGTTGCTTTAACAAGGCCCGCATCTTGATTTGCCACAAACTGAAACTGTCCCTCCCTGTAAATTTATCAATCTTCACGTTCATTGCTGACATCCTTCTAATTAAAGAACAAACCTTTGATCACAAAATCCTAGCACCGGTCACCGGTTTTGGTGAAGATCAACTCTGTTCACCTGCAACTCCTGAATCTTGAACCTGACGCTCCGATACCAGTTTGTAGTAAACACAGACGAGAAGCTTGCAGTTTAAGAAAGATAAAACAGAAGCAATGCAAACATAAAGTATGGCGGAATTGATAAAACACAGAAACAAAGAGAACACAGTGATTTAACATGGTTTCCGGCGTTGTTCCAACTACTCCACGGACAGAAAAGGAGATATATTATTATGCACAGAATTACAAGGTTTTCACAAGTGTGTGAACAACACCCTTGAAAAGACACACATTGCATTGATTACAACATTGATATTTATAGACACAAATCCCAAACCCTAACCGCCAAAGATCTTTGTCGGAATTCTCATAAATACCCCAGATGTGGACCCCAGCTCCAGTTGTTATCCACCAGACGAAACTCAGCTCAAAACTGACTTTCCAGACTTGTAACCAACTGCCCAGATGTAGAACTCAGCAAAACTCAGCAGACCAAAACTGACTGTTGACTTCAGAAGAAACTCAGTTGCACTTCATCAAACCGACTTTCACATAACTGAATATACTTAACTGAACTGACCATCATTCTCAATCTCAGTTTTCCAGATTAGTTCCACCAGATTATTTATCAGTTTGGAGATCAAGTAACCAAAACTGACAATTGGGTACGTAGATAGTTTTAACTGACACAACTATAAATCATCAAAAACACCACTACTTTGTTATAGTTGGACTATTCGAAAAAAAATCCATTTACCCAATATTCAACCCGAACGATTTTATACATTGTCATAAGCTAAAACATTAGAATGGATATCTAATTTATTTGGATCCATATCAAATTATCCGGGAAAAAAAAAAAAAAAA